>JAZKJV010006653.1:0-600000 GCA_037367405.1 Ottelia alismoides | reverse complement strand
TGTGATAGACTCCCCTGAAGTCGACTCTGAGTTGCCTCCATCTTGGTAGCTTTAGCAGCTACCTCCTTGATGGAAGTGAAATCCAATGCAGATAGTTGGTGTTGCACATCGTCACGTAATCCCCTGATAAATTTCTGTAAATTCTCCTCAGGAAAAGCAGTAGTCGCTGGCGAGTGGCGGGAGAGTTCAGTATAGCGAATGAGGTATTCTTGGGCCGTCATTGACCCCTGCTTCAGCTCAGCAAACAACCTCCTCTGATCCTCAACCCAGTGGTCTGGGTAGAACTGGCTACGGAACTCGTCAAGAAATATTTCCCATGTTATGGGATCCTCCAGATGTTCCTTGGTGGCGTGCCACCAACGTTCAGCATAACCTGATAGTGAAAAATCCACAAATGTAAGCCAAGACTCTTCAGGAGCATGGATCATCCGTAAGACCTTAGATACGTGATCCATCCATAGTTCAGCCTCATCTGGTGTGCCTGTGCCGAAGAATTGGGGCACCTTAGACCTCTGGCGGCATAAGTCGTCTGATGTTTCTGCAATGCCTCTAAATCCTCCGACCCTTCAGGGTTCAAGGACACCGAAGGATGGATACTACCCTCTTCCTCATGGGAAGGTTGATAAGAGGAATCTTCCTGCTGAAGTAGCCTCTGTTCTAATGCCTCCTGACGTTGTTGTATACCCTGCACGGCTTGAACCAATAAGGCCAGCTGCTGTGCAACATCAGGGGCAACACGAGGCGGCATGATTCCCTGCGAGAATCATTATATCAGATTTTTTTTAGAGAGACAATGGACACATTGAGTATAACTTATATTATTCTCCTTAAACCAATGACAAGGTCAAAAGGCTTATCATTGTATTTATAATTCAAATTCCACTTATAATCTAATATACAAAAGAGGGAATGGAGTATCGGGCTTTGATACCATCTGTGACGCCCCGCTCCTCCGGCTACCGAAACCGACGAGATGGGAGCGTCGGACCTACGGTCCACATACGCCCACGATCTATGATACTCAACAAACCATCTTATGCACGTTAGATTAACATTTGAAATATAAATAACAACAAGAGAATAATGTGAAATGGAAAGTAAAATGTACCATCCATTCTCGTTGATAACCAAAATCATCAAGTCCATGTCCACAAAATGAGATACACCATACAACTATAATTTTGTAGAAGAAGCTCTTCACATAACTCGCTACAATGTCTCTCAAAAATAACATAAAATAATACGGAAGTAAATAAATTACTCTAAGTAGGATGCGCCCTGTCTGATGCAAGTATGATGAAGAAATGTTCGATCTCCTCCAAAGACCGCTACTATGACGGCGGCTGCTCAGGTACACCTGTTGGGTTCACACGAGGGTAACGTTATGATCAATTACCCAGTAACGAAACACTGTAATGACTAATATGGGGTAAGAGAAGAATGTATACTCAACTTTATTCAATGACATCTGCATGTATTGTAGATCAGAGAAAAAATATGAAGTTATTCTGATTCACTTTGGATCACATATCAACTGATTTTATTTATTGATTTATTGATCATTTGACTACTACTATAGCGATTTTGATATTTCAACAAGTTGATTAGAGACCACAATGATAATTAATTACAACTACCGGTATCCGATCATTAATCACATCTCATATTTTTCTAGCACATGCAAGTACGCAACTCGCAGGCCTCCGCTATGCGGGAACTTGTGTTCATCTTGGATAAACCTCCAAGTATTTCAACCTCAAATTCTCCAACTTCAAACCACATCCCGGAACACCTCTCACAATAGTAATACTCGAAATAGAATCTGATGCGGCCACACCAAATTCTACTCCGAGTCTTAATATCGTGTATAAGTGTGAAACCAAGAACGCCAACCACGCCACCTGCCTACTCCGTCGAGCGACTCCGGATACTACCGGGCTGCTAGGTGCAACGTGTCACCCAACTCGTCCGTTGGGGTCGCGACCTTCATGGCATCTCTCCAGGATCCCAAGGGTGCATGCCCAATCCCTTGAGGTGCCTATCTCCATCTACACACTAAGTACAAAAACTCGTCCACCAGTTGATGTCACAACTTAACTTTATCACAATATATATAGTCACCAAATTATCCGTTAAATAAAACAGTGTTATCGAAATTTAAGTCACACGTCAAAGTACCAAGTTTGAAATAACCTTAGTTCTACATGGGTTTACATGCAAAGTGATGTTTAACAAGAAGGAAATCATCCAAATGATTCGGTTAGAAATGGTTGGATGCGTAGGCAATGCTACATGTACTAAGCCTCGAATACCCATTAAAAAAATTGAGTTAGATACGAGTACTGAGATAAGAAGAATTCTCTTTGCATAATAAGGCATATGCGAAATAATTCCTTCTACTTAATGTTACGTTACACCAAATCTATTTAATTGTAAAAAAATTATGGAAAGATCTTTCTGTAGCATAACTTTTCCCCTTATATCTAAATATATATACTCTAGTGACTAAAAGATTTGTTTTGAGTATGAGGCTTAAAATTTAGACAGTCCCATAGATATCATTCATCTAGATTTATGCTTATCCCTTTCCTCCACTTACATTATTACGTATATAATTGTTTGTTTTGTTAAACTGTATGGTATATAGAAATAATGAAATTTAGAGTGGCGTTATTCCTAATATTTCCGTTGTATCCCAGTATCAGCCATATTGAGTTCTGTACTTCTCGCATGCAAAAACAATTTTTGGTGAACTTTAAATTTGGGTATTTATGTGAGATGAATAATTTATTTCATTGACGGTAAAAGAAAGAAATGAGGGTCACGAACATAATGTTGCAATATAAGCTCCGTAACCTCCCCATGGATTTATTTGACAATTTAATGTCATGAAGAACCCACGTGGAAGACTCTTGATTTCAAGGATTACTGTACATCAACAACCATAACGGAAGTTATGCTTGAGACGTTTCATGATTGACGGGCATATCAATATTTGACTACGAATATCTTGCATGGAGAAAAAAAAATAAGCAATGCTTAGGTTGCGGTCATCAATCATTTTTGTACTTCGTTAAACAAAAACGAGATACATTTTTTTAGGAAGTGTGTGCACGATCAGACATCATCATAAACGATAACCGTAGTTTAATGACCGGGATATGAGATGATTTCCACATCAAAACTATCATCAAGTCGATAACAACAAGGAGGTAAAATGAATGGGAGACCGAACTCCAAATGATGATTTACATTTTAAACTGTTAGAATTGCCTGAACCCATCAACAATGAATATAATACGCGATTCATGTTATAAAAACGCCTAAGGCTTTAAAAATATTTCAAAATATATGATAAAGAAAACGTGTGAAACCAACAACAAGAGGAATGTATAACATCGTTACAATTTGAGATTTATAGTATAAAGATGTCCAAGGCTCTAAAAATGCTCAAACATATAGGATTGAGATTCGCGTGAAACCAACAACAAGAGGGGGGTATTCACCGTTACCTCCGAGGATGTTCCCTCGGGATCTCATCTCACACGGAAATGATATTTCCGTCTCTCAACCGTAGCGCGAATACGTGTACGAAGGTGACTTCGAGCTTTCCTACGTGATGGTGGTCGCGGATCTTCGATCGGAGCTCCTTCTCCGACGTCGACGGCGGCCTTCCAATGATAAAATCGCCCAAGATGGTGGTGCTCCAAAGAGAGGGAAGGGAGGTGGTGGCTAGGGCTTTGAGAGAGTAGCCTATCACCTTCTATTTATAGGAAGAGTGATGAATTTGGATGCAATTTCGGACCCGGTTCGGATCCATATATGGATCTTGACCACTCATCTTAAAACATCGTTATCTTGAGCTAGGAATGTCGGAATTTGACGTTCTTGGGCTCGTTGGAAAGGTCTCGACGAGATCTACGAAATGACATGATTATTTGAATTTTTTTTGGATGTCAAAAATACTCCAGATTTTTAGGAAAAGAAAATACGGGGTTTCACAGATCGCAACCACGCTTCAAGAGATAACCCTAATACACCCTTTGTGGTTTAGATGAAATGATCTGAGAAGTGTTCTTGGATAACGTGGTTTCATCGCATTTATTTTTTTTAAAATTAGCTGCCCCGAGCAACTAGTGCGACTAGTTTCTCTCCATTGAATATGATGCGATCACTACGCTTCCATGATGCGCTTAAGGATCTTCCCATATCCTTCAAAACCTCCTCTGCACCTTTCTCCATTTGATCCCTCTTCAAGCCATGAATTCCCTTGCCTTGTGTCTGTGTTCCCGATGACAGAGAGAGCATCCCCAAGGTTCCAGGAGAGACAAAGGAGGAGAGGAGGTGGTCCAAGGCATTGCTCCGGTGAGGTCTCTGCTCGTTGGATTCCAGAAATGAGCCACGCCTATTTTATCCATTTTAGGTAGATTTAGTCTCCGTTTTTCCATTCCTCCATTTTATTTTGTAATTAGATCTCTAGTTTAGTCATAGTTCCAATCTTTTCAATTACCGGAGCTCCCAACTCCGACTCTGTTCCGCTAAATTTCCGACAATGTCCAACCCCCCAGACACCCTCACATCCTTCCTCGATGCTTTCTTCACCTCCTGTACCTACATGTACCCTCTGATCTTATACAGATCAGAAGATCACGACTCCCTCTCCGTTGTACGTCAGAGCCACCTCCATTCTGTCCATTTCCACTACGTTTCAGCTTCAATTGGTTGATAAGGATTGCCTCAAGCCCTTCTTTGTCTTGTGCAGGTTACCAGGTCGAGAGGAAGCCCTTGAGCAAAGAATCGAAGCTCGTTAAAGCATCCAGGTCGTCTGAGCGAGAAGGACCTACAGATCCCTAACACTGGGTTCTAGACATCTTTGGCCGGTACCAGCAGGTGCGGAAGGAGCCCATGAATCTCCTGGACTTGTCAGAGGAGCGGATCGTCAGAGGAGCTCGGAGTATTTGAAGATCGAGGTACAACTAGGAAGTGTTCTTCCCTGTTCTTCCAAACAGTCCCTCCACTGTCTGATTGAGGAATGCTGCCAGATCTAATCGAGACCATCTGATCCAAGGAGAATTGATGCGGGTCTGAGCTACACAATATGTCTAAGAGCACCCACGTGATGCGATCCTGGCCGCTCCCTTCTGCTGATTAAGGGGTAAATTGCACAACACCCCTTTATCTATTTTATTTTATTTTTAGTTGTGTAAATAATTTTTGTAGTTGTAAAAATATCGTAATAATTGCAAGAAGACCCTCATACTTTTGGAGATTTGCATTTTGTTCCTTGCCAGCTCAGCTCACGTGGTCCCCCACGTGAGCTGGGCATTTTGCAAGTACACACTTGCGGATTTTTGTAATTTTAATCTAGTCAATGAAATTTAAATGTCACTTGTAAATTGTTAGGAAATTTGCATGTAAATCCCTTCCTTATATTTTAATTGCAAAAATGCTCTTTCCAGTTTAAACATTTTTGTGCACGTTTGTCTAATTTCTATAAAAACCATCTGTGCTCCAAAAATTATGGAAAAATAGGATAAGGTACCTGGACTTTGCTCTTTTACGCTATATAATTTCTTTTGCATTTTATGGACATTTCCTATTTATTAAAAATAGAAAAAGCACATTTTTCCCTTTTTATGTTTAAATATTCAGAAAAATTATAAAACCTTTTTGAAAATTTCAAAAAATATATTTTATTTATTATAGTATTTTGTAACCATGGACTAAAAATCCCTAAAAATAGAAAAAAAATCACTAAAAATTAAAAGGCTCCAAATCCTTATAAAAATTAGAAAAACTCTTAAAAAACCCAAAAATATTTGTTCCTATTTCATATTTTTATTTATAATATTACTATATATTAAAATTAGTTTTGAAATTTATTTCACTTATTTAGTATTTTTAAATCTCAAAACAATCTGGCCTATTTATCAAGTCCCTAATTTTATATATTTTGGACTTTAAAAACACCTAAAAATTAGCAAAAATTCTTGAAAAATATCAAAAATAGTTGGAAAATATAAACCCCCAAAATATTTTATTTTACAATTTTTAATTATTTTTAGCAATATTTATACTTATATTACCCCATATTGTATTATATACCTATATATACCTAGTTTATAGTATTATTAACTATTATAAATACCTTATAAATATTTTTAATACCTTTAAGAAAAAGACCATACCTTAGGGCATTGTTTTAATTTTTGTATATATATTATATATTATATATATAAACCTTATATCATATATGCACTATCTTATATATGAGAAAAGGGAAGCTGCTGCATGTAGCAGCCAACGTGGCTGCTACATGTGGTAGTTTCCTCAATTTTTTTTATTTTTTTTTCAAAATAAAATCATGAATATTCATCTATATATCCCTCCTACATTCTATTAAAATTTCGTCAGAAACAGAGACTCCTAAGCCCTCCATCCAGACGTCATTTTTTTAACGGTCGCAGGATTTTTTAAATCGACCATGTTTGGATGGAGGCCGTAGGAGTCTCTGTTTCTGACGAAATTTTAATAGAATGTAGGAGCGATATATAGATGAATATTCATGGTTTTATTTTGAAAAAAAAATAAAAAAATTGGGGAAACTGCCACATGTAGCAGCCACGTTGGCTGCTACATGCAGCAGCTTCCCCGTCCTCCTTATATATATATGTATACTGTTATATATTTCTATATAATATTATACATTATTAAAATTTAAAAAATTAAAAATCAGAAAATTAAAAATTAAAAAAATATAAAATTAAAAATCAAATAAAAATTTGTAAAACCAAAAACCCACACAAAAAGACTAAGTAGATGCTTGGGTACATAATTTACTTTGGTTAGAAATAATCATTAAGCTACTGTGCTTGCTCTTAGTGGTTCGACCTCTACATGCTTTCACATTATACACCTTTGTTTGTAGAGTAAAATAAATTTTACTCCACATTTTTGTTATTCATTGATTATTCATATGTTGTAGGTACTTGTTGCTTAGTCGTTTGGTCTCTGTGAGCGGCTGCCACATCGATTTCGCTCTCGCCTTGTGTGGAGTGCAAGATCCTCCTCACTTGATCAAGTCTGGCTAATCAATATTGAAAATCCTATGCGTTCTAGGGCTTGTTGAATGAAGTGTTTTTGTCTTTCTAAGTCAGATTTTACTATTCTATTTTTTTTCCAAAAAAATATAGTTTATATTATTTTCTATGTGAGCTTGAACTTATCTTGCTTTAACATGCAATGGTAATCATAACAGGCTCAACTTTTTTGTCAATAGTATTATATCTCTTCAGTAGGAATTATAGAATTATATTATATTCATATATTTATTTCATCGCATATAGAAAAAGCATATTTAGGTTGTAAAGAGCTTATAATTATTATAAAAATTATATATTTTTTATCCACTGTATACTTTCCTTGATTATACATCTTTTAAAATCATCTTAGTATGTATATTAAAAATAATAATTATATAATAAAATATTTAAAATTATAATATTATTCACATAAATTAATTATATGAGATTTAAAAAATTAACATTTCAAATCCTAAATAAAATGAATTGAATTTGAATATTCAAACCTTTGAAATAATCTAATATGAATTAAGTTAGAAAATTCATGTAAAATTCTATTGAAGTTTGAATTCGAAGCTTTCAAAATGAACTACATTTGATCCTGGACGGATTCAAATGTATTCAATTCGATTAGCACCGCTACTCTGTATCCTTTCCATGCCATGATATGGTAGCACATGATGATGAAGGGAAGCATGAATCGTGATAAAGGTCGTGCGATGAGGGCACAATGAGATGAGGAAATGCCTAAAGGTTAGGGTGTGGGGGTATTTTTCTTCTCATGAATTGACGTTGAGCCCATTAGGTTAGACCGTGGACATCGTCGCAAGGGCCACGCTCTACCATGGCAAATGATGGAGTAATGGGTCCATTAGATGTGGCATGATCTCAAAGTCAGGGCAGGGGGAAGTGTTTCCTCGGGGGCACCGTACTGAGAGGAGATGGTGAAGGCCATGGTGGCTGTTCACGGTGGAGTCAAGTTGTAAACAGGGATGCTGCGCTCTTCAGCGGTTTAAAACCCCAATCGACGAGGATGCTGCAATGTAGACGTCTTCGACCCCTACAATAGATCACAACTTGGGGTTTTAGACCGTTCACGAGCACGCCGTCTAGGTAGAGGATGCTTGCAGGGTCGATGAGTGAAGTGGAGGACTTGTGAAGGTAGTGCTGGATGGGGGATGGTGCATATCTGAGGGCGGCAGAGCGATTTGTAGGACAATCCTCTTGTGGTTGGAGAAGCTTGGGTACAAGAGAGGAGAAAGGGAGTTCGATAGATCCTCATCCCACGTAGGAAGAATGCATGAATGATGTGTGTGTTGGGGGTGGGGGGGGGGTGGGGGAGGAGGACATGACCGCCTTGGTGAAGGGTCTTAAGGATATTGGTAGTGGGAGGAGAAGAATGGGGGATGACATCAAGATATATGGAATTTTAGAATATTAATTACAAGGGTAAAACAAAAATTCATAACCGATTCCTTCAAGATCAACTTAACTTTGGATGGAAGTTAATTCAAAGAGCTATGGTGTAAGAGTTGGTAAGTTTATAGGGACTGTGAGGTAAATACGAAGACGTGAGGGATGATAGTGTATTTGCCATAGTTACAGAAATTGTGGTGTAAAAATTAAAAAAAAAACAAAATCAAAATTTACAACTTTTCGTGCCCCTCACAAACTGGAAAACAATTATTTATTATTTAATCCCTGTTGTCTCGTTCCCGTCTCCAAGGTAAACGACGAAGCAGCGCCAACGCGCCAACGGAAAGAACCGAAACCCCCCAAACCCAATTCTCGTCGAATCACATCGTCTCTCTCCCACCTCCGATCGCTCCCCTTGCCAACACAGGAAGAACAGGTTGTTCCTTGGATTCCCTTTCCACCCGTCTCCATTTTCTCCCTTTCCCCGTTCCTGATTTCTTTGTTGCTGTTGTGGTTAAGGGAGGGTTTTGATGGATCCGGAAGTTTTGGATATTGGTTGACTCGTTGTTCTTTCGGAGGATTTTATGTGGTTTTCTCCCCCATTTTCTTCTGTTGAAAAATAGGTTTCTGTATTCGTGAGGGACTGAAGTCGGGAATAGGGTTGTGATCTACTTAGCTATAGATGCTTTGTTTCTCCTCCCCTGAGATGCATGTTGAAGTACGGTGATTGTATCAACGGGAATTTCCATAGAAAATTGATTGGAGATGTATTCCATTTTAGAGGACGCTCATGTCTTTGCTGGACCGTCCATACAATGTTTAGAAAATCAGCCGCGTGAGGTTGATTGCATGCCCCGATTGTGCCTATTTTGACGAGAATAGGCTGAGACTTGTATGGAATGCTAGCTAGATCGACTGCTTGGTTAGCTGCTCTTTTGATTGATGTAATTGGTTTATTATGATCTTTTTCCCAACTTGAATCTGCCCATACCGTACTAGATTGCTCCTATTTTATGCATGTGTCTAATACTATATATGTTCTGGGGATAAAATTAGCCAGTCAGTGAACCTTTCTACCGAATACCACATACTCTTAATATGGAATTTTTTAGCATAGGTGATCAAACTCATGATCGATGTTTTCAGTTGTGATTATTGGACTCTTGTACCCGCCAAGAGGAGCTTGAATAGTAGAAGAAAAATAAAATCTTTTTCGTCACCTATTTGTGAAGCGATGCATTTGATCAGTAATCCCCAATTCTATTAACATATATTCAAGGGCTGGAAAGGAAAGAAGAGGAACCTTTTTAAAAAATAAAGTCTATACTCATTTATAGATTGATGATGGATTGGGAAACTTTAAAGCTACTCATATCATAAAAGGGAAAATGAAATATAATAAAAAAGGGACTCCGCAGCTCCTCCTCAAGTGGGAGCATAGATATCATCCAAGTCCACGCGTTGCATATAGATACGTGCTGCTGCTTTGATAATCCTTAAAAGAGATATAGGTGATCTGGAGCTTAGTGGAGGTGTGGTTTTTTGTTAATCTTTCCACTTGAGGTATTTTTGGTTAAAAGGTCTTTCCACCTCAATGTGCTTGGTCCTCTCAAATAATATTGTTTATCAATAATGATTATGGCTGTGTCATTATGGCAAATATAGCCTAGTGGTTTGTTTACTTAGTCTGAGATCGCTAAGAAAAGAGACTATCTGCGTAAATTCACTCAATTGAGTAAGCAAACACTGTTATTTCTTCCCGTGTCAGGATATAGGATTCCCTCCGACAAATGCTGCACCTGCTAAGCGACCTTCTATCATAATACGATCGAGCAAATCGGCATTATATTGGTAACATTAAACTAGGCGTCTGAATATGCAAAAGTAAATGTTTTTTTGAAGATTTCTTGAGGAACTTTATAGTAAGATACACGTCCTGTCAATGTATTAGAAAGGAAAATCCATACAACGACTCACTTTGTTGACAATGCTCATGTCACATTGAGGTGCATCAATCATTAATTTAATTATACTCCTTTAGTTTCTTCATGCATCTTCATCTGGAGAGTCATCTGAGTTTGTAAGTTCTCCTTTATTTTCAAAACAAATGGATAATGACTTTGTGCCTAGAAATTCAAAATGTTTTCTTAAATTTCTAGATTGTAGCTCTACTGAAACCCTAATAGTGCTTGATAGCTTGATTGTCTGAAAAATGTCTCTACTCATCTAGATTTTCTCTTATAAAGCTATTGAATAAGTCTTCATTAGTCAACCATACATCTGAAAACTATTAAATTATAATTATATGATCAGCATAGATTGACAAGATAGTAGCGAGTAGTAATGAAAGAATGAAATGACTTATTATATCACGGAGCCCTAAGGCCCTTTTATACAGATAGGAGAAATCCTTGAGAATGATGTCAAGGTAAATAACATAACAACCTTCAATGAAAAATGGTAGTAAGTAGATAATACAATAATGAAATTAAACTTACATTAACACCCCCTCAAGTTGGAGATATCCATCGATTATGTTCAACTTGTTAGCTTCGGAAGCACTTAGGTGAAAATATTTGTTAGGTGGTGCTATATATATGTATTAAATAGTAGTCCTCCCATGACTTCTCTAATAAAATTACAATCAACTTCAATATGCTTGATGTGCTCATGAATACATGATTCGAGGCTTTGCCACTCACTTATTTAGGATCACCATTGATCGTGATAAGCTTGGACTGGCCGATTGGCTCCTCCTACTTGAGAAGCTTGAAAATAAGCTGGCTAGGTGGTAGACCACATGCCTGTTGTGGGGATTGCTATCTTGTGCTCCTTAAAATGGTCTTGTTTGTGATATACACATCCCGTTTTTCTAGTCAGATGCTTCCAACTGGGGTGTGTTCAAGTTTGGAGTCCATTATGCAATTGTTTTTCGATGCAACTCGGGACAATAGAGCCATGGCATTCCCTTGATTGGGCGTCGGTGACTTGACCCATGAACGAGGGTGGTTCGAGAGTGTTGAGGCTTAAGGAGATGAATACAACTCTTCTGACAAAGTGTACGCTTAGAATATGGGGAAAGAGTGATGATAAGATGTTTTAACTGGTCTAGAGTATTTATGGGATTACTTCTGGTTTGTTTGCTGACGCGGGCTTGTTATGTTCATTGTCAAACTTTTGGAGGGGGATCTACTATCATGCATGAGGTGGCTCTTTATTTGAGGATGGTGATGGGAGGTAATCACCCGTTTAGGTTTTGGAAGGATAACTAATCTGAGGAAGGGGTTTATGTGATTGCATCCACATGCTATTCATGTTGATAGCTGAACCAAAATTATGTATAGTAGAGGCTTTGTATGACGGTACCTGGATATTTACTTTCGCTCTGCTTTTCGGAGCGGAGGATGCATGATTTCATGAGGAGTTCAAATCACTTGACATGATGGAGGGACCTTTTGATAGTATTAATTGCTAGACATAGCTTCATGATGATTTCTCAGTTAAGAAGGCATACATGGCTTTATCTGCTCCTCTGGTATTTGACCTTGGGTGTAGTACGAGATTGCTAGCTAACTTGGACTTGAAGGTGCCTTTGTAGGTGGAGATCTTTCTTTGTCTTTTGAGAAGGGAAATAGTGATGATAAAAGTGCATAGAGCCAATATCTTACATCGAACTGACATGCTCGATGTGGTTAGATGCTATTGAGGATGTAGACCGCCTTTTCTTTATTTGTGATCAATCTGGTGGAGCGCGGTACATCGTTGTGATCAAGCGGGTGGAATCAACATGTACGATTGTGTTTTAAAATCACTTAGGATTGCTATTTTCAATCATATTAGGATAGAATGAAGACTTTTGATGGCATTGGACATAGGTTTATGGCAATTTCTCAGTTAAGAAGGCATACATGTCTTTATCCACTCCTTTGGTATTTGTCCTTAGGGTTCTTCAGGGATCAATTAATTTGTACTTCAAAGATGCCTTTGTATGTGAGCGTATACCTTTGGCTTTTAAGAAGGAAAAAAACTGCGTTAAAACCGTAAAAGTGCATAAAGCCAAGATCTTGCATTGAACTGACATGACATGTTCGATGTGATTAAATGCTTTTAAGGATGTAGACTACCTTTTCTTTAATTGTGATAATGTGGGGGAGTGTAGTACACCACTGCGATTGAGTGGGCAGACTCCACATGTACGACTACATTTTAGAATCACATAGGGAAATTATTTTTTAATCATATAAGGATCAACAGAAGACTTTTGCATTGTTTCGCATAATGGCTAGTGCATAGTGGGTCATGTTTTGCGAGGAGAGATTCTATGAGGAAAATGTTGCTGAACATGCTAAGTTTCTGCGTGAGCCTTACACTTTGTTATCTATTATCGTAAAAATCTATAGCACTGTTGCGAATGAATGGAACCCGAGTCATGTTGTTACTTTAACGAAACACTACCAAGAATATAATGTCAATGCAATGAATTATAAGTAAAAATGTGAGACTGCTGCATAATAACTATCTCAAAATTAACATCCCACTGTACCTGCTTCTGATGTCGTTGCTATGTCAGTTTATCCTCCTTCAGACCAACATAAGTATCCACATTCTCGTTCTACACTTGCTGCTTCTTAGAACTGCTCAAAGCAACTTGCCTTAAAACACTATAAGGTGCAGGGGCATATGAACTTACTTTTTGTTATTCAAATTACTAATAACTAGAATTGCTGAGTTTATTTTGATCTTATGCCATTTTCGCTTCATGATAGTCTTGCATGGTATATGACTAGATGTGCCTATGAAGAGAAATGTGTTTGCTGCTTAGTGGAGTTTCTCAATGTTGGACACACCATTATTAATTCTACTATCGCATCTAGCTATTTGCGTCTCTTTTACGTTGGCCATCTATTTTTAAGAAGTTGGCGTGTTCTTTATTGGTTATGCCCTCAACCATAATTCGAATGTGAGGCATTTGGGGGCGTTCTCGTTAGCTGGGGCCCGGGTCTTGCCCAGGGCACACTTGGATCACACGCCAGTGTTGTGGTGTTCTGGGGAGGACATTCACCCTCGAACTTTTTTCTGCTTCGAGAGAGCTTGGTTGCTGGAGGATGGCTTCTGCGAGGCCGTTGCAGAGTTCTGGGATGGTTGCAGACTGTGTGGGCCGACGACTGTTAGATTGGCGAGGAAGCTGGCGTCACTCAGGAGGTATTTGATGGAATTTAGTAGGGATAACCGTCTACATCGCAGATCTAGAAGGTTTGCAGCCCAAGAGGAGATGTATAGACTGGACATATTGGAAGATGAGAGGTAGTTGACGGCTGATGAGTTTGGCAGAGAGAGTCAACCACTTGGACGAGATTCTTCTAGAGGACAAGAAGGTTTAGGTGGCATGGAGGCAGCGATCCAGATAACGATGGTTGAGGGAGGGGGATGCGAATACGAGGTTTTTTAATGCTATGGCCAGTGGAAGACGATGCAGGAATATGATTCATTCGGTCTCCATTGGAGGGGTTATGCTGGAGGGAGATCGGGCGGTGGGAGCGGTGCTGCGGTCTCATTTTCAGAACTTTAGCAGACGGCACACACAGTCGGGTTTTTTATGGTTTGGGAAGAGGCGTTGCATAGATCTCTGAGTAAGAGCAGGTTCATTGGTGAAGGAGTTTACTGGGACGGAAACAAAGCGGACACTATTTTAGCTTAATGCGGACGGGGCACCGGGCCCGGATGGTTTTCCAGCGAGCTTCTACAGGGAGTTCTGGGAGGTAGTCAAACATGATGTGATGGAGGTGTTGGAAGAATTTTGTGAAGGGAATCATGATTTTGAGATAGTGAACAAGGTTGCTATTCTTCTTCTGCCAAAGAACTCGCCGGCTAGGGTGGAGGATTACATACCGATTGCATTGTCTAATGCTATATACCTCATTGTTTCTAAAATCCTAGCTAACCTCTTGATGAGGGGTCTTGCAACGGATCATTTCTCCTGAGCAGACAACATTTGTACCAGGGAGAGCTATGGTGGATGGGCTGGTGATGGCTTCAGAAATAGTGACAGATTGGAAAAGAAGAAAGGCCAAAGATATACTTTGGAAGGTTGATTTCTCCAAGGCGTATGATTGTGTAGATTGGAGGTTCCTGTGGGCTTCGTTGGCAAAGCGAGGATTTCCGGAGATGTGGATTTCCTGGATCAAGAGGTTATGATCCCATGCTGTGTTGGTCAATGACGGACTGGAGGGGGGTTTTTTTCAGCCTCCTAGGGGAATCAAACATGGATGCCTAGTGACTCCGCTTCTTTCTGTGATTGTGGCGGATGCGCTGGCAGTAATGATGAGGATGGCAACAAGTAGGGACTGGTGTTCGGGGTATAAGGAGGAGATATCCATCCCGCTATTGTAGTATGCAGATGACACTTTTTATTCCTGGGGGCAGAGGAGGAGAAGATTCGCCGGGCATCGCTTATCATGGAAAGTTTACAGGATGTTTCTGGGCTCCATATCAGTAGGGGTAAATCAGTGGTGGTTTCGTTTGGCCTCTCGGAGTTGGAGATGCAAAATGTGTCTACGCTGTTGAGTTGCCCTACTGCTGCATTGCCGATTACATACTTAGGGTTGCCCTTAGTGGCAGGAAGTCCGAAGGCTAAAGATTGGAGAGCATTACTGTAGAGGGTGGAGGGGAGGTTGGTGGGGTGGAAGGGGACAATACTATCAAAAGGAGGGAAGTTGATTCTTCTCAAACATGTTCTTTTTGCCATCCCTATCTTCTTCTGCTCCACGAGGTTGATGCTTGTTGGAGTGCGCACAAAGATTGAGGCTTTGATTAGAAGATTTTTTTGGTCCAATGGACGACATGTAAGGAGGGGCTTTCATTTGGTAGATTGGGATAAGGTGACGAAGGCAAAAAGGACGTGTTGGGAGTGTTGCGGGTAGAAGAGATGAATACGGATTTTATGACGAAGTGGGTCGTTCGACTTTAGGGGAATTTTGAGGACATGGTCTGCTGTCTTATGAGAAAGATATATGGGATATCCATGTTTTTGGAGGTCGTCCCGGGCCGTCTGTTGTCATCTTTTTAGAAGGGGATTACCAAAATTATTTAGGAGTTGTCAATTAAGTAGAGACATGTTCTTGGGAGTGGAAATGGTTTCCGATTTTGGTTGGATGATTGGATGGGTAATGGGGCGGTGAGAGAGCATTACCCATGCCTCTTGCAGTTGGCACGTAATAGGGAGGAGCTGGTGCAGTTGATATGAGATCGAGGAGCGTGGTCTCCGATTTTTTCTGCGGAACTATCGGATCAGAGGGTGGACGATTTCTTGGCTTTATAGGAGGAGCTGACACAGATAGCGGGACCATCATATGGTAGGGATCATTTTGTTTGGGGAGATGGGAGATTTTCGATGAAGAAAGCATATCGCTTTTTTTGAAGGATGGATGGGGGGATGCAAGATGAGGTGGGGGTTGACATAGGTTTGATATGGAGAAAGCTAAGTGCCAAATCGGGTGAAGGTATTTCTTTGGTTGTTCAAACTTGGCAGGATTCTCACCAAAGGTCGTCGGGGGCAGCTGTTGGGCTTTGGAGGATGGCACATGTGATAGATGTGGATCGACGATGGAGGACATAAAACATCTTTTCTTCTCATGTCCTTTGTCGGCCTAGGTGTGGAACATGGCAAGCATTACATTGGCTGGATGGGAGGGACTGTACCCACTTTTGGCGAAATATTAGATCGGTAGGTGTTTATGGACACGAGGACTGTGCTTACCCTTTACGTTGGTTTGGGCGATCTAGTGAGCTAGGAACGAGTTCATTTTTGAGGGGCAAACAATTTTCACAGAAAATGTTATTGAGCATTGTAGGGTCGCTTTGTAACTCAGGGAGAATGTAATGTGCTGCTATCTGTAATTTTTTCATATATATATATACATATAATATATTGAGGTGGTTCCCATATCAAGATGCCACCCTTCTTTTCTCTCAGAAAAAGTTCGAATGTGAGTCCTGCCACTTTAGGAAGCATTTTCGTAGCTACTTCCCAAAGCATGACATCTTTAGTTGTAGTTTGTTTAAGCTTCTCCACTTGGATGTCTAGGATTTTAGTAATCTTCTCGATCATCATGAACACCTTGGATATTATACATATTTCTTTTATTTCTTGGATTTTCATGCTAAGAGGTTGGTGATATTATACACAACTTTACTAAAGAAGTTAATTGTCAATTTTCTACTTCTATTAAAGAATGCTCCTGAATTTTATATTAGTTCTTTGTGCACTTTTTATTAGGGTCTAGCTTTTATCCAGGAGACTTCTTGTCCTTATACCTCTCACTATAGTAGAGTAGTTGGGAGGATGTATAGACACATTCTTGAAGTTGCTTGTACACTTGCTCTATAGTAGAGTAGTTGGGAGGATGTATAGACACATTCTTGAAGTTGCTTGTACACTTGCAAAAGCGACACTCCCAGGACTTACTGGGGAGAGAAGATAATATTGCACGGTATTGTACTAATCATATGCCCTCCCATGTGATACATGAACATATCCCTTTCTTTATTTCTTTCGTGATAAAGACTTGTTTCTTCTACCACCGCACTTTTGTTGAGTTGTAGTGTTTGTTCACACCCATGACCTAATTAGGATAAGTTTTCTAGCATTACCAAGTGTGTTTTTCAGAATCTAAGACTCAAAAGGGACTTATAGATATTGGTGGGGGGTGAGCTGGTCACGAAGAGATCCCCTTCGAATCTCCTCTTTGGTTGGGCATTCGCGAGGTGCTGCCTTCTTTGGCCAATCTTTTGCATCTTATGGTGGGGGATGGCCAAATCTTTAGGTTCTGGCGCGATGATTGGATAAGGGATGGCTCCCTGGAAGAGAGGTTTCCGCGGCTTTTTGCGTTGGCGGTGGACAAAGACGCGACGTTATCAGAGGTGGCTGATGGTGGAATTTTGTCACCATCCTTTGCATTTGGGCTATTTGATCAACGATTTGAAGAGTTTATGGCAATGCAGTCGATTTTACCGCCCGTGGGGATTCGCAGTAAAGTCAGAGACCATTTCAAATGGGCGGCCAACACCTTCTCCGTGAAGAAGGCATACAACGAGCTCTGTCAGCGGGAGGATCTGGACGTCGAGATCCGTCAGGATGTTATGATCATTTGGGCGGCGAAGATCCCGTTGAGAGTTAAGATATTTCTATGGTGCTTGAGGAGGAACCGTATTTGCGATAAGGTACGGAGGGGGCGCATCCTTGGGATCTTTGATGCGTGCTGTGATAGATGCGGGGTATCGGAAGAAAACGTAGAGCATATCTTCTTCCAATGTCCTTCCTCGACTGCAGTGTGGACGGCGATGGCGATCTCTTGGGTGCGGAGCGGGGATGTCACGGATTTTTGGAGATCCATCAGGGTGGTCGGCGACACCTCAAATGATGATTGCTCGAAGCCTTTCGCTGCGTTATGGGCCATATGGATCGGAAGAAACGAGTCAATCTTCAACAACCAGAGGTTTTATGTTGAAAACATTTTGTCCCACTGTAACGCTCTTCATACTCTCTGGACATCACGGTAATGTACTCTAAAAACTTATAAATGGAATATTTTGGCGTCGACCCCCAAAGTTGGGGGCTCACCCCTTTTTTTCGTCAAAAAAGGGACTTATAGATATTACAACCATTTTTGTCGGTGGTATATTGTGTCTAGTGACATCTTATTGTTTAAGGCAATTTCATATTTCTCTTTGACGAGTTCCTCGATTGCTACCAACACCTCCACCAGCTTCACCACCACCGCCCACTGTGGTTGCTCTGCTTCCACCTCCTAGTTCTTTGGCTTAGTTTTTGCCACAATTTTAACACTTGCAAGCCACCTTTTGTACCCCTTGCTCATGGGCCTTTCCTGTCATCCATCATGCCCCATGTATGTTCTAAGCACTTCATTTTTACTGATGGCACTGGTGATTTGTCTATACACCATGCCACTTTACATGTTACAGATAGTACAGATTATCTTTGTGTGCCCATTTCTTTACGAAAGCGAGACATACATGTACCACACTGCTCATATTTATTTGGGACATCTTTTAGATGATTTCAGGAGGTTTGTCGTGGGTCTAGCAGCTGTGGAGATTCCACGAACATACTAGGATGCTATGCAAGATAGTCAGTGATGTCTTGCTATAGGGGAGGAGATGGTTGTGCTGCAGTCATGTGGCACTTGGAGCTTGGTCACTGCCCCTACTGGGGCTTCTGTGCTCGGGTGCAAATGGGTGTTTACAGTGAAGCATCATACAAATGATAATATTGATTGCTATAAGGCTATTGTGGCTCGTGGTTTCACCCAGACTTACGGGGTTGACTATCAGGATATGTTTTCTCCTATAACACGTCATTCTATACTTCAGGTCATTCTCTGGGTTATAGTGGTATGGGACTGGTCCCTTTCCCAGCTTGATGCGGAGAATGCATTTCTATATGGTGACATGCATGTGGAAATCTATGTGCATCAACCACTTGGGTTCACTGCTGAGAGGGAGTGTCAGAAGGTTTGCAGACTTTATAAGGCTATCTATGACCTTAAGCAGAGTCCCAGAGCATAGTTCCAGAAGCTCTCGGACTTGATAGAGCAACAATGCTTCACGAGATCGATTGCAGATCATTCACTATTTGTTCAGAGCAAAGAGGTAGCATTGTTATACTGATCTATGTTGATGATATCATTATTACAAGAGATGGTGTGCATGGTATTAGTACAACTAAAGAGTTCCTTGGACACCATTTTGTCACCAAGGACCTTGGCGATTTACGATACTTCATAGTGCTTGAGTTCGTCAGGAGCCAGCTGGGTCTTGTAATGACTCGGAGGAAGTATGTTACTAATCTCCTTTTAAAGACAGACTACAGATTGCAGACCCACCATTACTCCTATAAATCCCAACACGAATTTATATGATGATTATACAAAGGATGTAGACAAACAAAGATATAGAGAGCTCGTTGGGAAGCTCCTGTATGTGGCCATCACGAGGCTAGACATCTCCTTTGCTGTGAGCAAAGTTAGCCGGCATATGGAGTAGCCGAGACAAGCACATATAGATGCAATGCACATGATTTTGAGGTATTTGAAGTCCTCTCCATGTATTGGACTGTTTTTTAGCAGAGGGACATCTTTTGTCCATCACGACGTGTGCAAATGCAGACTATGCAGGAAGTCACAAGGACAAGAAATCTACCTCCGACTTTGCAGTATTCACAGGAAGCTCTTTGGTGTCATGGAAGAGTAAGAAGCAGACCATGGTTGCCAAATCTAGTACAGAGTCAGAGTATAGAGCCATGGCTTTGGGGACTACTAAGATGATGTGAGTCGTATCCATTCTGACCGACCTCACTATTAATGCACTTCTTCCCGTGCATCTACAATGCGACAACCTGACAACTCTTTTCATTGTCAACAACCATGCATTTCATGAGAGGACCAAGCACATTGAGGTAGATTGATCACTATACACATGGCATGTTTCAGAAGGGCTTTATTTCTGCTTCTCACGTTAGCCTAGGGGAACAAGCAACATATGTTTTCACCAAGGCTCTAGCCAGATGGCCATTTCAAAGATGTTGTTCCAAGATGAGCATGATTGACATCTATGCTTCATCTTGAGGTGGAGTGTTGAGAGTGATTTTATTTTTTCCTATTTTAGAGATGAGAAAAATCAGACATTGGGTGGTGCGCGAAGCTTCAGGGGGAGATGTCTCCGGTACGACGGATGGGGTCACCGCGCAACGGATTGTTGTGACCCAATAAGGTGCTTCGTGTGTAGGATGAATGGACATAGAAGCTTTCGGTGCTCGAGGAGGCGTGCTAGGGACCCTAGGAAAGCTGATGTTGCTGCGTGTGGGGAGGAGGGTAGAAGGTTGCTGGTGGGAGTTTGCGAGAGAGAGGGGTGATGCTTAGCGGATGCGATAGAAGACATCAGGGGCGCGGTTGGGAACGTCTTTGGGGGTGATGTCATGAAGCTTGAGGGCTTCATGGTGTGCGCGCATGACCTCTTGAGAGGCAGAGGTTCGGAAGCTTCCAGACTTCTCGTGTCGAGCTGGAGGAAGGGTTCATTGGTGAACCCCAGTGTTGTAAAAGTCCCCCGACTGGCCCAACTAGTAGATCCGACTATCTAGTCAGTGGGATGACCGACCGAGTACTGATTAATTTCGACTAGGTACACTAGTCGACCAATTTTTGCTTGGAGACATATTTTTTTATGTTTTGCTTTTTTATAAGCAAACTTAATATAACATGCTTAATGTTTTATTTAAATTCAACTAGTTCTTTTATTTTATTATTATAGTATAAAAATGTACAAATCTGTGTAAATATTTGTATAAAAATGAGTTATATATTTATAATAATCATAAAATTCAAAGCCGATTAAAGTCCGACTAAATCCGATTAGTCGCCCGACTGTCGATTACTCCTTAGTCAGTGACCTGGCCGATCGAGTACCGACTACGGACTTTTGCAACCTTGGTGAACCCCTTTGGTGCTGGATGGTTGGTGCGATTCTCATTGAACAGAGAGAACGATCTCGATCAGAGGCCTCTCCCTAGTGAGGCAGAACCTTGAGGCAGTCCGAGAGATTCTGACATCGGTGCTCCAGATGAATGAGATCATTTCCGACGACCTTCGGCGCGGTTAGCCGCCATGGGCCTTGATGAAGGGATCCAGTTCGCTTGCACTCTACCAGTGTTCTTTGAGGCACGGTTTAGGGGATGCATGTTCAACTTGGAGGTGTGGGACGAGGGGCTTATCGACGAAGCTGCGGGGAGGTGACCGACGCGACCTCGGGAAGATTTTCGCGGAAGGGGAAAGGATATCTTTCGGGAAATTTGAATCGTTTTGGCCATTTGCAGAAAACGAAGAGAAGGCGTCAGGTGCACGCTAGGACTCCAAGCCCAAGGAGGGTTTAGGCGGTTTCGGGGCGAGAGCCTCCTATACGGAGGTGCTGGCCGGGTTATCGGATCATGTGAAATTGCGTGGCAGGCCTCGGGTCAGTCGACCGGATCCAAGTGTGCGGGGTCTGTGACTTCTCGGGCTGGGATGGTGGATCTACTTGTGGACTCGGGCGGCAAGCCGGTAAGTGCAGATGGGCTTGGCGGACTTCGCGAGGCTTCGAACCCGTCAGCGGACCCGATAAGCGCCACTGATTCGGTTCCATTGGTGGCTCAAAACCCGATTTTGGAGTCCGAGGAATGCTCCTAGGCCGCTTCTTGTTCAGTCGAGGGACCTATGGTGCTACAGTAATGGGTTGTTGGGAACCTTGAGGTGTCTTCAAGGGCACTTCCGAGGAGCCAAGTGTGTGCGGTCTTGGATTTGGAGAGGGAGTGGCCTGATGGTTTGGGATGCTCGAAGGGCTCCTTCGTAGTTCTGTCTCCGGCTAGGTCACGACGCGACGATCCGGCACTGATGGGAAGATTTGGCAGATATATCCTCATCGTGGATTGAGGGATTGAAGGACAACACGTCGGCTAGCGATCTACCGTAGGTTGGCAGGGCTCAGCGATGGCGAGGTCCTGCAAGCATGGGGGTTTTGGAAGGTGCGGCTGGAGGCGGAAGGGTGGAGACAGTGGTGCAGAGGGGGGCAAGGGTTTTGCCGAGCCAGCAAGGGGCGACAGGAAAAAGGGGGTCGGTGCGGGTGGTGGAGGGAGGGGATGAGGTGGAGGAAGGGAAGCTGGGGAGTGGTTGGGGGAGGGTTTGGAGAGGGAGATGCTGAAGTGTCTCGGTTTGGTGCCGCCTAAAGGGGCCTCGAGTTCGTCTAAATGATTTTAACATATGGAACGTAAGAGGCTTGGGGGAGGTCGAGAAGAGGATGGCTGTATGACGATTGCTGGGGGAGCAGAGGGCGGATGTGGCCATGTTGCAAGAAACAAAAATCGCATGTGACATGGATGGAGTGTGGAAAGAGGTTAGGGGAAACAAGGTGAGTGAGTTCAAGGCGATCGCTTCGGAAGGGGCTGCTGGAGAAATGATGAGGGGTGGGATGGTGATAAATTTGAGATAGATGAGGACGAGGTGTGGGGTAGGCACTTGCTCTCGATTCTGCTACGACGTAAGGTGGATGACACAAGGTTTTTGATTACAAACGTGTATAGTCATTGTATTGGCGCCAACATTGCCAACTTGGTGGAGGAGGTGTTATTGGCTAGGGCGAGTTTCCCGGATGTGGCTTGGGTCATCGTTGGGGATTTCAATGTGACTTAGCGATCGGAGGACCGCCTTGGAGGCCGTGGTGGGAGATATAGTGGTTCTGTGGAATTGTTTGGGATGGTGGATGATCTCAGTCTTCAGATGGTCGACGTCGCGGCGTGTCTCTACACGTGGTGGAACTAGAGATCTAGATTACGTCCAGATAGATTTATGATGTCCACTGAGGCATTGGAGGCGTTCCCTCTGGTTGGGGCCCGGGCCCTCCCCAGTGCATAGTCGGCTCGCACGCCTTTACTTTAATACTCGGGGGAGGATGATCTCCCTCGTACTTTCTTCCGATTCGAGAGGGCTTAACTATTGGAAGAGGGATTCCGCGAGGCAATGGCTGAGTTTTGGGATGTATGCAGACCTATTGGGACGACGATATGTAGGCTAACCAGCAAGCTGGCGGTACTCATGAGGTTTTTGATGGATTTTAACCAGGCAAATCGGGTGCCATACAGAGCAAGGATGCTGAAGGCGTAAGAGGAGGTGTACAGACTGAACAGACTGGAGGATGAAAGGGCGCTGACGGCAGAGGAGTTAATCGTGAGAAGTAGTCACTTGTACGAGATTCTTCGGGAAAACAAAAAGGAGGTTGCTTGGAGGCAGAGATCTATGCAGCGATGGTTGAGGGAAGAGGATGCAAATACATATGTCTTTCATGCCATGGCCTGTGGGAGAAGGCATAGAAATATAATATACTTGGTTTCTGTTGGCGGCGAAGTGGTTGAGGGGGATCAGGCTGTGGGGGAGGCACTGCGGTCACATTTTCAATCATTTGGTATACAACGCGCACGGGCAGGATGGGGATGGCAGGGGAGAGGCGCTTCACAGATCTCTGAATCAGAGACATGATCGTTGGTGAAGGAATTCACTGAGGCTGAGGCCAAGCGGGCGCTGTTCCAGTTGAATGCTGATGGGGCACTGGGTTCGGATGGGTTCCCGGTTATCTTTTATCGGGAGTTTTGGGAGGTGATCAAGCAGGATGTTATGGAGGTGTTGGGGGAGTTTCGGAAGGCAATTGAGGTTTGAGAGAGTGAACAAGGCTCTTGTTTTCCTGCTTTCAAAGAAGGACGCGCCGACCAGGGTGGAGGACTACAGACCTATTGCACTGTCTAATGCGGTGTACCTCATTGTTTCAAAAATCCTTGCAAACCGCTTAAGGGGGGTGCTAGATCGGATCATTTCGCCTTAATAGACGTCATTTGTGCTGGGAGAACTTTGGCTGACGGGCTAGTGATGGCTTCAGAGGTGGTGAGGAACTGGAAAAGAAACAAGGCTAAAGGGGTGCTTTGGAAGGTGGCCAAAGCATATGATTGCGTGGATTGGAGGTTCCTGTGGGCATCATTGGAGAAGGGGGGTTTCTCGGAAAAGTGGATTGCTTGGATCAAGCGATGCATGATGACGACATCCCATGCGGTGCTGGTTAATGGCATACTGGAGCCCGGATGGGGGTTTCTTTCAGCCCCAGATGGGCATTAGGTAAGGATGCCCTTTGGCACCACTCCTCTTCGTCGTTGTGGCAGACAAGGTTGCAAAAGTCGGTAGTCGGTACTCGGTCGGCCGTGTCATTGACTAAGGATTAATCGGCAGTCGGAAGACTAATCAGATTTAGTCGGACTTTAATCGGCTTTGAATTTTATGATTATTTCAAATACATAACTTATTTTTATACATATATTTACATAAATTTTGTATATTTTTATACTATCATAATAAAATAAAAGAAGTAATTGAATTTAAATAAAATATTAAGCATATTATAATAAGTTTGCTTATAAAAAAAGCAAAACATAAAAAATATGGTATCTTCAAGCAAAAATTGGTCGACTAGTGTGTCTAGTCGGAATTAGTCGGTATTCGATCGGCCACCCCACTGACTAGACTAGTCGGACCTACTAGTCGGGCTAGTCGAGTGACTTTTACAACAAGGGTGGTAGATGCTTTGGTTGTGTTGATGAGGATAGCGACGAGCATGGGCTGGTGTTCTGGGTATAGGAAAGAGGAGATCTCCATCCTGATCTTACAGTATGCGAATGACATTGTTCTATTCCTAGGGGCTGAGGAGGAGAAGATACATCGGATGTTGCTCATTATGGACATTTTTGGGAGCGTATCGAGGCTTCAGATCAATAGGGAAAAATCGATGGTGGTTCCTTTTGGCCTCACGGAGCAGGGGGTGCGGAGCGCATCAGCAGTGTTGGGGTGCCAAACAACCGCATTACCGATAGCGTACTTGGGATCGCCTTTGGTGGCGGGGAGATCGAAGTCTAGGGACTGGAGAGCTCTGCTGAAGAGATTGGAGGGGAGGTTGGCGAGATGGAAGGCGATGATGCTTTCAAGAGGAGAGAGGATGATACTTTTGAAGCATGTTCTTTCGGTCATCCCTATATTCTTATACTCCACGAGTCTGTTGCCTGCAGGGGTCCACATGAAGATCGAGGCTTTAATGAGACAGTTTTTCTGGTCAGATGGGAGGCAGTCTAGGAGGGGCGTCTACTTGGTCGATCGGGGCAAGGTGTCAACGTTGAAGAAAAAGGGGGGGTTGGAGTTCTGCAGGTGGGGGAGATGAACGAGGCTTTCATGGCAAAGTGGGTGATGCGCCTATGGGGGAAGTCAGAGGACCTGGTCTGCAGGCTGCTGAGGAAGATATATGGAATATCCTTGTCGTTGGAGGTCGTCCCAGACCGATAACCATCATCATTGTGGAAGAGGATTATGGAGGTAATCTCGGAGCTGGCAATTAAGTTGAGACCAATTGGGAATGGCGTTGTTTTCCATTTTGACGGGATGATTGAACGGGGGAGGGGTCGGTGGGCGAGCGCTACCCACTCCTTTAGCAGCTGGTAAGTAACAAGGACGAGGTGGTGCAACACGTATGGGAGCAGGGATCATGGTCTCCAGTGTTCTCTTTAGACATGTCAGATCAAAGGGTTGAGGATTTCTTGGCTCTACAGACGGAATTGGCACAGATCGAGGGACTGACAGTTGGAATGGATCACTATGTTTGTGGTGATGGGAGATTCTCGGTGAAGAAGGCATATCTTTTTTTCGTGGAGGATGGGGAGGTGGAGGAGAAGGTTGGCGTTGATGCACGACTGATATGGAGGAGCAAGGTACCATACTGTATCAAAATATTTCTTTGGCTTTTCAGGCTTGGTAAGATTCTCACAAAAGGGCGCCGGGGGCAGCTGCTACATTTGGAGGATGATGCATGTGATAGATGCGGGTCGGTGGCGGAAGACACAGAGCACTTGTTTTTCTCATGTCCTTCTTTGGCTCAGGCTTGGAGTAGTACTGTCATTTCGTGGCTTACTGGGCGGGATTGTCCCAGTTTTTGGAGGGACATTAGAACGGTTTGTGGGTATGGTCATGAAGACAACACTTATCCTTTCACGCTTGTTTGGGCGATATGGTGCGTCATGAATGATGTCATTTTGGGGGAGGGGGGATACTTTTTATTCTGAGAATGTAACCGAACACTGTAGGGCGCTATGTATATCATGGAGTATGTAATACAATGTAAGTTATAATCATATTAATATATACCTTTTTGCGGTGGGTCCCAACTTGGGATGCCACCCTTCTCTTTTGTTCAAAAAAATCTTTTCCTATTTTATGTAGTTTCTTTTCTTTGTGATTCTACTATGTAATTTACCCAACATGATTTCTCCTCTATATATAAGAACCCTAATGCCTCATGAATAATCAATTCAAGTTTCTCTTTCCACATGTAGTAATAAAAGTGGCAGCATGGTTGTAGCATCTCATTTCCACGAGTAATGGAGCCGCGATGCTCGAATCCTTTAGAATTGATTTGATTTTTTTAGTATATGCACCATATCCGTAGAAATTGACTTTGCACTCGATTGAGCAACCTTATTGTGCTTCTTGCCATGCTGGGTAATAAGATTGTCACCTACAATGGTGCATAACGCAGTTTTGGACTTCCTATCTTGTTTACATCTATCATAACCTGCATCATGATAACCTGCTATTTGTAAAAACAAACATTCCTTAAGTATGATTCCTTTTTGAGTGGCGTCTTAAGATACCTCAAGATATGCATAATGACCTGAAGATGTATTTCTTCTCTGACAACTCATAAACTGGCTGTTCAACTTATAGTAGAGCAAATATCAAGTCTGAAGATAGTAACATAGTGAAACATGCCAATCATGTCACGAATCATGATAATGTAGAACACCGACCTCCTTTGCGGTGTCCTCATAGAGCTTGGTATCATGGTCCGTATGAGTAGAGTCCACCTTGGGTCAAAGCATATCAATTGGGATAAAGAGATCAAGAATGTACTTTCCTTGTGATTGAACATGATCTCTGGGACTGATGGACACTTTGATCCCGAGGGTTTATCACAAGCTGCTAAGATCTTTGGTGACAATGCTTTTTTAGCACTTTCTTCCCCATAGAGATAGCTTTGGGCCAGTACCAACGAGCACGAGATCATCAACATAGATCAATAACACCTGTAATCCCTTAGAAGATCCTTCCAAAGAGAGGATGATTCGACTATCTTGCAGAATTTTATATGTTCTACCATCTAAGACAGCTTGTGCTCCAATATGGACCTTTATAGGGTATCCTTCACAAAGCTAAGCGACTTCCTCATGTATACCTCATCATATAGGTCTCTATATAGTAAGACTTTCTTTGTATCAAGATAGTAAAGTGGTTAGTAACTTAGTCCTTCCGCAGTATAGCACCAAATAGGCAAAATGAGAGGGTGTCAAATAGTCCACCACATAAGTCTGAGAGTAACTTTGATGGCCGTGCACAACTTATATCTTCTGCCTGAAACATCTACGTGGTGCTTGACTACGAAGACCCATTTATAACCAATAATCGCTGCATCAACAGGAGCATTAGCCATAGTCATTGCATCCCCTTAAAATACACCATCCATCTTTTCTTGTATAACCTCCCTCCATTGAGAATTTTTAGTTCATGCGTAAGCATCCATATTCTAATGATGAAAAACAAGTTTTGAGTTTAGCTTGTTTTTAGATTACAAGCTTTGAACAAACCATGATTAAAGCTGAGGATGCGAATTAATGCTTTAGTGCATATTGCAATTATCATGAAAATAAAGCTAATCAAGTTTTCGACAAAATGAAACATGACATGAAAAGAAAGCTAATCAAGCTTCAGTAAAGATGAAGCTAGAAAAAAAACCAAAGCCATCTATGATGAAGTAAAGTGAGATTACTGATATGTAGATGAAGATCATGTAAAGATCAAGATTGAAGACTTACTGGTCCTTGTATTGTTATTATTATTTGAAGTTACCTCAGTGTATAAGCATCCCATACTTCTCTTTGTAGGACATAGGATTTTGGAACAAATTCATCGACTAACTCAAATTTATGTTTTTAATTTCCTCTCAAATCGACTACTGAGCATCTTAGTCAAGTAACCTCGAATCATATGATTAAGTTTTTTGTTTAATCATCTACTCTTTGACCCATGGTCACTTAAATGTTGAACATACAACAATGACCATTTTATAACTGATCAAGCGATTTAGTTTTCACTTAGTCAACAAATTGCTTTTGGTTAGTCGACTAAGAGTTTGTCAATCGACTAACTCATGTTTCTTGTCTATTTTATTTCGATCAATTACTGTTAGGGGAAAAAGAAAAAATAATCATTCCTGATGACCCTAGGCTCTCTTGTATAGAGGAGAGGCTTATGGGTAAATTACATAGGATGGATACAAAGAAATAAAATGAAGAAAAGTACACTGATAATATATAAATATTTCTACACTCCCCCTCAAGATGGAGCATAGATGTCGATCATGCTCAGCTTGGACAAACACTTTTGAAATGATCCTCTGAGCAATGCCTTGGTGAAGATATCTGCCGTTTGCTCTCCTGAATTAACATGGGAGGTAGAAATCAAGCCCTTCTGAATCACATCTCTAGTATAATGGCAGTCTACCTCAATATGCTTCGTTCTTTCATGAAATGCAGGGTTGTTTGCAATAAATATGACAACCTGATTAGTGATTATCACATTGTAACTGCACGAGTAGAGGTATATTTATATGCTAGTCTGCTAGCACTGCTCGAACCCACATCATTTCTGTACTAGCTTGTGCCATAACCCTATACTCAAATTCGACACTTGATGCCACCTCTGTTTGTTTCTTGCTTTTCCACGAAACAAGAGAACTGCCAACAAGCACTGCAAAGCCCGAAGTAGATGTCCTATCCTTAGGACATCCTGCATAGTATGCATCGGCACATGTAGAAACAGAAAGAGTTGCTCCTTTCTTGAATACTAATCCAGCACCTAGAGGAGATTTTACATGTATATAGCATCCATATGTACCCGTCGAGGCTGCTCCATGAACTGGCTCACCCGACTTACCGCAAAAGAGATATCTGGCCTAGTAATAGTAACATATAGGAGCTTCCCCACCATCTCATTATATCTCCTCTTATCAACTTCATCTGTATCATCATCATATAACTTCATGCTAGGATCCATAGGACTATTCCGGGATCCATATCTTATCATCATATATCAAGTTGGAGAAACGATAAAGGTAAAGCCCATGATACATTGCATTTCAAAGAATACTTAAATACTTGTATTTAGTCTTTAAGTGGAATGAAGGAGTTAATTGAGATGTTAATAATAGAATTGATATATGTGGTTGAAGTAAATGTGAGCTTCAAGTGTTTAAAAATAATCTTGGAAATGAAGGGTAAATACTATCTAGTAACAGTGAGATATGGAATGCTTTATGACAATGATTATGGAGTTAACAATAGACATGTTTATAGAATGTATGTAGCTGAGATTAAAATGCTATGGTGGGTGGATGCATAGCTACACAAAGAAGGATTGGATTTTTAATAGAAGTATTTAGCAACTGTTGGTGCGACACTAATAGAGATAAGGGAAACTCATTTGAGGTGGTTATGCTCATGCAAAGGCCATCTAGTGCTTCGATTCAAATATGCGAGAAGTTAGAAGAGACTTGTAATAGTGGGTGGGGATGGCTAAGGAAATATTGGAAGGAAACTATTAAGAATATATGACATTTTTGGACATCTTGAGTATGGCCTAAATTGGATTTGTTGGAATAATAAAAAACACACATAATAACCCCATTAATGTGGGCAAAGACTTTGTTGTTCTTTTTATAAGAAGAAATGACGTGCAGCGGAATGATGTCCACCCTCGATATATATTAACAAACTTGTTATTCTTGTAGTACATCTATTTTTTATATGCGACAAATTTGGAGAATCAAGTTCTCTTTCCAAATAATTGGATAGTCCTATTTTCTTTGATAGGGCTCTGAACAGAGGTGAACAGATGCAGCTACGGATGTGGCAAGGTGTAGGTCTTCCAGGCAGATAGAAGTGTCTGTGCTATGTTTCATAACAGGTCCATAATACTAGGGTACGATACATGGTTTGACAACTTGGTTGCATGAGTACTGATCAACTGTTTATTTTCACAATGGTTGCTTAGGTTTCATTTTTGGTTTATCTTTAAAGTCTGGTACAATTTAGTTCTGATAGTTTATTCTATTGCGAATTGATCTGACTGTTCATATATCACTTATTGGATGGCAATTGTTTGCTGCTATCTCTTCTCATTGCTTTTCTTGGATTTTGGTTCTTCCAGGTGTTTTCCGTAACTTATGGCTAGTAGTGATGATGAAAGTACAATGGATTGGCTAATGCAGGTCAAGAGGGGAGGACCTATTCTGCACCTTGAACCAGATAACTGTCCTAATGCTTGGTCTTCTCCACCAGGGGACATATTTACGGTCAGAGGACCTGATTATCTTTTGACAAAGGTGAAGATTCCTGGTGGTGAATACCTTCTGAAACCTCTTGGATTTGACTGGATTAAAAGTAGCTCCAAAATTGTTGATGTTTTGAACAATCCTGCTGCTCGTGTTAGAAAAGCTCTTGATGAAGAACTTGGAAAAGGAAACAAGCCTTTTATCTGGGCTTTCAATCTACAGCTCCCATCCCGAGATAACTACAGTGCCATTGCATATTTTGTTGCTCTTGATCCTATTCAAGAAGGATCTCTCATGGATCGGTTTTTGAAAGGTGATGACACATTTAGAAATTCAAGGCTTAAGCTAATAGCAAATATTGTCAGGGGACCTTGGATTGTTAGAACAGCAGTGGGAGAGCAGGCTATTTGCATTCTTGGCCGAGCTGTATCTTGCAAGTATGTTCTTGGGGAACACTTCATAGAAATAGACATTGATATTGGGTCTTCTATGGTAGCTAATGCTATTGTACACTTGGCATTTGGTTACATTACAACATTGACTGTAGACCTAGCATTTCTCATTGAGGGTCAAGCTGAATCAGAACTCCCAGAAAGGCTTCTTGGAGCAGTGAGGTTTTCAGAACTTACTCAAGACTCTGCCGGAATTTATGAACCACCACCTGCAGAAGGTTTACCGAGTCTACAATCATCTCTATCATCAAGAATATTGAGATCAATTGGATTGGATTTCGCTCACCTTCTCCGTCCTGGTGCTCAAGATGGGAGCAACACTGGAACAAGCCATATTAACGGGACTCTTAATGGCCTTGATTACAAGAATGATGAAAAGTAGTAAGTTTGACAGAATTTTGTGCAAGATTTGTTTATGCAACAGTGTCTGAAGTTCTACTACAGTTTCTGGAAGAGAACATGCATTCGTTTTTTAGCACATATGTGATCACTATATACTAGGTGCTTTTATATTAAAAATTGAAAATGGATATAAGATAATAACCAAGTGTACAGGTAAGTGGAAGTTATGGCATGTCTACTAGTGTGGAAGGTGAAAACTACACAAACTTGAGTGCTCTCGAGTGATGAGCAGGATTTCACGATTCAGTTAGCTGAAATAAGATTGCAATTTTTAACTTGACCGATTTTATTAAAGAGTTGACTCTGTCAAGGATTAATTGAGTAGTTATTAAACTCTTTGCATGGCTATACGCAAAGGTGCCACTTGCAATGATGCGAAGGATTCTGGAACTGATACAGTAGATGACCCAAACTTTCTCATGGTTGTAAGGGAAGGCACACCTACATGCACGATTCATCCTATTTTAGGCCTGTTGTCATTGGACAGACTTTTCCTACAACCAGTTTGTAGTGGGTATCTTAGTTGCTAATATTCCATACTTCTATCAGGGATCTCAAAATGACAGCTGGTGTGCAAATACGCAGGATGAGATGTCAGCTCTACAGTCTAAAGGAATTTGGACTTTGGTCACAACTCGCAGATGGTCATAATTGGGAGCTGCAAATGGGTCTTCATTAACAGGTTCAGAGTAGATGACGATATGCAGTGTTTATAAACCATGATTGGTGGTAAAAGGTTACACCTTGACTTGTAGGGTGGGATACTACTATAACCTTCTCACTCATCGCTAGACACGGCATAGTACCGACTTTTTTTGAAAGAAGAAATAAGGCATGGACTCGAGGTGAGTCAAAAGGCCTAGCATGATGATGCAACACATTTTCTACAGAGTAATGCTCCTGCCTAAATATAACCCTATCCTTCAATAACCAAATCATCCACAAAATTACAAACAGACGTGAATGGCCATTCTTATTGGATGAGCAGGCAGAGCATAGGAAGCCCATAGTTTGCCAAAGGCCGTGTAATCCAACCAAGGGAGGTTCATAGTCATCCATATCTCATCCGAACAGTGACATGTGAAACAGTCTCACATCTCGGGAAAGATGTGCGTTTGTTTGAGTCCACTTGGCCAAAGTGCCTTCATAGTCAAACGACCCTTCCTTGCATGCCATAAAAATTCACCTGTTGTGGAATGGACGAGTGCAAGATCAACCTGTAGTCCTCAACTTCAATGCTCGATCTCTGGACTACCTTGGAAGTGACGCTTCTATAAGTATTCTTCACCGATAAGCCATCAGCAACCTACATCCTACAGTCTTCACTTGCTAAAGGGCCCTTAATGATGCCCAACTCCCTCAACAAATCGGCGTAGTCCTGCAGACGCTGCTCCAAGAAGCCCGTCCCGAAGAAAGGACACCATGATCCGTTCTCCTATTCATCCGAAATTGAAGAATCCTGAATTTGCAGCAAATGCATAGGTCCTTGGGAAACTATCAGCACGGATACCAATCCTAGAACAATTGTCTTACCCAACCAAAACGAGTTGCCATTTCCCTATTACGACTTCAAAAAGTGCCTCACATGCGGCACCACATAGCAGATTCCATACTAGAAAGTAGAGGGGCATGGTGTCTACATCACCCAAATGTGAAACTGTGGGGTCATATTATAAATGGGCGTAACAAACTGCCCAAAAGATTGTTGTTGAAATAAAGAATGTGGAAGCGAAATCGATAATCAGAAAAAAAATAAACATCTTGAGATTTATGTGGAACCCTACTTACAAAGGAGCGGGATGGAACCACATGAGAAGGTCTCAAAAGGTTGGATCGTATATTGCAATCTCTCAAAGGTTACGAGGTGTGTGGGGCTCCTTATATAGCCCCAAAAATATGACCAAGTCCCCCACTCATCCATGTGGAATTAAACAACTCCCTCATAGAGGCTCAGCTACACAATTATTTCAACACTCCCCCTCAAGCTGGAGCATGGAATGCTCAGTTTGGACAATACAATGCACACAAGATGAGTACAAATATATGTTGCATCTTTTCACGCTTGCGATATGGGGAATCCACACCTTTTGTGGATGGGCTCCTGAATGCTCTGGATATGGAAGCTTGAAACTGGATCTCTCCAACAGAGACCATTGTGAGCGCTTCCACCATATGATGATATGAAAAGGACTTCAATCATGAAGCTGTGGGAATGGGTCTCTCACAACGAGAGCCTCGAAATTGGCCTCTCCCACGCTGGCTTAGAGAATGTGGTATCTACTCTGGAGCCCCTAATATATCCCCCGTATCGAGCCTCTACCATAGATCTCTGTCATACGTGATCCACATGAAAACTCTGAGCCCAAATCAATAGTATAGGAAGCTCTCAAATAAATGATCACATATGAGCGTGACTCAAATAAAAAACAAGGAGGGGGTCATGAACACTCCCCCTACCTCCCATATCCATGTGGGAGATACAAACAAATACTCAAAGTTTTTTTATGTGCTCCTTTTTTGCACAAATCATTTTTTGTAACTGTCTCCATTTTTTTTCTTTCGACTATTCTCTTCCTTTCTTTTTCTTTGTTTGTGCAAATCATGCCTTTTTTGCTTGGCCTTCATTTTTTCTCGGTCCATCACCTTCCCTCTTTTTTTCAGCCGTGCCCAACTTTTTTTTGAAAGAAAAAGGGTGTGATCCCGAGATAGGACCCATCGCAAAGGTCACTTGCATTACTAAAAGCGATTTATGTTACACGAGACCATTCTACAATAGTAGCCCTACAATGTTCCAAAACATTCTCAAAATAAAAAATCTAACCGTGAAAGATGCGTTCATTTCTACCACACCAAATTGCCCATAGGAGCGCAAAAGGGAGAGAGCTATCTTCATGTACGTTGCCGCATACCGCATGAATGGAATTCCAGAAGCCTGTCGAGCTTCTCGTATCAAGCCAAGAGAACCCTGCTTTCCTCCAGACCTTGGTGGAAAGAGTACAAGTAAAAAAATATGTTCTAAATCTTCCATATCAACATCGCATCTGTCACAGCAAGTGTTCCCATCGTGCCTCCACCTGCCTCGATGTTCTTTGGAGAGAAACCTCCCCTGCCTAGCAATCCACAAGAAAACCTTGATTCTTTTCAAAATCTTGCTTCTTTAGATGATTATGTTGTTGGTCTTTACATCATCCTGTATACCATTCAGGTCCCTCACAAAGAATCTATATGCTTTTTTCACCGTGAGCTTGCCATCGTTCCACACAAAATGGTCTGGTTCGCCTTCTTCCATGTCAGATAGTTTGCTGTGCGTCCTCCAAAATTCATCCAATCTTGGATCAGACAACTCAGTCACAAAAGACGGTGTCCACATCTCATTCTGGCATACTGCCTGTACTGATGCATTCCGATCATTCGCCAATGCCAAAAGCCTAGGAAATCTCTCCCAAAAGCACCATTGTCTGTCCAATCATCAAGCCAAAATCTGAAGTCCTGCCCATTTCCAAAGATTGGTTGCAATCTTATTGTCATCTCAGGAAGAATCTTGCAAATCTCCTGCCATAATGATGGAGGAGAGCGAGTGTGGCCGGGCACTAGGGATCCACGTTTCCCGTAAATCATCCTCAAAAGTCTGCATGCCAGATCCTCAGATTTCTCCCACAACCTCACCACCCATTTTGCTAGCAATGCCTCATTCATCTCTTCCAACTTCAGCACCCCCAACCTCACACTCCTCTTCGACAATGCGATCTTATCCCAAGCAACCAAGTGGGATGCTCCCTTCTCTTGTTTCCCATCCAACCAAAAGAACGTTCTCATTTACACTTCCAAACAGTTTCAGATACCAACCAGGATCATCCTTGTAGAGTAGAAAAAAGTGGGAATAACCGATAAGACATGTCTTTATAGAACCTACTTACCTCATCTCGAAAGAGTAGCCGCTTTCCAACCTGCCATTCTCCTTTCCAGTCTATCTAGCATTGACTTCCAATCAATCGCCTTCAGCTTACCTGCCACAAGAGGTAGGCCCAAATATGTGATTTGGCAATTCCCTAATTGGACATCCCACCATCTCTGCGACCTGCTGCCCTGCCTGCTGCGTATAATCAAAACTCACCACAACGGATTTGTTTTTGTTAATACGTAGCCCCGAGATGTATCCAAATATATCCATAACTCGAGATGCACATCTCATATGCTCCAACCCCCATCTCAAGAACATCATCGTATCCTCTACATAATGTAGCAAAGGAATCAAGATGTCACCATTGTTGTATCCGGACCGTCACTCTCCATTCACAACAAGCTTCATCATAACTGCCAAAGCATTTGCAACAATTACAAACAACGGGTGGGGGGGTGTGCACCCTTGCCTAACACCCTGCTGCGGTTGAAAAAAGCCTCCTTCCGGTCTACCATTAACCCGTAAAGCATACAACATAGTTGTGATGCATCGCTTCATCCAAGCAATCCAAATGCCAAGCAAGGCCTTAAATGTCAGTTTCGGTCACCATTTCGGTGACGACCAAAACAGAATTTCGATGGAAACCTTTGCTTTTGGAACACTTCTTGTCCATAACCATCTTCGATGCCGTCACCAACCCATCCGCCACGAGTTTGCCAGGGATAAATGCCGTCTGTTTAAGAGAAATAATATAACCTTCGTTTTCTTTTATAAGCAACCCACCTGAACATACTTACATCTCCTTCTTTTTTTATATTTTTAAAAATACTCTACCACACAAAAGACCAGGGTTCAAATCCCACTCTAAAAACACTCTACCACTCTAACATGCCCAATATTAGAGTGGTAGAGTGTTTTTTAAGAACACCCTACCACTCTAATAGGCCCAATATTTGTACCCACTTAATGGTCTAGTGGTAGTACAGTGTGTGTACCACACAAAAGACCAGGGTTCAAATCCCACTCTTGCAGGGGTTACGTTAGGTAGTCGACGGCCAGCATTAAAAATAGTCGAATCTTTCAACATGGATTTGAGAAAGAATCCATGTAGCCGACTCTACTTATAGTGGGAGAAGGCTTAGTACATTTTATTACTCTAATAGGCCCAATAAACACTCACTCCTTTTTTAAAGAGAAGGGTTATTAGGGCCAGCCTTTCTCCTCCTATATTCGATTAGGGTTCCTAGGAGGGGAACCCATAGCGGTCGGCTCTTGGTCAAGCCTCCCTCCATCATGGAGGTCTTGGCGGCGCCTTTATCGCCACCATCAATCATGGCGCCAGCTTTGCAGTTTGCTGGATCAAGGTCACTTGCCGCGGCTGTTAGAATACTTCGATGATACATTCCATAGAGCCCTCGGGTCTCTTATATAGGGAGAGAGCCCTTGGGTAAATTACATGAGAAGTACATAAAGAAATAGAAATAACATGAAAGACTATCAACTATCTCTACACTCCCCCTCAAGATGGAGCATAGATATCTATCATGCTCAGCTTGGAAGAACATCTCTGGAAAGGTCCTCTGAGCAATGGCTTAGTAAATATGTCCGCTGTCTGGTCCTCTGAACTGACGTGAGACGTGGAGATGAAGCCCTTCTGAATCATGTCCCTAGTGTAATGACAATCCACCTCTATGTGTTTGGTTCTCTCATGGAAGGCTGGATTGTTGGCAATAAACAATGCTGTTTGATTATCACATTGAAGGTTCATAGGCAAGGGAACATCAACATTCAGATCTTCTAAGACTGCTTTAACCCACATCATTTCTGTGCTTGCCTGTGCCATGGCTCTGTACTCGGATTCGGCACTGGATCTTGCCACAACAGTCTGCTTCTTGCTTTTCCAAGAGACTAAAGAGCTTCCTATGAAGATAGCAAATCCAGAAGTAGACTTACGATCCCTTGGACATCCTGCATAATCTGCATCTGCACAAGCTGAAATAGACAGATTTGTCCCTTTCTTGAATAGCAACCCTGTGCCTGGGGAAGACTTCAGATATCTCAATATCATGTACAAGGCATCCATATGTACTTGCCTCGGCTGCTCCATGAATTGACTCACCCGGTTTACTGCAAGAGCAATATCCGGTCGAGTTATAGTGATATATAAGAGCTTACCCACCATTTCTCTGTACCTTCTCTTGTCCACCTCCTCAGTATCATCATCGTACAGCTTCATACTCGGGTCCATAGGTGTACTTGAAGGTCTGCATCCAGTCATTCCTGTTTCAACAAGCAAATCTGTGACATATTTTCTTTGAGTCATCACCATTCCTTGTGCATTTCTTGCAAATTCTATTCCCAGAAAATATCGTATTGTGCCTAGATCCTTTGTAATGAACTGGCTGCCCAACATAGACTTGGTTATCTCAACCCCCTGTGCATCATCTCCAGTAACCAATATGTCATCAACATATACCATAACAACAATGGTACCTCTCGGGGTCTTCCGGACGAACAGTGAGTGGTCCGCATTTGATCTTCTGAACCCCTGTCGTTCAATAAGCTGGGAGAGCTTTTGGAACCATGCTCGAGGACTCTGTTTAAGGCCATAGATAGCCTTATGAAGTCTGCACACCTTCTGAGACTCCCCCTCAGCAGCAAACCCGGGTGGCTGCTGCATGTAGACTTCCTCCTGTAGATCACCATACAAGAAAGCATTCTTAACATCAAGTTGGAATATAGCCCAGTCACGTACCACTGCAACTGATAGAAGGATGCGAAGGGTAGAGTGTCGCGCCACCGGTGAGAAGGTATCCAAATAATCTACACCATATGTATGGGTAAATCCCCGTGCAACGAGCCTGGCCTTGTATCTGTCTAGACGGCCATCCGCATGATATTTCACTGTAAAAACCCACTTGCAACTTACTACTGAGGCACCTGGAGGAATGGGGACAAGAGACCAAGTTCCCCTAGATTGCAAAGCACGCATTTCCTCTTCCATTGCAAGACGCCAGCAGTCAACCTTCATAGCATCCTGATAGGTCCGTGGGATCTCAACTGACGATACAGCAGCTGCAAACTTCTGAAAATCCCCAGTGAGTCTATGAAAGGAGACATGAGAGGTAAGGGGATATGTGGCACACTGTCTGCGCTGCTTCCTATGAGCAATGGGCCGATCCAAATCATCCAAGACTGTGCTGACCGGTTGCTCCTCCTCCTGTAATAAAGATTCCTGCACAGGTGCATTATCTAAGCCATCGTTAGTGTTAATTTCAGAACAAACCTGAGGCGTGGTGGATGGTTGACTTGTAGCTTGAGCAGGGCCTGTTCGCCTCGTATAGAACTTAGTGAAAGGGACAACTGGAGGAGGTGGTGGTGGTGGTGGTGGTAGTGTTGGTGGAGTAGAGGATTGACCCAGGCTTGGCGGTGGTGGGACAAAGACATTGGAATCTGGAGAAGTGGAGGAAGACAATCTGTCACCCGCAGGTGAGAAATACATGACAGGTTCGAAAAAGGTAACATCTGCACTCACATAGTACTTGTCATGGAGAGGATCATAGCATCGGTATCCTTTCTGTGTCCTGGAGTAACCCACAAAAACACACTTGATAGCCCTAGGAGAGAGCTTATCAAGTCCTGGAGATAAGCGGTGAACAAACGCAACAGTGCCGAAGACCCGAGGTGTAAGTGCAAACAAATCTCTGTCTGGAAAAAGAACAGAGATTGGGGACTTTTCCCCAAGAACAGTTGTAGGCATTCGGTTGACAAGATAACACGCTGTAAGTATAGCATCTCCCCAAAAAGATAATGGAGCACAACTTTGAATGAGTAATGTGCGAGCAATATCAAGAAAATGTCGATGTTTTCGTTCCGCAACCCCATTTTGTTGTGAGGTGTAAGCACATGTGGTTTGATGAACAATGCCTTTTGAAGAAAGAAAGGTAGCAAGAGAGCGAGTGCAGAACTCCAATGCATTATCAGTTCGAACATACTTAACAGTAGAAGAGAAAACATTTTGAATTTCATTAATAAGATTTTGGATAACACTTCTTGCTTCAGATTTATTTTTTAAGAAGAAACGTCCAGGACACACGAGAGAAATCATCAACCAATACTAAATAGAACATGTGGCCCTGATGATCTGGGACACGACTTGGACCCCAAATGTCTACATGAAGTAATTCAAATGGGGAGCGACTGCTCCGACTCTGACGACCTGGGAAGCTAGATCTATGGTGCTTCCCTAACTGACATGCTTCACAACGAAAGGAGGAACTCGGAGAGATCTGAGGCAGTAGGTGACGCATCTTCTGCAGGGGCAGATGACCAAACCGAAGATGCCAGGTGTACGGAGATACGGCGCCTTGGGAATGCAGTGAGACGCCAGCATAGGAGTTACGGACTAGACGATAGAGGCCATTGTGCTCAGAACCACATCCAATCATCCTGCCCGTCAGTATGTCCTGAAAAATAACAGACGATGGATCAAAAATGGCACGACAGTGCAAATCACGTGTAATCTGACTAATGGATAAGAGATTCATAGAGAATTCTGGAGCATGTAGGACATTCTGTAAGTGCATAGAAGGTAGCAAAGCCGTCTCCCCCTGACCGATGATAGGAGAATGAGTGCCATCAGCTATGAGTACAGATCGACCGGGCTGTACAGCTCTGTAGGACTGCAGAATATCTTTCTCACGGCATAGATGATGGGTAGCTCCAGAGTCTACAATCCATCCTGTGAGATCATGACAATGAGGTGAGACTGAAGGACTACCTGAGGCACTGGCAGAGGCGGATGTACTAGCTGACGCCGAGGCTGCAACATCAGAAACCTCAGCACTTTCTGGCGACGATTGTGGCATGATATCACGAAGTCGTGCCACCAACTCTTCGAACCTGTGGTCTGTAGCAGGAGCTGAAGGACCCTGAACATGATCCGCGACACGTGCAGAAGGAGGGAAGCCGTGCTTGGAATAGCACGTATCCTCCGAGTGACCAGTACGGCGGCAGAATGAACACGTGGAACGTATGCGACCTCCGCGACCACGTCCACCACTTCCTCTTCCACGAAATGAGGACGAACCACCACGTCCCCTGGAAACTACCATTGCTGACGGAGTCGCAGACGCTGTATTGGACGGAACAGGTACACGACTGAGACTCCTGTATACCTCTTCCATCGGTGGAATGGTGGCATCTGCTAGGATCTGAGCGCGTACTGCCTCGTACTCCGGGTCTAGGGCAGCGAGCAATACGTCAACCATAGTGGTGTTGCGGAACGTCTTCTGCTGTTCCGGCGTGGCTGTAAGCGGAATGGTGCTATAGAGCTTCTCAAACATGCCACGAAGCGACGTGTACAGGGAATGAAGAGGCTTCCCATTCTGCTTCGTAGTAAATATATCATGCTGCAACTGGAGCATCTTCGTCTCATTGCGGACCTGAGAGTATGTCATAGACAAAATATCCCACATCGCCTTAGCGGTGGGCTGGTGAAGGACATCATTCGCTATCTCCGTCGTGAGCGTACCTGAGAGCCACACCTTGGCGTACGCATCATCAGCCTCCCATGAGGCATAGATCCCTGTCTTCTCCGGTGGTTCATCCTCAGTAAGAATATGCTTCTTACCACACGACTTCATGAGACTGAGGAACTGCATCGCCCACAGTTCGTAGTTGGTCCCGTCCATCTTGACTATTGGTGCCGAACCTTTGAAGGCACCTATGGCGGGCATATCGATCTTCTGATCTGACAAAATGCCGGAGAAGAACAACTACTGATAGACCAAGAAAACTGTCTACCAAGACCTTGTAGGATTCAAGTGCATAGGTAGACGATTATGCACTTGAATCGAACATGACGCTGAGTCCGAAGAACGCGGCACACCTGCAACGAGTAGAGGCTTAGTGGTGGAAAACCCTATGTTAGGGTCATTGCTCTGATACCATGTTAGAATACTTCGATGATACATTCCATAGAGCCCTCGGGTCTCTTATATAGGGAGAGAGCCCTTGGGTAAATTACATGAGAAGTACATAAAGAAATAGAAATAACATGAAAGACTATCAACTATCTCTACAGCGGCTATGGAAGAACGAAGTCATGTTTAGGGGGAGATTGAATCCAAGCTCTTGAGCTTAGAAATGTGGAAGAGCGACGTGAATCATGCTCCAATGCTAACTTTAACGGAAACATTGGGATTAAGGTTACTTGCTGTCGGCCCGCTCTTCTTCTTCGACAGAAAAGAGATGACCAAGTTGGGCTTTGCCATTGAGTTAGGGTTCCCCATATGGGAACTTGACGAATGGGACTTCGCTTCCTTCTTGTCCCACCGCTTAGAAGCGCACACTAAGATAGGGTCACTAGGAAGCAATGTTATCGGAGATGGGGCCCACCCGACGGAGCCTGCAGTAGGTGCGTTGCCATGTTATGGCTGTGATTGTGCTCCATCTCGCGTGCTGGAGATGCGCACACTGGGGTTGGAGAAGAACACTATTGTAAAAGTCGGCTGACTAGGCCGATTAGTCGGCCTGACTAGTCAAGTCGAGGGGGTAGCTGACTCGACTAGGCCTAGTCGGACATTAGTCGGTCAACTTGACTAATTGGGCCGACTAGTCGGCCTAGTCGACCGACTACTCGATCGACTTTTACATATAGATTTTTTTAATTTTTTGATTTTTTAAAAGCAAACTTATTCTGATATGCTTATGTTATATTTAAAGATAACTACTTTTACTTCATTATGATAGTATAGAAAATGTACAATTCAGTGTAAATATATAAGAATATGTGTATAAAAATTGATATATATTTAAAATAAATAAAAAATTCAAAATCGACCAATAACCGAGTAAATTCGATTAGTCGCCCGATCGTCGATTATTCCTTAGTCAGTGACCCCCCTGATCGAGTACCGACTACCACTTTCTGCAACCTTGGAGAAGATCACTGCTGTACCTTTACCCTTGGAGAAACCATAGATGCAGAGTAGGGTTGGAGAACAATGCACCACCATTTACCGTTGAGATTGGGGTTTCCATTCGGGAACCCTATTTCCCTTTTGATGTTGGACGATCTCAAGCAGAATAAGAACATAATCTCCATCATGAAGATAATGATGGACTGAGAGTATTCCTGAAGGGGGAGAAGGTCATGCGGAGGCGAGAGGACGCGAAAGGGGTGGGACGTTGGCGAGAGGTTATTCGGAGGGAGGCGGCGCGTTGGGAGGCTCGTTGAAGTGACCGGGTGGGGGCTCAACAGGTTGAGGAGAGTCAGCAGCTACACGGGAGTGCGCTGCTTGGCGGAGATGCGGTCGATGGAGTTCCCTGGACGGTGGTTTCTCATCGTAAGCCCGGGCGGAAATGCTTCAGGTGCGGTGGGCGGGGACATCTTGCGTTGGTCTGCGAGCTCGCTCCCACCTACTTCTCATGCGGGCGCCTTGGGCACCATCGCTCCTCCTGTACGGTGCTTCGTGCTCGTGCTATTCCTGTTCGGGGCAGGGTGGCTGTGGTCTCTCATTCGGAGGAGTTTCCGGCCCCTCTTCCGCGGGCTGATCGGGCGGCCTTGGGCTCGACTTTAGCGGACTCTGCTGCTGTGGAGGATGGCCTGTCGGACGTTCTGATGGGCTCCTGGTTGGAGAAGCCGGGGTTTGTGCGGTCCAAGCTTTCGTTGACGGATGAGATTTCGAGGAGGTTGGGTGACGGTTTCGCGGGCGATGTCGCCCTTTTGGGATCGGAGCGGTGCTACGTCCACGGTATGTCCAGGCAACAGAAAGAGGACCTTCTGTGTTCTAAGGATGCCGGCTGGATTGCTTGGCGACGGCTCAGATTTGCCGATGGTGTGGTCGACGGCTCAACCATTAGGGTGGCACAGGTTTGCGGGGCCCCTTTCCTCTCCTGCAATGTGAGATCTTTGGGGCCGCCGTTGACGCATGTCGGCTCGGTTTTGCAGGTATTGGAGGATGGCTCTTCGCCGGGTTCTGATCTGGAAGTCGCTTTGGTTCTATTAGAGTGCCCCCTCGACGCTGAGCTGGAATCCGTAGGTTCACTGGCTGTTGGTCGGTTTTGTTTCCGCCTCCACATCTGGCTTCTCTCTTTCCCACCTCCGCCGAGCAGGGTGGAGATCGGCAGCGACGTTTCCTCTGCCACCTTGGAAGTCGAGGGGTCGACGACAAGTGTGGCAGACCTCAGGTCTGCTAATGGGGAGGAATCGAAGCGGCAGGAATTTCAAGGGGCACCCGTTGTGACGTTCCGCACCTCTTCCGTGTCGGTTGGGGCTCCTGCGAACCTCGCGGGAGTTGACGTGGCGAAACGGTTACCTTCAACTTTTGCTTGGCGGGATTCGGGTTACCGGATCCTTGGAGCAGATTTGTTGGTCCTCTCGCGGGGGTAATCCGGTTCTGTTGTTTCTCGGGTCTCACTGGAGGGTCTTTTTGACTCGGACGACGAGATGCTTCGTTCGTTTGATGGACTGGGCCCGAGCGTACCTCTCCCTAGCACTTTGCGGCTTGGCGCGGGGGCCTTCTTGGGTTCGAGAGGGAAGATGTTATCGGTCTGCCTGAATAGCTCCAATGGGAGGGACCCCTCGCACGTTTCCGTTGCTGGCTCCCCTGATCTTCCTTCGTCTGCTGATTGCCTTGGGGGTGCGGGCTCCATTATGGCCCCAGAGGTGCTTCATGAGGGGGAACCTGCGGGCCATGCTGTTGACTCTTCTGCGACAGGTCTGGGGTCGGACAAAAGGTCTGGGAAGAGATACAAAAGGAGGCAGCGTGCCAAAGCGCAACAGGTAGAATCATTGTCTGTCTCCGAGTGAAAAGCGAGGATTGCGGAGCTGGCGAGGGTTGTGCAGACTGGGGGATGTACGTCTGGTTCTAAATGAAGATTCTTTCATGTAATGTACGTGGTGTGGTTGACCCGGAAAAGAGACGTATCATGGGATCGAGATTCGTAGAGTGGGGTTGCGATGTGGTTTTCCTTCATGAAACCAAGATGGACACTTTCTCAGATGTGGCTTGGCGTTCTTTTGCTGCGGGGCCGCTTTCCGATTTCAGCTCGATTGGAGCGGTTGGTTCTGCGGGGGACCTGTTGGTGGCTTGGAAGGGCTCGACGATGGTCCTTCGGGTGGAGCTAAAGAAGACCCATGTTCTCACGGTGCTCTTGGAGTGCCTTGGGTCGGGCTCCCTTCTTGCTCTCTCTTGTATTTATGGGCCGTGCCAGATGACGGTGCGACATCAATTGTGGGAGGATTTGCGGGAATCTAGAGCGGCTTTCCCCGACTGCCCTTGGCTCATTGGCGGGGACTTCAATGTTACTCTGCTCTCCTCGGATAGGCCGAGGCTTCGGGGAGGGCAGGACCCATGATCTATGGACTTTGTAGGGATGGTTGACTCTCTTGAGTTGGAGGCGATGGACGTGGCGCGCACCAAGTTCACCTGTAGAAGCTCTGGCTCGCGTTCCCGTCTCAATCGTTTTTTGGCTTCGACGGAGCTCTTGGAGCTCTATCCCCTTTCCTTTGTTGCTGCGAAGCCTCGGACGTGGTCGGACCACACTCCGATCCTTTGGGACTCGGGTGAGGTCGAGCCCCCGCGGGGGTTTTTCAGGTACGAGAGGACTTGTCTCTTGGAGGACTCTTTCAGGGACATGGTGGCTTCCCACTGGTCCTCGGTTCCTGCTGTTGGGTCAGCGGCCTCGAGATTTGTTCAGAAGCTGACCTCTTTACGGAAGCAGCTGTGCGCTTTTAAGAGAGAGTCAAGGGAGGCTCGTCGCGCGGTCAGGGCTGCGGCTGAAGATGTGATCTGCGGTCTTGACGCGATGGAGAACGACATGGCTCTAACTGAGGCGGAGCTTCTTACGCGGTCAGAAGCTCAGAGCAAGATTGCAGAGGACATAAAAAGAGTGGTTGAGTGGAGACAAAGGTCCGGGCATATCTGGCTCAAGGAAGGAGACGCGAACACGACCTTCTTTCACAGAGTGGCCAGCAGTAGGCGCCGTGGTAATGCCATCAGGTCAGTGATTGTTGGCGGGGTTAGAGTGGACGACGACAGGGAACTTGGAAGGGCCATTGGAACATAGAGGACATGTTGGGGTATATGTGTAGCTGGGGGCGGGAGAACAACATCATCCTCAGACTCAGAGGGACTCAACCTGTCACATGTAGGAGAGTAATACATGATGGACTCGAAGAAGGTGACATCAACACTTACATAATATTGTCCTTTTACACGATCAAAGCACCGATAACCCCTTTTGATGCGAGAGTACCCAACAAACATGCATTTGATAGCTTGAGGAGCGAGCTTGTCATGACCAGAACACATAATATGGACAAAAGCCACACACCTAAATACTCGTGGAGTAAGAGAGAAGGGGTCTTTATCCGGAAAAGCAAGAGAGAATGATGCTTTTCACCCAAAATCGTCGATGACATCCGGTTTATTAGATAACATGCTATAATCACAGCATCACCCCAGACGGAATGTGGAGCTCGACTCCGTATGAGGAGAGTCCTGGTGATATCAAGAAGATGTCCTTGTTTGCGTTCAACGACACCGTTCTGTTGAGAAGTATAAGCACAAGAAGTTTGATGAATAATGCAACATGAGCTGAAAAAACTGAGACATTTGCGTAGTACAGAACTCAAGTGCTGTATCCAAACGAATATATTTTATTGAGGTAGAGAAAATATTCTTTATTTCAACCATAAATTTTTGAATCAATGTACAAACCTCAGACTCATGCTTTTAAAAAAGATCCAGGACAGTCTGGAAAAATCATCAACAGAAACAAGATACTACATTGGTCCCTGATGATCAAGTACACGACTCTGATCCCACATATCCAGGTGAAACAACTCAAACAGACTCTGACTAATACGACCTTGACGACTTGGAAAGCTGGACCTATGATGCTTTCCAAGTTTACATGACTCACACTGAAAACTGGACTTGATAGAGACCCCAGTTATGAGACGATGAATTTTCTGCAGCGGTAGGTGGCCGAATCTGAGATGCCACGTGTAGGGGAAATTGACTCAGCAGAAAGAGAAGTGGCACCAGCATACATAGACTGAGTCAACTTGTATAGCTCTGCATGTTCATGGCCACATCCAATCACCCTACCCGTGAGTATATCCTGAAAAATAAAGGAACTAGGGTCTAATATAACATGCCAATGTAAATCTTTTGTAACCTGACTAACAGACAGTAAGTTCATGGAGAAGGTATGTGCATGAAGAACATTCTGCAAATGTATGGAATGTGTCAGGTGAACCTCCTCCTATCCAGTAATCGGGGAATAAGTCCCATCAACAATCACAACTGATCTATTTGGTTGTACTGGACTATATGTATCAAACTGCAATCAATCTCCACAGAGATGGTGTGATGCTCCAGAATCCATTATCCATTCTGACGGGTATGGTTCAGAACAACCAGTAAATGCTTGAGTGATACCTGAGCTACTAATGGAGGTAGAGGCTGCAATATCTGATGCATCGGTGCTAGAAGATCCAACGACTGGAGGCATGATCTCTCTCAGGCGAGCGACAAAGTCATCGTAGCGATGATTAGTAAAGAGCAGGAGCAGTCTGACTCTGCTCTGCAACACGAGCTTATGGAGAAAATCCGTGCTTGGAGTAGCACGTGTCCTCTGAATGACGTGACCGATGGCAGTATGAACATGACCGACATGGGCGTGGGCTGCCTTCGCTTCATGTTCCTCGTCCTCGGAAGGAAGTAGATCCACCTCTACCATGTGATACTAGTCGAAGCTGTTTGAGAGGGTGTAGTAGAGGAGATACTCAAACGGCTGAGCCTGTGGTATGCTTCCTCCACAGGAGTTATGATAGCATTGATGAGAAGCTGAGAGCGAGCCGGATCATATTCTGGATTGAGGGCAGCCAGAAACACACCAGTCATAACAGAGTCCCTGTATGCCTTATGTTGCTCTGGTGAGGCCTTCAGGGGTATGTAGCTGTGTAGTCGCTCGAACATACTCCTCAAAGATGTATACATGGCATGAAGAGAACGATCACCCTGTTTGGTCGTGAAGATATCATGCTAGAGCTGTAATATCTTTGAGTCATTCTTTGCTTGGGAGTATGTTGCCGCGAGAATATTCCACATCGCCTTTGCTGTGGGTTGACTCAAGATATCATTGGCAATCTCAACAGCGACAATACAAGATAGCCATACCTTGGCATATGCATCATCAGCCTCCCATGAGGCATTGATCTCGGTCTTGTCCACCGGCTCATACCGTTTCAGAATATGCTTCTTACCATGACTCTACAGTAGGTTCATGAACTACATTGCCCACAACTCGTAGTTTGTATCGTCCATCTTGACAATAGGTGTGGGACCCTTGAAGGCACTCGTAGATGGCGTATCAACTCTGTTTCTGACATTATGAACAATCAATAGGACCTTAGATCAGACGTACGATGTCTAAACGATCATGAAAAGAGATGGTTGTGATCTTATGTTCATACCACAATCATCTTTAGACAAATCTTGGTCTGATTTTGATAAAAATATGGTAAATTAGACCCTAAATCTTTGAAATCAGATCAAAAACCATAAAATCAGGGCTTCACGAGGACCTGAGTGGCAACACGACCACGAGTGAGGGGTTACTGGGGCCACAAGTAGCGTAAGGGGCTGCTGGGGGGGTTGTTGGTGACGTCATGGTGCTGCTGAGGGCCGTTGGACGATGCGCAGGGCCGATAGGCGGCGTGGAGCTGCTCCTGCGTGGAGAGGGCCTGCACACGAAAGGTGGGCTGGATGGTGGGATTAGGGTTTTAAATCAGGGCTTCGATCTAGGACCACCTCTTTGATACCATGTGGAGAAAGAATACTTGTTTATTCAAATAGTCCAAGGGTTCTCTTATATAGAGAAGGGAGAAACCTTAATGGGTAAATTACATACTTTGGACAAAAAGAAATAAATAACTGTGAATTTGTATTATAACATAAAACTCTTCAACAATATTTAGATCTTTTAACTAATTACCATAGATGATTACTGTTGAGTGCTTAAATTGTAACCTGAACCCTAGAGGTATTTCAATCATCTTATTACATAAGAGACAGTACCTATTGTAATCCTGACCCTAGGACTCCACCTATATAAAGAGCCCTAGGATTCTCATTCAATTCAAGCAATTGATTCTCACTGATTTTAACTTAGTGTCGGAGCAGTTATTTACCCCTTCCCCCTTCTGGGCCTTCTCTACGCTGATGCCACCACTGACTAACTGCAAAGCTCGACCTCGAGACTATTCGAGTCTGAGAGGGGCCTCAGGTGTGGGTTGGTAGGGGTAATCAATGCGACAGAAGGCTGGATCTCAATGGATTGTGACAGTAAGGCTACTCCACCACTTACAATGTCCCATAGTATATTTAAGTCATCAGCAAAGGATCTTGTCTGTCTTCTGATGAAAATCATGTTACAAGGCTTTTGACATCCATTTGATAAATCTTGATTCTCTCGAAATAAGCAAATATTAACAACATTCTGACTCAATCCTAATTATAGGTGCATAACTTTTGTCAAAATCGATACGGTACTTGAGGTTGTAACCAGATTCACAGTAAGAGAACTCTCACAAGTAGGGAAATTTATAGTAGTTGCATGAGTCTAGAGTAGTCTGCAATAGAATGTTGGACAATTTGTCTTGTTGGCTCCTGATTTGGGGTCATCTCTGTCATTGATGCATAATAATCAGATGATGATGTGAAATTGGCATGCGATAGTTTGCCAAATTTTGCTCAATACCTTTCAAAGGATAGTCCGGCCTGTAGTAGTGAAAGCAAGGATAGTAGGTACGACTACAACTATGACTAGTTCCATATATTATTAACCAATTAATATTGAATATATCGAAAGGGAAACTGGAAGAGATAATTTCTCCTCAATTTCTAATGGTAGACAACCACCATTGAAATTTAGAGAATTTCTCTCAATTTTTATAATGGACATCCACCATGTAGAGAAAATAAAAGGAGAAAGTTGTTTTCTCTTTTTATCTTCTTTCGATAATTCAATTGTTAGAATTATTTGTTTTGATATTCATGTAACTTTCTCCTTTTTGGCTCCCTAAGGTTTCCGCTCTATATAAGAGACCTTAGGGCATCAAAATAAGACACGCTTTCTCCTTGATCATTTTCTTCACATGGTATCGGAGCAACGGTAACTCAACCATGACCGGTCCCAAGCTCGGGTAAATTGAGGAGGGTTGCGTGTTAGATAACCGATAGGCAGCGCAAAAAGAACACTATTTAGGAATTTGTCTCAAATCAATTCAGATCTTTTCAACATGGATTTAAGCAAATATTTAGATTTCGTTAGGGCATTCCCCACTAGCGATGCATTGCATCGTCTGAATGCAATGAGAAGTTGGCAAGGGCCGCTGCATCATTGCTCGGATATAGTTCAAAATTTGCAAAGGTTCTCGCATGAGGAACACATACGAGTAAATAAACTAGTTCCGCTGCATTACTGCTCGGGTGCAGTCCAGAATTTACAAGGGTTCACGCATAATGGACGCATTCGAGTAAAGAAGTTAGTCTAAAAGAGGTTGCAAAGGAAGTTCAAAGTAGGTAGTTGAAATATTGGCACTTTGACGGACAAATCGATAAAGATAGTAGATACGATGGAAAGAAGGAAGATTTAAATACTATGTCTCCAAGAGACAAAATGAGTTGGAGAGAAAGTATGGGAGATTGAGAAGACATGCTTTAAACTTTGGTATTCAAGTAAAGATAATGTATAAATGGTGTTGGAGTGGTTGTTCATAAGGATTTGAAGGATTGTGTAGTTGAGGTGCAAAGATTCGAGGATCAGATTATTTTGCTAAAAGTGGTGCTCGGAGAAGAAATTCTGAATATCATCTCAGTTTATGCACCACAAATTGGTTTAGATGAAAGGATTAAACAAACTTTTTGGGAAGATTTGCATAAGATTATGTAAGGAATCTAGATGATTTGTCTAGGTGGGGATTTAATGGACATGCGGGAAAGGATATTGCAGGGTATGCTAGTATTCATGGAGGACATGGCTTCTGGATAGAAACGAAGAGGGAAAAGTCATTCGGGATTTTGTAACAGCTTATGACCTTTTTTTTTGAGGCTCAGCTTATGACCTTTTTATAGCAAACACTCTCTTCAAGAAGATGGATGAGCATTTAATTATTTATAAGAGTGGCCCGACTAGAACACAAATGATTACTTTGCACTGAGGAGAAGAGATCGATTGTGTTACAAAGACAACAAAGTAATCCTAGAAGAGAGTTTATCCACCCATCATCGCTTGTTAGTCATGTATATGTAAATAAAAGGGCCGGTAAAGAAAAGGAGGGTTTCCAAGATTACTAGAACTAGATAGTGGAATCTTCAATTGAAGTAATCAAGCTTTAAGGAGAAGGTTTAAGAAGATTTATCTTGGGATTGCAACGGAAGTGCAAATAAGATGTGGGAGGCGGTAACATCTTTTATTCGAAGGGTTGCCAAAGAGATGATAGGTGAGTCAGAGGAGCTCCAGGCCAAAAGAAGGCTTGGTGGTGGAGTTAAGGGGGTGTAAGAGAAGCTCAAAATTAAAAGAGCATGCTTTAAAGCTATGCCTAGCAGATGAAATGGTCACAAACTACAAAATCACGAAGAAGCAAAGAAGGCTGTAAGCGAATATAAGTCAAAAGCTTATGAAGTTATGTAAAAAAATCTTGACTCTAAGGAGGGCCATAAGGATATATTCAGGTTGGCTAAAGCAAGAGTAAGAAAGACCAAAGACCTTTCTTAAGTGAGATCCATTAAGGATGAGGAAGGTCACATGTACTCACAAGGATATAGAGATTAGGTGGAAGCAGTACTTCCATAAGCTTTTCATTGGAGAAGGAAATAGAGAGATAACTTTAGGAGATCTAGCTACTAGTGAAAGTTACTTGAATCGTTCAAGCTATAAACGAATACAAAGGAAGTAAGTAGAGGAGGTTTTGAAGGTTATGAGACTAGGCAAAGGTGTATGACTTTATGACATTCCTACAGAAGTTTGGAGTGTTTTAGGTGAGCGTGGTTTTGGCGAAACAAGAAAATGCCCGAAGATTGGAGGAGAAGCATCGTGGTGCCTCTTTATAAGAACACAGGAGACTTTTTAAAAATGTTCAAATTACAGAGGTATCAAGCTGATGAGTCACACTATGAAAATTTGGGAACGTATGATCGAAAGAAGGTTGATGCAAGTTTCCAAAGTAAAAGAAAATTAATTCAGATTCATGCCAGGTCGCTCAACTATTGAAGCCATCCACTTGTTGAGGAGAACAATGTACATTTATATAGCTAAAAGGAAGAACTTCCTTATTATTTTTATTGATTTGGAGAAGGCTTAGGATTCTGTCCCACGAGAGATGTTGTGGAGAGTTTTGGAGAAGAAACATATACCTATCCTATACATTAACCTCATAAAAGATATATATGATAGGACTTCATCTTGTGCCAGAGTTGCCTATCGCTCTACTTTCTTTGACACGAGGTGTGTCTTGCCGACAAATCTAACAACCATGGGTTCCAACATCAACGAGATCGAGTCTCTGTTCACTTTGTCCAACTTGATGGCATAAGGAACGACCATCAAACTCAAGGGCACTTATAATACATTTTCTAGTCTCGTGCTTTCAAGGTCTTTGTGGGATGACAACGAAAGATCTACATCCTTAATGACGATTTTTTCTAAAAGAGACATTAAAAGACTATGATACTTGGCTCGGAGTTAACTACTAGGTCATGTCATGGATGACCAATAGTTTTGAGCTTCATGTTGCTGCAAATCTCTTATTTAAAGAAACTATAAAGGGAATGTGGGAGGAACTAGCTCAGACCTACTTGCAAAAATCCACAAAGCCTCAACTTGCTGACATTTATATGCAGATCTGGTCTGCATCCTGGGGAAAGTCCACTCTTATGGTGTACTGCCAGACTCTTACAAGACTTTATGAGGAGAAATCTATCTTCCAACAGGCCTATTGTGCTAAAGAGGTGTCATAGAGGTCAGAATGGCATGTTTACAGGTCCTTTTAGCATCATCGCTATCAATATGTAAAGGAGTAGTTTCACATCAGATACCTTGCCGACTCTGAAGGTGCTCTTCGAACGACTTTAGGAGATTGAGTTTCGTTAACCGGTCCCCAGATATGCACCTGCATATAATTCTGCTTTCTCGGCTCACTTTGGACAAGGATGTTGATATAATACTCGAGGTACACGTGGTCGTGATGGTGGAGGTGGGCATGGCCATGATGGAGGACGTGGATGTGGCCGTGATGGACGTGGGCGTGGCTGTGACTTTAGTCATGTATGAGGACGGGATCCTAGCTAATGATGTGGTCATGGAACTGTGTATCCTCCTTGCACAGATTGTCAACGAATGAGTCATCATCTTGATCGATGTTGGGAGAAATATGATTTTCCTCGGGCTCATATAACATCTGTGGACTATGATACTACAGGGACAGAGTTTGCTTCTGATCCATCTCAGTTTGAGCAAACAACGCAACTCTCTGCCACTGACTATTCTCGTCTAAAGCAATTGCTGCAGACTCCCAATGCTTCTGATAGTGAAGTGCACCTACAACACATTTGGCTACCACATCATGTACTTTAGCCAATTCCGTTACAGATACAATCCCTACGTAGATCATTGATTCTGGAGCATCCACCCACCTAACAAGCTAAGGTAGTTTGTTGATCTCTTCTCATACCTCTTCCACAATGAAGTCGATGCGAGTTGATAATGAAGCTCATTATCCTATTACATCGGTAGGGATTATGGAGTTCACCTCCAAACTCCTTATTGGAGTTCATTGTGCACCATATTTTCCTTTAAGCCTACTGTCTGTTCACAAGTTATGTATTAAACTAAATTATCATGTAATGTTTGATAAATCTCATTGTTGTTTTCAGGGCATCCAGACGATGTAGATAATTGGTGGGGGATATAAGAAGAATGGCCTGAATGGCCTCTACCTGGATGTTTCTACCGATTCCACCTTTGCTGGCGCTTCATCTATCTCCTCTGATCTGTTTCTTTGTCACCTATGTCTTGGGCATCCTTCTACTAAGGCATTGTCAATTATGTTCCCTGAAATGTTTACACTGGAGCCTTTTGAGTGCGAGGTGTGTCAGTTTCGGAAGCATCATCAGACTTCTTTCTCAGCTAGAACTGAGCCTCTTCAGTCCATATTGCTTTTTCATTAGTTCAGTGTGATCTGTGGGGACCCTGTCCGATCCGTTCTATTGGTGGGCATAAGTATTTTGTAGTTTTTGTCGATGACTACATTCAATGTTCTTGGCTTTATTTAATAAAAGAATGACGAGAGATTAATTTTATCATCAAATCCTTCACAAAATTGCTTACAATGCTTGTATTCAGGTCTTACAAACTGAAAATGCCCTAGAATTTACTCAACAAAACTTGGTCACTTTCTTTGCTTCTCTAGGAATCACTCATCAAACTTTCTACCCATATACCTCTCAACAAAATGGGGTAGCCGAGAGAAAACTTCGTCATCTTCTGGATATTGCCTGGGCCTTACCCATAGGAAGGTTCCTAAAACATACTGGGAGATGTTTTTCTTCTTATTGTTCACCTTATCAATAGGGTGCCATCATCTATTCTCATGGGGGTACTCTTTTTTCTATACTCAATTCCACCGAGTCTTCGTTTCTCTTACAATTACGAGTCTTTGGTTGCACTGCCTTTGTACATAACTTCTATACCTCAGACAAACTATCTCCACGTGCAATCAAGTGTGTATCCCTTGGGTACTCTCCAACACAAAAAGGGTATGATGCTATGCAGCTATGCTCCAGTTGGACATCGATACTGTCTTCGCTGGTGTCACATTCTTTGAGAAGACTAGCTATTTTACTACGTTAGTCAGTGATATACCCTTGGAGTTACCACCACGACCACATATTGTCTACAAAGCACCATCGCCCTCGCCTGGACGATGTCCCCTTACCAGTTCCTTTTATATAGGTGGAGATGCCTTCTTCAAATGAACCTACCAAGGCGTCTTCGGAGGCTCCGACTGAGCTTCCATAGCACCCAAGAGGACAAAACGATAGTTTACTATGCATCTAATCTCTTCAATTTACTTCTACTAACAATATCTCTAGTTCTAATCGTCACTTTACATATGCTTTGATGGTTGTCACCATTCCTTGTGATAATTACAGTGCTTTGCAGGACCATGACTGGAAAAAGGTCTTAGACAAGGAAATGGATGCTCTTATATCTCAGAGGACCTGGGATCTTGTACCCTGTCCATCGGGTATGAGAGTCGAGACCAGTTGCTTGCAGATGGGTTTCTACAACCAAGCAGTCTCCTGATGGTGCCATTGGCAGAATAGAAGCCCGATTAGACGCCAAGGTTTCACGCAAACATATGGAGTTGATTACTTTGAGACTCTCTCTGGTGGCCTTCCGTTCGTACTATTTTATCAGTGGTAATCAACAAGCAGTGGCCAATATTTCAACTTGATGTGAAGAATGCTTCCTCTATAGCGATCTTGAGGAAGAGGTGTACATGATGCAAGTGCTTGTGTACTCTATTGAGGGGGAGTGTGTATGCCGACTTTATAAAGCCATATACGGCTTGAAGAGAGACCTCAAGCTTGGTTTGACAGACTTACCATAGAATTGGGGTCTATTGGCTTCCACGGAATGTCCTCTGACTACCTAGTTTTTATTACACGACGACCCACTGGAACTATAGTTTTGGCAGTTTATGTTGATGATATGGTGGTAATTGGTGATGACAGAGACGATATTGAAGAAACCATGATCTTCCTTTAAAAGGTGTTTGTTACTAAAGATATTGGACATATCAAATATTTTATGGGAATAGGTGATGCACACTACAGGTGATCTGCAGTTATCACAACGAAAGTATTGCCTAGACATTCTGACTGAGGCACACTTACTTGGATGCAGGCCATTTGGCATACCAGTAAAAGCATGAAGACGTATCTTATCTATTGTTCCCGAGTTTGAGGATCCTACCCTCTACAATTGAACTGATTGAAATTTTTATGCTCCTATACATGATGTACATGGTACACATGAGCTAGCTGTGCTGAGGGAACAGTGACCTTGTTGCATTTTCACTCTTTTCTCCTTCCTGTTGCCACTGTCTCCACTTCGTTCATCTCTAATGTTCGAGCAATGGCTACCGTCGCCGCCCCCTTCCTCTCAATGGAATACCTATCGACCATCGGAAAAGATGCGGCGAAGCTGAGCCTGCCATCCCTCCCGTCAAAAATGATGTGCAACCCGAAGGGCTATACCTCGAAGCTCCTCTACCGCCACTTCAACTCCTCCCTATCCAGAATGAGTCTCCATCCAAAATTTATTCAAAATTAAAAAACAAACACAAATATCAGCCTTCACATTTCTCGTGCTCACAAATGCATTTACACTATATTAATTCCTTTGCGCCATGCACCACATTTTCAACATAATATAGGTAATCCACACGACATCCTCCATAAGAAAAGGCCAATCAAGCTAAGATCAGGTTACCCATGGAGAATGGGGTGATAACCGGTTGTCATTTTCATTGCAAATAATCCCATCATTTAAAAAAAGGACCAAACCTATGGAGATTGATTATTACTACACTTATGATGAAATCCAGAGAGGTCTTCAAACTCTACATATGCCATCTACCAATCAACTTGCAGACTTCATCAAGCCTCTACCCCAAAATCTATTTAAATTGTGCGTGATAAAGATGGGCATGAAAGGTAATTATGCTCCAACTTGAGAGGGATTGTTGATACAATGTGCCGCCTTCTCCTTCATCGACGTTGTCGTCCTCTCCTCCACTCTGCACCGCCAAAGGTTCAACCCCGAGCTTCCATCCTCCATCACAATTTCTTAAATGCCCATTCGCAACCTCGATTCTCCATCGCCAAACCCATCCCGAATTCCTTGTGCCAAATTGCCAATTCCCAATGCACATCGCCCCCATCATCTATCGCCCATCGCCAAACCCATCCCTGATTGCCTAGCCCTCATCATCCCCCATCTTTCGGTGCCCATCTGAACCCTCCAGTACCAATTGCTCAACCCTCCAGCCTCCATCCGACCCCTCTAGTTCCCCTCACTCCAGGACAATCCTCGATTGCCTAGCCCCCATTACCCAACCCCCATCCGAACCCCCCAGCTCCTCTCCAACCCCTTAGCCCCCCTCGCTCTAGGTCACTGCCTGGCCATCTCCCTTGTTCTAGGCAACCGACATGCCACCTCCCTCACTCCAAGCTTATGCCCATCATCGTCAGGCCACCACCATTTTCAGGCCATTATGTTATTACTAGATGGTGCTTCATGATTCCAGATGGCTCTTAGCAATGGAAGAAGAGATGTCTGCACTGATAATGCTAGTCGACCAACCTAGTGACAACAATATAGTGGGATCCAAATGGGTGTTCACAGTGAAGTAAAATCTAGACAGTTCGATTTCTTGTTATAATGCATGACCAATGGCGAAGGGGTTCATACATATATGGTGTTGATTTCTTCGACACACTTTCTCTCCAGTTGCCCATATATCCACATTATGGATTCTTATGTTAGTTGCAGTGCAACTTGATTGGCCCTTGCATCAGCTTGATGTTAAGCATGCTTCCTATATGGCGACCTTTAGGTGATTGTATACATGCAACAACTGTTCGACTTGTAAGCCCTTGACGAATCATTAATGCAATAAAGGTTATTGTGTTTCTTTTCTCCGAGTTCAATGTTTGTGTTTGCACTTAATCGAAGGTTCCTCGGTACAATTAGGGTTATGTATTTTGTGAATACCATGCATTCGTTATTAAGAGTTAAATTGAGGACACAACAGATAGCATCATGTAATATTCAAGATTGATCTCCATTCGGAGAAAGAGATGGCAATCTTTATCTAAAGACTGATTTTCGACTTAACTCTTGATGCATGTCCTCTACATAGGAATACGATTCAGGTTTATTGGAATATACAATTCAAAGTGTTGACTTGATGATGTCGAGATAAATGAAGACCTGAATTGTAACTGTCACGACTAGACAGCTATCTTTGATCAGAGACATGTTTACATCTATATGTCCAATTACGTGCATTAGACAGACCATTAGGTTGAAGACCTAGCCAAGGTTCATACACTAGCGCGTTGGTTTACACATATCTCAAAGAGATCAGACATGTTCATACTTGATGAATTGGGAGATAGAGCTCACTCATGAGATAGTTGGGGTCAAATAAAATTTAATGCATGGTCGTCTTATTTATGAAATAAGACATGAATTCGAAAATATTAATATATACTTTTGGAAAGTATATGATTAATATTATTATCAAATTATCAATTGAAAAATCTATTGATATAATGTGGAAGGAGACAATCAAACAAGGATTTGAATTTCGGGTTTATCAATGTTTTTTTATTTTATTTAAATAAATTGAGATCATGTATGAGCTTTAATTAGTTATTTAAGTTGAATAAATTAGGGGTCGAGCAAGGTTTGTTTATTTTGTTTATTTTATTTTGTAGATCCACACTTCTCTATGTAAAGGGGTTAGTAGGATTTGTTTACGAGTGTAGAGATAGTTTCTAGTATTATTATCACTTTATGTATCTTGTCGTTATTTCTTTATCTTTTATAGACCTCTTTGTAATTTACCCTTAAGGTCTCTCCCTATATAAGAGAGCCTAGGGTTTTCTTGAATGATTATCGAAGACTCTTTTCCCAACATGGTATCAGAGCCACCCTAGGGCTCTCCACACCCGCCGCCCCCTTCCCCATCCGCCACCCACTCCTCGGCGACGATCTCCGGCCCCCTTCCCCACCCGCCGCCTCTCTCTCTCCCTAGGGCTTCTTTGTCTCGCCCTAGGCCTCCGCGCGGTCCCAGGCCCGCCGCCTGAGGCCCCCAGCCCGCCGCCATGGCCCCCAGCCCGCCGCCAGGGCCCCCGGCCTGCCACCCTAGACCCCTAGGCGGCTCCCAGCCACTGTCCCGTCCCAGCCAGCCGCGCAAGCTTCTAAGCGGCCCCCAAGCGGCACCCAGCCAGCTGCTGCAAGGGCTGTAAGCCTCCTCTGAGGCATGCCCTAGTCCTCTCAAGGTCCGATATATGGATTTGAGTGCGTAACGTCTACATACGCACTCAAATCCGATGCAGTTGGTGTAGACATTCATCATCGTGTCTACATACCCTAGTTCTTCTCCAAGCGACAGTATGTCAGAATCGAAAGTCGATATGCCCTCCACCGGCGCATTCAAAGGTCCTGCGCCAATAGTGAAGATGGACGGGTCTAACTATGAGCTCTGGGCTATGTAGTTCATGAGCCTCATGAAGTCGAATGGTAAGAAGCACATTCTTACCGAGGATGAGCCCGCAGAGAAGACAGGGATATATGCCTCATGGGAGGCTGATGACTCCTACGCAAAGGTCTGGTTGTCTGGTACATTGACGATGGAGATTGCTAACAACGTCCTCCATCAGCCCACTGCTAAGGCAATGTGGGACATTCTTGCCGCTACATATTCGCAGGTGCGAAATGAGACAAAGATGTTGCAGCTTCAGCATGATATTTTCACAATGAAGCAGAGCGGCAGACCTCCATTACCTATACACATCCCTAAGAGGGATGTTTGAGAAGTTATACAGTACCATTCCTCTCACTGCTACTCCTAAACAGCAGAAGACGTTTCGGAACGCCACCATGGTGGGTGTTCTACTTGCGGGTCTTGATCCTGAGTATGATGCCGCCCGGTCTCAGATCCTAGCTGATGCAGTTATTCCTTCAGTGGAGGATGTTTACAGAAGGCTCAGTCGCATTCCAGTTTCCTCCAGCTCTTCTACTCCACCCCCATCAGCGATGGCAGTCTTGCGTGGGAGAGGTGGACCGCCTTCTGGTCGTGGTCGTGGACGTGGCCGTGGACCCTAGGGAAGGGGTGGTCGCTTTAGTCATACATGCTCCTATTGTCACCGCACAGGACATTCGGAGGAGACATGCTATTCTAAGCATGGATTCCCAGCATCGACATGTGTTGCAGAGCACTCTCAGTCTCCATTACCGTCTCCTGCAGATATTCGATTTGACGAACTTGTGGCCCGTCTCCGATATATTATGCCACATTCATCTGGTGATTCGTCTGGTGGTTCTTCAGATATTGCTACTACTGCCTCTGCCAGTTCATCAACCGCTGCTAGTACCTCAGGTAGATCTACTGCATTCACACCATCTCATGATATATCTGACTGGGTTATAGATTCCAGAGTCACACATCATCTCTGCCGAGATAGAGATAGATTACAGGCCTACAGGGACATTCCTCCTGGCCGTTCAGTGCAGATAGCAGATGATACCCATTTGCCCCTTGTTGGACAGGGGGAGGTCTTCCTATCCTCCACTATGCAGCTACAGAACGTCCTACATGCTCTTGAGTTCTCAATGAATTTGCTATCTATTAGTCAGATTACGAAGGATTTACATTGCCGTGCTATATTTGACCCGTCTTCTCTCATTTTTCAGGACATACACGAGCAAGGTGATTGGCTGTGGCTCTGAGCAGAATGGTTTATATCGGCTGGTTCAGGATTCCTATGCTGGCGTCTCCTCTCATTCTGCTGGACCAGTCTCTTCGTACATATGGCATCTCCGGTTTGGTCACCTTCCGCTCCAGAAAATGCGTCATCTTCTGCCCCAGATCTCTCCTAGTTCGTCTTTCCGCTGTGAAGCATGTCAGTTGGGAAAGCATCATAGGTCGAGCTTTCCAAGTCGTCAGAGTCGGAGCAGTAGCTCCCTATTTGAGTTGTTACATATAGATATATGGGGTCCGAGTCGTGTTCCCGATCATCAGGGGCACATGTTTTATCTTGTGGTAGTGGATGATTTTTCTCGTGTGTCATGGGTCTTTCTTTTGAAGAATAAATCTGAAGCAGGAGATGTGATCAAGAATATGATTAATGAAGTGCACAATGTTTTCTTTTCCTCAGTCAAATATGTTCGGACGGATAATGCCCTAGAATTTTGTACACGCTCACTTTCTCAATTTCTTTCATCAAAGGGTATTATTCACCAAACCACTTGTGCATATACATCACAGCAAAATGGTGTGGCGGAAAGAAAGCATCGCCATCTCTTGGATATTACTCGAACCCTGTTGATTCAAAGTTGTGCTCATATTTCATTCTGGGGGGACGCTGTTCTTACTGCATGTTATCTGGTCAATCGAATGCAATCCTCAGTTCTTGGTGAGAAGATACCTATCTCTCTTATTTATCCAGACAAGGAGTTGTTGTCACTGACTCCACGTGTCTTTGGTACTGTGGCTTTCGTTCATCGTCTATCTCCCGGACTTGACAAACTCTCTCCTAGAGCAGTCAAGTGCGTCTTTGTTGGTTATTCCAGGACTCAGAAGGGCTACCGATGTTATGATCCTACGACTAAGAGGTACTGCGTGAGTGCTGATGTCACTTTCTTTGAGTCTGTCATGTATTTCTCTCCTGCAGGTGACAGAATGGTACCATCCACTACCACTGATGATGTTTATGTTCCTCCACCACCTACATGGAGTTCACCTGAGTCGTCCTTTGTGCCTGTCCCCACGCCAGCACCACCACCACTACCTCCTCCTCCACCCATTCCACGGCCCATCGTTTCACCGTTACCTAAATTCTATACGCGTCGGTCAGGCCCTACTCAGACTACACATCAACCAATCATCACGTCTCAGGTATATTCAGATGGCATTACTACTGACGGGTCAGGTTTGGTACATGTGCAGGATTCTTCAGTACAGGACGACACTAGCCCATCCAGTACAACAGATGATGATCTTGATGATCCGATTGCTATTCGGAAGCAGAGGAGGCAATGTGCCTCTTATCCATTTGCTTGACAGGTTTCCTTTCACCGTCTCACTGGTGATTTTCAGAGATTTGCCACAGCCTTGTCTTCCGTGGATATACCACGGACATACCAGGAAGCTTTGAAGAATGATTACTGGAGATTAGCTATGGAAGAAGAGATGAGGGCCTTGCAGTCCCGTGACACATGGTCTTTGGTCCCTGCACCTCCTAATGCAATGGTTGTGAGCTGTAAGTGGGTCTTCACAGTCAAATATCATGCAGATGGCACGTTGGATAGGTACAAAGCACGCTTGGTCGCTCGTGGGTTTACACAAACCTATGGCGTGGATTACATGGATACATTCTCTCAAGTGGTGAGACATTCTACCCTTCGTATTCTCTTATCAGTTGCTGCGGTCCGTGATTGGAGTATATCTCAACTAGATGTCAAGAATGCCTTTCTGTACGGGGACTTAAAGGAGGAAGTCTACATGCAGCAGCCACTTGGGTTTACTGCTGAGTGGGAGAAGCAGATGGTCTGTAGACTTCACAAGGCGATATATGGCCTCAAACAGAGTCCGAGAGCATGGTTCCAGAAGCTGTCCAACCTAATTGAGCAACAGGGATTCAAGAGGTCAAATGCCGATCACTCGTTGTTTGTCCAGAAGTCATCGGCAGGTACGGTTGTCATTATGGTCTATGTGGATGATATTCTTGTTATAGATGTTCAGGGCATAGACAGGGCGAAGGCATTCCTAGGCCGTCAGTTCGTTACAAAGGATCTTGGAACCCTAAGATACTTTCTGGGGTTGGAATTTGCAAGGAATGCACAGGGCTTGGTGATGACCCAACGGAAGTACATTACAGACTTCCTGATTGAGACTGGCATGGATGGATGCAAACCATCAAGTATTCCCATGGACCCTAGCATGAAGTTGTATGATGGTGATACTGATGAAGTAGATAAGAGGAGATATAGAGAAATGGTGGGAAAACTCCTCTACATTACCATAACTCGTCCAGACATTGCATTTGCAGTTAGTAGGGTGAATCAATTTGTGGAGCAGCCAAGACAGGTTCACATGGATGCTATACACATGATACTAAGGTATCTGAAGTCTTCTCCAGGGTCAGGGCTGCTATTCAGAAAGGGCACAGACTTATCCATCTCAGCGGGTGCAGACACAGATTATGCAGGATGCCCTAAGGATCGAAAATCAACCTCAGGGTTCGCAGTGTTTGTTGGAGGCTCTCTGGTTTCTTGGAAAAGCAAGAAACAAACTGTTGTGGCAAGGTTCAGTGCTGAATCCAAATATAGGGCCATGGCTCAAGCCAGCACGGAAATGATGTAGGTTCATTCCGTACTAGAAGATCTACATGTAGCTGTGCCCCGACCTATGAAGCTTCAGTGTGACAATCATGCAGCATTATTCATTGCCAACAATCAGCTTTCAATGAAAGGACCAAGCATATTGAAGTTGACTGCCATTACACTAGGGACTTGATCCAGAGAGGATTGATATCTACTGCACATGTGAGCTTAGGAGATCAGACTGCAGATGTATTCACCAAGCCACTGCTCAGAGGACCTTTTCAGAGATGTTTATCCAAGCTGAGCATGATAGACATCTATGCTCCACCTTGAGGGAGTGTAGAGATAGTTTCTAGTATTATTATCACTTTATGTATCTTGTCGTTATTTCTTTATCTTTTATAAACCTCTTTGTAATTTACCCTTAAGGTCTCTCCATATATAAGAGAGCCTAGGGTTTTCCTGAATGATTATCGAAGACTCTTTTCCCAACAACGAGCATATTGAGCTATATATTACATTTAGAATTTTCTCCATTCCTCTGTTTATTCCTTCCTTCCATGCATCCTCACTTTTCTCTACTCAAATACTGCTACGTGCAGGTCTTCTATTTCTCCCTCTCATCGTCTAATTTTCTATTGCATGCAGATTTGATTTGTATTAATTGGTTTCAGATATTTTGATTTGCAACTGGATCAATAAGATATTCAATTCTCTTCCACATGTTTTCAAACTGGTGATTCAATATTGGTATTTTGTGATATCCCACCATATATATCTACCCAAATCCAGATTTCGATAATCAATTTTTCGATAAGGGGAAGCACATGATCTTTTCTTGATGAAAATCGAAATCTCTAATACTAATTGATGCAAGTCAAAATTGTGTACGATAGAAAATTATTAGTAGACGAGAGGGGGAAATAAGAGACATGACTGTAGCACGGGATTTTAGGAGAGAAAAGCATTGATATCTGGGAGAGGAAGGATAAAAAGATAGAAACGGAGAAAACTCAAATCTAATATAATTCAATCTGTTCCTAAACAAAGCCTTCTAGCCCCTTTATACAGAAAGGGGCGAATTTCCAAAACAAAATAAATAAATCCTACTTGACGCCTAATTTACTCAACTTAAATGACTACTTTGAGATCACATATAATCTTAATTATTTAAATGAGATAAAATTACCAGGGACTCAAATTTGACGAAAGACGGTAAACCCTAATTTAGTCCTAAATCTCAAATTCACGCTGCTTCACATCTCCATGTTACATGGCAAACTGTATTTACTTGGGGATGCTTTATGCACTTACTGCATCTTGCAAGTCCTTTCTGGGTTTTCTTCCTGACTGCTGTTCTCCTGGGATTCCTTTTGGCTACTTCTTATTGACATCTGAATCGTTATCTCCATATGCTTTATTGATAACAATTAATGGCTCACTTGAGGTCCTCTCCTAATCTTTTTCCGTCCCTTTAATTCCTACATTGAAATCCACCTCAACTAAGTATCTAGTCTGCCATTTATCCCTCTACTCCATCCTTGATTTGCTTTGGTTAAGTAGATGGCTCTTTCCCTTCCCTTTTTCTGATGCTTCACCCGCCAGGCCGCCACTGCTGCCATCTCCTACAGCAACATTAGTGCTAATGTTTGGAACCCAATGTGGTTGTAGTGCCACTTTTAGAGAATTCTGTCGAATTGAATTGCCATGAATCTGAGTATGGAATGTCGCAGTGGAAGTTTTATTATGTTACAAATAATCCCCAAAAGTCGTCTCTAGAGAAATCCGCCAAATAAAAAAGCCATGAAACTATGGTATGTTGTTGAACTTCTATCATGTTACAAATAATCCCCAAAAGACTTTCACAATCGCCAAGTTATAAACAAACATAATGCTGTGGGGGTGATCATGGTTAAGTTGTATGCTACCCACGTTCGTAATCATGTTCCTGATGTTTCTTTTCACGTCAAAAGTTGTTTGTGGTCCCTCTGTGCTTTATGCTTATCATTTGGACAGAATCAGTGCTCAATTGAATTTGTTGCAAACGGTTCTTGATAGAGGTTCAATGAATGGCACAAATCCTGCTGTCATACCTATGCATAAACCTGTTGGGTGCAAATTTGCATCGGTAATCTGTTGGTAGATGCCAATTAGAATTTGTTTGGGGTTATTTGATTAGATAAATTGCTGAGTTGAAGGCATAAACCCGTAATGGTTTCGAAGAATATGCATATTGTCTCTGCCTAGAGAGTAATTTTGGTATGCACATCCTAATGAATTTATACGGCAGAAGTGCCATGCTCACAATTGTGTAAATATGAGATTCCATGTAAACATTTCACGTTGGAGGAAATATTAAATTTCATCATTTCCAGCAGACTGAAAATGTTGATCAAATTACATATAGGCTCACAAATTTGTGGCATATATCAAATTGGTCCTGATTTAAGAAAGTGCCATTTGATGTGTGGCATTACCCTTACAAATTTTGGTTTACCATCTCCAAGACTGGTCAACAATGAAGAATTAGTCATAATCCGTCAAGTTGTCATGGTGCCTCAACTTCTCCAGTTTTGAAATCCCGCTCTCAGACATAGAAAAGTTGGGGACTATAATTTAGAAGGGCCTATCTAAACGGACAAATTTCTTCTCCAGTAACTTAACAAACTTCATGTGACCTTTTAATAAAAAGCTGTTAAACATGAACAGAATTGTTCGTAACAAAAGTGATAATATGAAAGGAGATCAAACAGTGAGTGCATAGGACACTTCTACAACAACAACAACAAAGCCTTTTCCCACAATTAAGGAGGGTCGGCTACATGGATTTTTCGCCTCCATTCAGATCTATCTTGGGTCAATCTCAGACTTATATCCAAAAAACTAAGATCCCTTCGTATAGTCTCTTTCCAACACTTCTTGGGCCGTCCTCGCCCTCTCTTAGCCGGCTCAACATCCCAACACTCGCATCTCCTAACTGGTGCATCAGTTGACCTTCTTTGCAAATGACCAAACCATCTTAAGCGGTTTTCTCGCATCTTATCCTCGATCGGAGCTACACCAACTTTCTTTCTGATTGCATCATTCCGAATCCGATCTTTACGTGTATGTCCACACATCCATCTTAGCATTTTCATTTCTGCTACAGCCATTCTCTGCACATGTCTATGGTTCACAGGCCAACATTCAGAACCATAAAGCATAACAGGTCTCACGACTGCTTTGTAAAACTTTCCATTAATTTTTTAAGGAATTTTCTTATCACAGAGAATAGCGGAGGCTCCTCTCTACTTTAGCCAGCCTGCATTTATTCTATTAGTAATATCTCCATCAATTTTCCCATCATGTTGCAAAATAGATCCCAGATATCTAAAAGAATCTCTCTTCTGAAGGTTATCGTCACCAATCTTCACCTCGATTCCTTCACCATTGCTTCCATCAAAGGTGCATTCCATATATTCCGTCTTAGCCCTACTTATATGAAAACCTTTAGTCTCCAATGCATGTCTCCAAACCTCAAGCTTCTCATTTACTCCATCTCTAGTCTCGTCAATAAGCACAATATCATCAGCAAATAACATACACCAAGGTAACTCATCCTGAATGTGACTTGTCAACTTGTCCATAATCAAAGTAAAAAAAATGGACTCAAAGCTGAACCTTGATGTAAACCAATATTGATATCAAAATAGTCAGTCTTCCCCGTCGGGGTCCTTACACAAGATAAAGCCCAATCATACATATCCTTTATGAGATTAATGTATAGGACAGGTACTTGTCTCTTCTTCAAAACTCTGCACAGTATCTCTTGTGGGACGGAATCATAAGCCTTCTCCAAATCAATAAAGATCATATGGAGATTCTTCCTTTTAGCTCTATAAATCTCCATTGTTCTCCTCAGCAAATGGATGGCTTCAATAGTTGAGCGACCTGGCATGAATCCGAATTGGTTTTCTTTTACTTGGGAAACTTGCCTCAACCTTCTTTCGATCACACGTTCCCAAATTTTCATAGTGTGACTCATCAGCTTGATACCTCTGTAATTTGAACAATTTTGAATGTCTCCTTTGTTCTTATAAAGAGGCACCACGATACTCCTCCTCCAATCTTCAGGCATTTTCTTGCTTCGCCAAATAACATTGAATAGATTCGTAAGCCAAGTCAAACCACGCTCACCTAAAACTTTCCATACTTCTACAGGGATGTCATCCGGTCCAACACCTTTCCCAGGTCTCGTAACCTTCAAAGCCTCCTCTACTTCTTTTCTTTGTATTCGTCTATAGCATGCACGATTCAAGTAACTTTCACTACTAGATAGATCACCCAAAGTGATCTCTCTATTTCCTTCTCCAATGATAAGTTTATGGAAGTACTGCTCCTATCTAATCTCTATATCCTTCTGAGTAACAAGCACGTGACCTTCCTCGTCCTTAATGCATCTCACTTGAGAAAGGTCTTCGGTCTTTCTTTCTCTTGCTTTGACCAACCTGAATATATCCTTCTGGCCCTCCTTAGAGTTGAGATTTTTATACAAAACCTCATACGCTTTTGACTTAGCTTCGCTTACAGCCTTCTTTGCTTCCTTCTTCGCTATTTTATAGTCTGTGACAGTTTCCTCTATTCTATCCTTAGACATAGCTTTAAAGCAAGCTCTTTTAATTTTTAGCTTCTCTTGCACCCCTTCACTCCACCACCAAACCTCCTTTTGACCCGGATCTCCTCCTTTTGACTCGCCTAGCATCTCTTTGGCTACCTTTCGGATACAAGATGCTACTGCTTCCCACATCTCGTTTGCACTACCGCTACAATCCCAAGATAAGTCTTCTAAAACCTTCTCCCTGAAGCTTGGTTGCTTCAGTGGAAGATTCCACCACCTAGTTCTAGTGATCTTAGGAACCTTTCTTTTCTTTACCAGCCCTTTTATTTGTAAATCCAAGACTAACAAGCGATGTTGGGTTGTCAAACTCTCTCCAGGGATTACTTTGCAATTTTTGCAACACAACCGATCTCTTCTCCTCAACGCAAAGTAATCTATCTGTGTTCTAGTTGAGCCACTCTTATAAGTAATTAAATGCTCCTCCCTCTTCTTGAAAAGAGTGTTTGCTATGAAAAGATCATATGCAGTTACAAAATCAAGAATGACTTTTCCCTCTTCGTTTCTATCCCCAAAACCATGTCCTCCATGCACACTTGCATACCCTGAAACATCTTTTCCCACATGTCCATTAAGATCTCCACCTATACAAACCATCTCTCTCTGTGGGATTCCTTGTAAAATCTTATCCAGATCCTCCCAAAAAGCTTGTTTAGTCCTTTCATCTAAACCAATTTGCTGTGCATAAACTGAGATGATATTCAGAATTTCTTCTTCAAGCACCAACTTTAGCAAAATAATCCGATCCCCAAATCTTTGCACCTCAACCACACAATCCTTCAAATCTTTATGAACAACCACTCCAACACCGTTTCTGCCCTTATCTTCACCTGAATACCAAAGTTTAAAGCCTGTCTTCTCGATCTCCCTTGCTTTCTCTCTAACCCATTTAGTCTCTTGAAGAGATAATATATGGATCTTCCTTCTTTCCATTGTATCCACTATCTCCATCAATTTTCCAGTTAAAGTACCGATATTCCAACTACCAATCCGTAACTTTCTTTGCAATCTCTTTTGGACTAACTTCTTTACTCGCATGTGTCCATTATGCGAGAACCCTTGCAAATTTTGGACTGCATCCGGGCGGTGATGCAGCGGAACTAGCTTATTTACCCGCATGCGTTCCTCATGCGAGAACCCTTGCAAATTTTGAACTACATCCAGGCTGCGATGTAGCGGCCCTTGCCAATTTCTCATTGCATTCGGGCGATGCAACGCGTCGCAAGTAGGGAACGCCCCAACGAAATCTGTATGTTTGCTTAAATCCATGTTTAAAAGATCCAAACGATTTCGAGATAAATTCATAAATAGTGTTCTTAGAAGAACTTTAAGAACACTATTTACGAATTTATCTCTCCTGCGCTGGCTGTCGGCTACCTAACGCGCAACCCTCCTCATTTACCCGGGCTTGGGACCGGCCATGGCTGAGTTGCATAGGACACTTCTACAATGGAAAAAAATTGAGACATTAAAGAACGTAGTACTTGTATGAGTGTGCCACATCTTTTCCATTCCTAACCCTTGTAGCGTCATCCCAAGTACATGGTTTATCAATACCAAGATTATGTAAGTTATCTGTAATTTAGCAACGAGCTCCTTGAGAGGCTTGCCATTCATAAATATCCATGTAATGGCCATTTCAATTAAATAACCTTTATACAAACGAGGTATAATGGCATTACAAAGTCGTCTGCGTATCAACAATGAAAGGTTCTGTCCAATCTTCACTGGTTCGGCCTCGACAAGAGGCCTTCTTAACCACAGTTGCAGATGTATTAAATGTGCAAATCATGAGTAAAAGGTATATTAAATGTGCAAATCGTGAGTAAAAGGTATGTACTGTGCCAGAAAATTTACTGGTGAAAATTCAAGGTTAGGCAAGAATACTATTGTATGCAGATGCTGAATTCCTGAAGATAATGGCAATGGCATTCATGGTCTCCAGATAGGAGCTTGACCAGATGCGCTAGCTTGATGTATACATATCCGCGCCCCCTTGTATTCACTCCCTTCGCGTCGATTTCATGATATAGAGTTTGCTGAAGTTCATTATCTCTCACCTGAATATTTCCTGTAGAAATAGATATTATTATATGCTATGTACCCGTTTGTCATTTATGTTTTTCTCTGGACTACTTTGTATTTTACCCTTGAGGTCTCTCCCTATATAAGAGAGCCTAGGGTTCCCGTGAATAATAGATCACTCTTTTCTCACAAAATGTATCAGAGCCCTAGGGCTTCTCCACCCACCGCCGCCCACCCCCCTCCCCCCTCTCTCTTCCGCCGCTGCCGCACCCCCTACCGGGCCACCCTCCAGTTCTGCAGACCCCCCCGGGTATCTCCCACCGCCGTCGGAACCCCCCCCGGTCCACCCTAGTGTCGTCCGACCCCCCCGGGTCCCCTCCAGTGCCGCCGTAGCATCCCAGCCCGCCGCCTCGTCTTCATCTTCCGGCTTGCCCTAGCCGGACTCTTGCTACCTTGATCGTAGCCGTCTCTTCCTCCAGATTTATGGATTTGAGTGCGTAAAGTCTACATACGCGCTCGAATCCTATGAAGTTTGTGTAGACATCTATCACTTCGTCTACATACCCTAGTTCTTCTCCGACGACAGTATGTCAGAATCAAAGATTGATATGCCCTCCATAGGCGTGTTCAAAGGTCCCGCGCCAATAGTAAAGATGGATGGGTCGAACTATGAGTTCTGGGCGATGCAGTTCATGAGTCTCATGAAGTCGAATAGTAAGAAGCACATTCTTACCGAGGATGAGCCAGCAGAGAAGACAGGGATATATGCCTCGTGGGAGGCTGATGATTCGTATGCCAAGGTCTGGTTGTCAGGAACATTGTCGATGGAGATTGCCAATGATGTCCTCCATCAACCCACTGCCAAGGCGATGTGGGATATTCTGGCTATTACATATTCCCAGGTGCGAAATGAGATCAAGATGTTACAACTTCATCATGATATATTCACGATGAAGCAGAATGGCAGACCTCTTCACTCCTTGTACACATCCCTGAGAGGGATGTTTGAGAAGCTGTACATCACCATTCCCCTCACAGCGACTCCTGAACAACAGAAGACATTCAGGAATGCCACCATGGTGGGTGTTCTACTTGCGGCCCTAGATCCTGAGTATGACACCGCCCGCTCCTAGATTTTGGCTGATGCAGTTATTCCTCCGATGGAGGATGTTTACAGGAGACTCAGTCGCATATCAGTTTCTTCCAGCTCATCTACTCCACCCCCATCGGCAATGGCCGTGTCGCGTAGGAGAGGTGGTCACTCTACTGGCCGTGGTCGTGGACGTGGACCCCAGGGTAGGGGTGGTCGCTTTCGGCCGTGTTCATATTGTCACCGCACAGGCCACTCGGAGGAGACATGCTACTCTAAGCATGGGTTCCCAGCATCGGCACGTGTAGCAGAGCATTCTCAGCCTCAGTTGGCATCTACTACAGACAATCGTTTCGAGGAACTTGTGGCATGTCTACGTGATATTATGCCACAATCATCTGGTGATTCCTCTGGTGGACCTTCAGATGTTGCTGCTACAGCATCTGCCAGTTCCTCTGCTGCTAGTACCTCAGGTAGTGCTACTGCATTTACATCTTCCCATGATATCTCTGATTGGATTATAGATTCTGGTGCCACACATCATCTCTGTCGTGATAGAGAGAGACTTGAGTCCTACAGGGACATTCCTCATGGCCGCTCCAGTACAGATTGCAGACGGTACTCATTCTCCCCTCGTTGGACAGGGGGAGGTCTTCCTATCTTCCACTATGCATCTACATAATGTCCTGCATGCTCCTGAGTTCTCGATGAATCTGTTGTCTATTAGTCAGATCCGAAGGATTTGCATTGTCGTGCTATATTTGACCCGTCGTCTCTTATTTTCTAGGACATACTAACGGGCAGGGTGATTGGCTGTGGCTCTGAGCAGAATGGTCTATATCGGCTGGTCCGGAATACTTATGCTGGCATCTCTTCTCATTCTGCCGGACCGGTTTCTCCGTACATCTGGCATCTTCGTTTTGGTCATCTCCCGCTCCAGAAAATGCGACATCTTCTGTCTCAGATCTCTCCTAGTTCTTCCTTTCGTTGTGAAGCGTGTCAGTTGGGAAAGCATCATCGGTCGAGCTTTCCTAGTCGTCAGAGTCGGAGCAGCAGCTCCCCATTTGAGTTGTTTGACATAGATATATGGGGTCCAAGTCGTGTACCCGATCATCAGGGACACAGATTTTATCTAGTGGTAGTGGATGATTTTTCTCGTGTTTCTTGGATCTTCCTTTTAAAGAATAAATATGAAGCATGCGATGTGATTAAGAATTTGATTAATGAAGTGCAAAATGTGTTTTCTTCTACTGTCAAATATGTTCGTACTGATAATGCTCTTGAATTCTGCACATGGTCCCTCTCTCTGTTCCTTTCGTCCAAAGGCATTATTCACCAAACCACTTGTGCTTACACATCTCAGCAGAATGATGTGGCAGAAAGAAAGCATCGCCACCTTCTTGACATTACTCGAACCCTACTGATTCAGAGTTGTGTTCCTATTTCTTTCTGGGGGGATGTTGTTCTTACCGCTTGCTACCTGGTCAATCGTATGCCATCCTCTGTTTTTGGTGAGAAAATTCCTCTCTATCATTTTTCCTGATAAGGAATTATTCTCACTTACTCCTCGTATCTTTGGTACTGTGGCATTTGTTTATCTTCTGACTCCTGGACTTGACAAACTCTCTCCTAAAGCTGTCAAATATGTCTTTGTCGGTTATTCTCGGACTCAGAAGGGTTATCGGTGTTATGATCCCATAAACAAGAAATACTTTGTCAGTGCTGATGTCACGTTCTTTGAGTCTGTTATGTATTTTCCCCTGCAGGCGACAGACTGGTACCATCCACTACCAACGATGATGTCTATGTCCCTCCACCACCTACTTGGAGTCCACCTGTGTCCACTCCTGTTCCTGACTCTCTGTCATCTTCACCACCAGCTCCACCTCCACCACCTCCACCATCTCCACGACATCCTATTCCACCTCTACCAAAATTCTATACGTGTCGGTCAGGTCCTGCTCAGGCTACGCGTCAGACATCCATCATGCCTCAGATATGTTCAGACGGCATTCCTACTGACGGGTCAGATATGGTACATGTACAGGATTCTTCATTGCAGGAGGAGACTACACCATCCAGTACAACGGAAGATGATCTTGATCTTCCTATTGCTATCCGGAAGCAGAAGCGGACGTGTACATCTTATCCCTTTGCTTCACAGGTGTCTTTTCATCGCCTCACAGGCGACTTTCAGAGATTTGCTGCAGCTTTATCTTCCGTGGACATACCACGGACCTACCAGGATGCTATGGAGATTGATTGCTGGAGAAAGGCTATGGAAGATGAGATGCATGCACTACAGTCTCGTGGCACATGGACCTTGGTTGTTCCTCCTTCTGATGCATCTATTGTGAGCTGTAAGTGGGTATTCACAGTGAAATACCACGCTGATGGCAGTCTAGATCGGTACAAAGCACGGCTGGTCGCGCGAGGTTTTACACAAACCTATGGCGTGGACTATATGGATACATTTTCTCCAGTGGCTCGTCATTCCACTCTTCGCATTCTCTTATCAGTTGCTGTGGTACGTGACTGGAGTATATCTCAACTGGATGTCAAGAATGCATTCTTGTATGGTGATCTGCAGGAGGAAGTCTATATGCAGCAACCATCAGGGTTTACTGCTGAGGGGGAGAGGCATATGGTGTGTAGACTTCACAAGGCAATTTATGGCCTCAAACAGAGTCCAAGAGCGTGGTTCCAAAAGCTTTCCAATCTGATAGAACGACATGGATTCAAGAGGTCGAATGCAGACCACTCGTTGTTTGTTCAGAAGTCATCGACAGGTACGGTTGTTATCATGGTCTATGCTGATGATATTCTGGTTACAGGAGATGATATTCAGGGCATAGAAAGGACGAAGGCATTCCTAGGCCGTCAGTTCATCACGAAGGATCTTGGAACCCTAAGATACTTTCTGGGGTTGGAATTTGCCAGGAATGCACAGGGTCTAGTAATGACCCAAAGGAAGTACATCACAGATTTCCTGACTGAAACAAACATGGCTGGATGCAAACCATCAAGTATTCCCATGGATCCAAGCATGAAGCTGTATGATGATGACACTACTGAAGTGGACAAGAGGAGATATAGAGAAATGGTGGGTAAGCTCCTTTATATTACCATAACTCGTCCCGATATTGCCTTTGCAGTGAGCAGGGTGAGTCAGTTTATGGAGCAGCCAAGACAAGTTCATATGGATGCCATATATATGATACTGAGGTATCTGAAGTCTTCTCCAGGTTCAGGGTTGTTGTTTCGAAGGGGCACAGATTTGTCTATCTCAGCATGTGCAGATGCCGATTATGCAGGATGTCCTAAGGATCGAAAATCAACCTCAGGATTTGCAGTTTTTGTTGGGAGCTCTCTGGTTTCTTGGAAAAGCAAGAAACAAACTGTTGTGGCAAGGTCCAGTGCAGAATCCGAATATAGGGCCATGGCGCAAGCAAGTACGGAGATGATGTGGGTTCGATATGTACTGGAAGACCTACATGTAGCCGTACCTCTACCCATGCAGCTTCAGTGTGATAATCAGGCAGCTTTATTTATTGTCAACAATCCAGCCTTTCATGAAAGAACAAAGTACATTGAAGTTGACTGCCATTACACTAGAGACTTGATCTAGAGAGGATTGATATCTACAGCTCACGTGAGCTCAGGGGATCAGACTGCTGACGTACTCACCAAGTCGTTGCTCAGAGGACCTTTCCAGAGATGTTCTTCCAAGCTGAGCATGATAGACATTTATGCTCCACCTTGAGGGGGAGTGTAGAAATAGATATTATTATATGCTATGTACCCGTTTGTCATTTATGTTTTTCTCTGGACTACTTTGTATTTTACCCTTGAGGTCTCTCCCTATATAAGAGAGCCTAGGGTTCCCGTAAATAATAGATCACTCTTTTCTCACAACATTTCCATATGGTATAAATGTACAGAATTTGCATATGATGCCTACTATTGCATACTTTATTCAATATTTATTAAGTTTAAATGGATTCTTGACTGATGGTTTAGTCTGAAATTTGGACAGAGAAATATAGCTACTGATTTAGTTAATTATTATAGGACATGTGCCGATTAGATTTAGAACTGTTTTTCCTATAAATATAATATCTACAGAGTTAGTTACTGATGCAATGGCTGAGTAGATCTTATCTTCTTTTCGGACAGCCAACAGTAAGATTCTTCAGCAAGTTGCGTCAACATGATGCTTGGACTTTCTAAAAACTGCTATATTGCATCTTAATTTATCCCGCAGGATGCGAGTCCCTCAGATGATGCAAACATATTAAATTTTCTGCACACATTGCAGGTCTTGGCAGAGATTTCCATGACTAAATGCTGCTGAAAATGCATTACAGGGTCAAGTGGAATGTATGGGAATGGAGGAGAGCCGCCTCTGCCCGTTTGGTTGAAATTGGGATACGGCAAGCTCCTCATTGAAAGTATAATTTGCGACCTCCTTGTAATTATTGCTGGTGTTTGATCATTTTTAGGTCCTCTGTCTATTTTAAAAATATAATCCGTGTGCAATCCGATTTGTTTATTTAATATGCCATTGAGTAGATCACCATGGTAATGATCAACAATGTGATGATTGTCATTGCAAATATTGTTCACTGTAAGTGAATATGTTATAGGATTGGTAAAGGGTGACACAGATGGACCATGTTGTGTACGTTTCTTTTACGGAAATTTCATACATAGCATGCCGTGTATAAGTTAACATGTAGTTTTGTTCAAATAGCTATTTTATGGTATTTTCTATCGTTGATATGCTATTCACATCCAAACAGTAGGCAAGAAGGATCAAAACATGATCGAATGAGATCGATTATCCACATGTGTATATACATACCTGTCTGCGTGCTTATGTACATGTATAGATTCCATCTGTGCCCACCTCTCTTTAAGGGTCTGTTTTGTAACTGGGTTGAGTTGGGTTGGGGTAACCTCATGTGATGTGTTTGGATGGTTAAAAGGGTTGGGAGGCTCCCATTGGTCCACGTCCTTCATTAGAGGACAAAACAAGGAGAAAAGCTTAAATAAATAAAACTAAAATAGAAAATGAATTAATTAAATAAAAGTTAATACATGAAAAATGTTGATTATATTATGTATTATTTTGGTGATTTTTATTTAATTTTACCACTTTATTTATTAGATGTTAATTTTTATAAGTGTACTTATATGTATATTTACCTATGTTATGTGGTATCATATTTTTACTTTGTATTTTTATTTTATTATTTTGTATACATAATTTCTATATTTATAAATTATTCAATTACATATGTTCATATTTTTAGTTTATTTTTATTATTTTATTTATAAACATAAGTAAATAGGTATAATTATATTATAGGTATAATTTACCATATATTAAAGTACATTATTTATTTTAATGTATTGGTTTTATTTTATTTTATTATTTACATTTTTTTTTAAAAAATATTTAAGAATATATAAAATTTAATAAAGTGAAAAAATAAGGAATAAATATATTTAATATTATATATAGGTATATTGCACAATGAGGGCCCAAAAGCCAACTTTTGTATTTGAACTCCAAATTGATTGAAACAACCTTCATTAAATGGAATATTTAATTTTATGAACAATAAAGTTAGTTTGGTTATTTTTGGGTCTATAGGGTGAAGATACATATCTATAAAGTTTTCTTTGCGCCTTTTTATTTTGTGTGTCACTGTGCATTATTTTTGAATGAAATAAGTTTTTGTGTTTTTTTTGTATTTTATGTACAATATTCATGTAGAGGGATTATTGATTTGAGGTGTAAAATCGGAAAATAAAATGGGTCCCAAAATGCAATTATTAATGAATAGAAATTAGGGTTTCCTGGGTATTTTCTGTACAATTGGTCTTCCCTATCTTCCACCATTGTATTCCTTGTCGACCAAGTCATCATGTTGACTAGGTCTCGGGGTCTAGGGTCACTTAGTGTCTTTGACATTTCATTCTTTTTCTTTTTTCTTTTATTTTGGGATTAACTACATGTATTTATACAATATTTACAGTTAAGTTATTGATTGTTATATTTTAATAATTAGTGATACATATGCAACTAGCTAGGGATTTAAGACCAAAATAAAAGAATAAAGTTGATGAAATGTAGATTCATCTCCCCCTCATACTTGCCTTTGCTAGTCCCTAGCAAACACTTATGCTAATGAGTGTATAAAAAGAAAATAAAGAAAAGAAAAATAAATAACTTGGAGTAGATTTCTAACTCTCAAACTTGTCTTAATAAAAACAAAGATTGGAGCTCAGTTAAAACTTTTGGATTCTTGATATGTTTGGAACTATATTAAGGTCAGAAAGCGTGACACAACAACTATTAGATTCCATCTCCTATTATTCAGTTCAATTCACAGTCTGGTCAGAACCATCCTTTCAGTCGCATACTCTCACATCCATGAAATGACAAGTACCATGTGTGTGAAATTGCCAGCTCTTCCTAGACAAACTATTGAACTATCAAAGAGTCTCCTCCGTTGGCAACTCATCCTCGGGGAGGCAGATATTTCCTTCTATGATCAGGTGCACGTTAGTTCATAATTCAAAAGGGAGAGAAGCTATAAGAATGGGAAAAAAAAGGGAATGGACCAATGTAGTCTCATTCCCTTGTGAAGCTTGAGCAGTGTAATCGAGTCTCCACCAAGAATCAAGTTTTTTCTGGAAGCTCAATATTTGTAGAATTTTTGGTGAAGTCTTCTTTTTTGGTATTTTATTTTCTTTACATTGCTCTGCATTCTTATTTTTGCCTTGACGGATATATAATCTTTTGATCCGGCCATGTTTTAGGGTCATGAAAAAAGTTGTGCTAGAAGACCATTTCTCATCCGAAGCATTGTTTCAATCTAGTCTCCGGTCGTAAGATATCTATGATACCAAAAGAAGTGGGTTAAAGTACTGGTTTTGGTAGTCCCTAAGAATGGTTCCTGAGCCACCCTCGATGAAGTAGCCTAGTATCGTCTTTACGTAAACTCCAAAATCTTTCCACGATCTATCTGGATTGAGCCAAGTGCAAGGTGCAAGGTTTCTAGTAAAGATGTTGTGTCAAGTGTCGAACGGATAACATGAAGGATTCTAGTTAAACACATTGAATCGACTCATGAACATAGTCCTTAATGGGTTCTTCTAAAATTAAATGGATTAAGGTCTATACCAATCTCCAATCTTTAGACTTCATTTGGACTAGTTCAATTGTCTTGATCATTTTGAATAATGCAAATGCTATGTACAATGCAAGAAAATATTTTTTTGTGAAGAAACTTTCTTATTTTGATCTTTTAATGGATTTTTGGAAAAGTTTTAAAATTTTCATTAAAATTTTCATTAAATTTTGAAAACTTTTCGCAATTTTTATGGGTTTTGGATGTTTTGAAATTATAGGGATTTTTGATAAGGGCTAGTGAAAGGAGTATTTTCTTATATTTACACTGAAAATTTATAGAAGTTAGTTGTTATTTACAAGTTTTTATCTACAAGGCTTGTAAAGAAATTTATTTACTACAATTAAGTATAATGTCATCAAAATAGTTTGAAAAAATTTTAAAAAAATTGAAAACTTTATTTTGTAAATAACTTTTACAAACAATTTTTCAAATATTTACAAAGTTTGAAAATCATTTTGCAAAGATTTTTTTCAAACAATATGTATAGATTTTTTAAACCTTTTTACTACCATTTTCCCAATCATTTGCAAACTGAATTTTCACAAATTTTACTCAAACAAATAAACAAATTTTGCAAATATGTACCAAAGTTTTTACATACTTACCAAAGTTTTTTATAAGGGCTTTAAAAACATTTTTGCAAAAGTTTCCAAACGGTCTTCAAATGATTTTTCAAGAAGATTTCCAACCATTTTTCAAATCATTTTGCTAAACATTTTAAACATGTTTATTAATTATATTTACAAAGAAATGTTGAAAAATTCTGTGCATATTTTATGATCCATATACCCTTACCCTTACAATATAATGGTCATATTATTCAAAAATGCTAAAGTACGAGTTATGGCTAAAGTTTATACAATGTATATATGACCCCCTATACTTAGCTTGAGCTATGTCCTCATAGGTCCGATAGAAAAGGAAGATTAAACTCATGGTAAGTATAGGACAACCTATACAAAAACGACTAAATAAAAAATGAGAAGTCGATTGTCCCCCTATATTTAGGATCAACTAATCCTAAGAATAACAGACTATACACTAAGCGGGGGCAATCATGGATGGGAATGCATACATTAATGGCTCGACATCTCTTGACCTATATTTAGGGCAAAATTCCCTATGTATAAACAAGGAAGGAGACAAGTAAGAGAATAAATGAAGAATAAATCAAATGCATTCACCTCCTATACTTAGGATTAAGTATATCCTAAGTATATCACAAATGAATAGGATGAATGAAATAACGACGTAATGAAAGAAAGGAAGAATAAATGGACAGAAGAAAAGAAGAAGTGTGTTTGAAACTTATGTGTTCGATATTTCTTTCTCTGGAAGCTCATCTAAAAATGACACTTGTATCGAATCAACCACGGATAGGAACATATCATGATCAACATATGGTTTCAACAACTATCCATTCACGACAAAAGGTTGTGCACCGGCTGACAATCCAGATATGATGATGCTACTGTTGTCACGCGCATTCTTGACAATAAAGGATCTTGACCATTTGCTTTTCAGTTTGCCCGGAAATAGTTTTAGCTTTACATTGAACAACCATATCTTCTGCTTTGTCTTGAAAGTCTTTCGTTTGATATGCCTATCGCGCCATATTTTAACTTTCTCTTTGTACATGAGGTTGTTGTCGTATGCAGAGTCTTTGAATTCTAAGAGCTAATTTCGGTCAAGTTTTCTGTTCTTCTTGCCTTGCTCTTTGTCTAAGTTATATATATTGACTGGCCACAAATATACGAGACGATATGGAGAAATTCCTAGAGGAGACTTGTACGTTGCACGATAGGCGCAAAGAACTGAGTTAAGCAACTGCAACCAGATCTTTTTATCAGGACGCACGAGTTTCCGCAAAGTGGATTTGATAACCCTGTTAGAACATTCAGCTATGTCCTTAGTCTACTGGTTATAAGGAGATGCGACATACTCTGTAGTCAGCTTCTTCACGACTTTGTTGATAAAGTGGCTACCTCCATCAGATATAAGGATCTTCAGAATCCTGAACTGTGCAATGATGTTGTCTTTGAGGAAGCAACACACCATGCAACTGTCTGCGGATCTGGCGCGGATAACCTCCGCCCATCAACTAACATAATCAACAACTAGTAGGATGTACTCATAGCCATGGTTGTTACAAAATGGGACCATAAACTCGATTCCCCATGCATCAAATACGTCGGATATCTGAATATAGTTGAGAGACATGGTGTCTGGAACGTTAATGGTGCCACCCATCTTCTGACAGTCAGTACAACCTTTGACATATTCTTTAGCATCCTTGAATAGAGTTGGCCACCACAAACCACAATGAAGCACTTTTATTGTTGTACGCTTTTCATAATGGTGTCCTCTAGATTCTAACTTGTGATGATGATTCTGGAGACCCGTATTCTCCTCCTCGGGAATGTATTTTTGCTAGATACAATCAACACCTTCACGAAGAAAATAAGGATCCTCCCATTGGTAGAAATGTACCTCGGACACAAACTTATCCACTTTCACCTTTGTCCAAACTTGTGGAACTTCCTTGGAGATAAGGTAGTTTACAATACTGGCATACTAGGGAAGAGAGGTGACTGCCAGGATAGCTTCATCTAAGAAGGTTTCATTGATCGGAATAATTCCTTGTTCAAGAGTTTCTATCTCGATGATTTTGGAAAGGTAATCTCCCACAACATTCTTGACTCTAGGTTTGTCACGTATCTATAAATCAAACTCATGGAGAAGAAGGATCCAATGCATTAGTATTGATTTTGCATCCTTCTTGATTTGTAGGTATCCTATGGTTGAGTTGTCAGTACACACAATGACTTTAGATATGAGCATATGTGATCTGAATTTCTCTAGTGCAAACCATACATCTAGCAGCTCTTTTTCTATGATAATGTAGTTCTTTTGTGCATCATCCAATGTTCTACTAGAGTAATGAATTGCAAATGGCAATCCATACTTACGTTGCCCCAATACAACTCAATAGCATAATTGGGCTGATCCATCACGATCTCGAAAGGTAGAGACCAATCTGGTGGTTGTAGGATAAAAGCTTGGGTAATATCTCCTTCAGCTGATTAAAGGCTTAGAGCACTCTGTCATCTGTAATGATGTCAGTGTCCATGCCTAGAAACTCTGTCAAAGGTTGGACGATTTTGCTGAAATATTTGATGAACCTTCTTTAAAAGCCCACATGCCCCAGAAATGACCTGACTTACTTAAGTGAGGTAGGTGGCCCGAGTTTGCAAATAACCTCCAGCTTGGCCGGGTCGACCTCCATGCCTCGCTTAGAGATGACGTGGCCCAACACTATTCCATCGGTCACAATGAATTGACTCTTCTCCCATGAGAGCACCAAATTTACTTCATAGCAATGTTTAAGAACTCATTCTAGATATGTCAGACGTTGATCAAAACTATCTCCATAGACCGAGAAATCATCGATGAAGAATACAGTAAGGAATTAGAGTGAGGTGGATATGGGTTGAAACAACAAAAGATCCACGATGATTTCGAGCTAGAGCTTACATCTCCAGAAATTTTAAATCCCAAAATTATGCTAAATCTAATGCTAGTAAAAGAAACTAAGGTTGTAACTATGCTATGGAAGCAAAATGCGATAAGAAAAAAGAAGGAAAGAACAACTCTCGCCTGAGGTTTCAGGGAGCAGGGAAGAGTTTCTTGAGCTAAACTTCGATGAGATTTAGACCACTGATTCTTCATCCTTTCTCCATGTCAATGCCTCCTCCAATCTCCTACTGTCACTAGGGATTCAGATGACTCATGGTTATGGGATTACATTGGACAAAATGGAACCAAAATGGATTGAAGGGTTGGCTTATTATTTATAGACAAAGTGGAGAGGGCATCTTGTGAAGAAGATATAGGTCATATCGAGAAAGATCGATAGAATATGAAGATCGAGCGTGATTTAGGGAGATCCCATCGACGATTTTTGTTCAGGGCACAAGGCACTTTGATCATTAGTCTGTGCGGGTAAATGGGGAAGAAGTTGGGGACTCGAGATACTCTAACAAGTCAGAAGAGCCGAAGGGGGAGTTGACCCCATTCAACCAATGGGAGGCTCCCATTGGTCCACATCCTCCGCTAGAGGACAAAACATGGAGAAAATATTAAACAAATAAAACTAAAATAGAAAATGAATTAATTAAATAAAAGTTAAAACATGAAAAATGTTTATTAATTTATGTATTATTTTTCGTGATTTATTTAGTTTTACCACTTTATTTATTAGGGGTTAATTTTTACAAGTGCACTTATAGGTATATTGATGACGTGAAAATCGATAGGTCGAGAGATGTAAATAATATCACGATTATCGTTGTTCTCAACCACTTGAATCGATCAACGAGAAAATTATTTTTAACCACTTAAGAAAAGATAAATAAATGAAAATGATGTAAGCGGTTTCGCTATTCTTTTTACCAGGTATAACGACCAGGGTCAAACACAAGGAGCACGATTTAAAAACTATGTAGACAATTTTCGGAAAGAATTTTTAGTGGTTTTTGAATTTTGATTTTTTTTTTATTTTTCGAATAAGGCACAAAGGATAAAAACACACAACACCACTCTTTTTGTATTTTTCAGAATCGTAAAAAATACTCAGAAAATTAAAAAGAAACTGTTTTTGGGTTTTATATATTTTAAAATAATTGTGATAATTTTTTCAAAATTTTCTGATGTTTTTGTGATTTTCTAAAAATCAAAAAGTCAAAAATGTATAAAATAGTCGGCATCCAAGAATATTTTGCAACTTAAAAATACTTTTAGTGCCCAATATTCCTAGAAATTATTTTTGTGTTAAACTACAAGTAAATATCTACAAACAGAGACTAAGACCAGATTTTTTGAATTTTTCTACAATTTTCTAAATTTTTTAAGACTTTTATAAAGAGTTAATGCATGAAAATTGGACAAAATTAAAATACAACGAAACACACCGACAATATTTTTTTTGGATTTTTAGGCTAATTTTCGAATTTTTATGAATTTTCAAAGTATGGGCAGATAAAAAGGCACTGTTTTTTATTTTTTAAATATATAAAAAATCAACAAAAATTCATGAAAAATTTATACAATGATAGAAACTATAACATGGACATATACATTTTTTTGAGAATTTTCTGAATAATAAAAATATTTATTTCGATGCAAATATCAAGCAAGTTAATGTCTGGAAATGCAGGGACCAAAATGTAATTTTGCAAAGTTTTTGTACAAATAGATAACGGAAATAAAATACAGGGGAAAGCTTGTAAATTACCTAGGAAGCTTGTGCCAGGCGCGTGACTTTCTAGAGTTGGGGGGCACTTTTGCAAATCTCAAAACATCCAGGGACGTACATGTAATTTTTCCAATCTTTTTTTATTATATCCCTAGGTCTTCTTCTTAATCATTCATTGTTTACAAGGGCAAAGAGTGCCGCCGACGTCACCGCTTCAGATCTGGAGGAGTTCCGCGGCTGGGCACGGCGGTGGACTAAGCTTGTTTGTTCTCTTTCTGGCTAGAGTTCAAAGAGAGATTAACGGCTTCACGCACGCACTAAGTTCCTGACAGTCCCAGGGTGTCTCCGAGTGAGGTACCGAAGGATAGCGAGTGTGAGGAAAAGCTATCCGTCCTGTCTTATCAGAAGATCACCCGGTCCGTCAAGAATCCTGAGTTCTGGCGTCAGGGCGAGCGAGAGGATGACGGTGGTGACCAGAGGGAGCGGACGCGCTGTACGGCGGAGAAGGAGGTGGCACAGCCGCGGGCACAGAGACGCCGCGCCTCTAGGCTGGCAGATGGAGGCGGTTGCAGCGCCGACCACAAGCAATGCCGCAGAGGCGCTAAGGTAGAGGGAGACCTCGACGGATGCGCGAGGCAAACGACGAGAGGATCACACTGTGGCGGTTGAAGGCGGACGGCTGCGCAGGCGGTCGCCACCGGTCGGGCGGTGGAGACGTGTTGCTTTTTTGTTTTCTTTTATTTTTTTATTTTTTTAAACCTGTAAACAGAATAGTAAAAAAATCTTTTTTTTTGTTTTTTACGTTGGTTTTTTTATTTAAAAAAACTTTAAGCATAATAAAGACTATATAAAATTTTTTTGTTAATTTTTTTTAAATAGGGAAAGTAAATAGAAACATAATTTTTTTATTATTTTTTTATGAAATTGCAAAACAAATGTTAGAGATGAAAACAAATATATGTTTTTTAATTGTATCATGCAAAAACAAATGTTAGAAAACAAGATACATTTTTTAATTTATTTATAAACAAAATGGAGTCGGTGAATGGGTCGGATCTTGTCGATATAGAAGGTAGATCCGTAGCTCCGGTCACCGTGTGTGACCGGAGGTGGTAGGTCGTGTGAGGTAGAAATGAAATGCAAGGATTGAGATGTGAGATGATAAATTCGGATTCAGACGCGAAGAATGTGTGGTTGATATTTTTGTGATTTTTCGATCTAAAATTTAATCACTACATCTGGGCAAAATTTTAATCTAGGGTTTATCTAAGAAAAAGAATGACGGGAAATAAAGTGGATCTCACCTCGGGTTCGGAAATGCCGTGATAGCCTCGACGAGGACCGATGCACTGTCACCAAATGACTCGGAGGCTAAGCACCTTTCTTCGACAAGATCGCTCTAGGAGATCGGGCTCATCTCCCCCAAAAATCAATCAAACGTGAATGAGGGAGGGAGGATCCAATAAAAAGAGAAGAAAAACAAAAGAGGAAGGTATATGCATTTAAGGAAGGTGTTAATTGGGTGAATTAATAAAATAAATAAATTATTTAACTAAATAATTAATTATGAAATTCAGAATAAATAAATAAATTATTTAATTAATTAAAAATTAATTAGCCACCTTAATGGTGGCTATTTAAGGTATGGAATAAAATCTAATATACAAGGCAAGTTTTTAAACCAAATAAATGAATTAAATAATTAAATATAAATACAAAATTTGTAATTAAATTAAATTAATTAACTAAATTTGATATTTAAATTTTTTGTGAAATTTATATAAGGAAGTTAGTTGTAAACAAATATTTTGTACATATAATACAATATACACATGTACAAATAAGGAAATAATTTTTATATCTTTTTTTTAAAATTTAATTTTAATTTTTTTATTTACATTTTTTTATTTTTAATGAAAATAATATTTACAATTATATACATTAAAAATAAATATGAATAATTATACAAAAATGTAAGTGGTCAAACTGCACAAAACACCTTAGAAAATCGACTTTTTAACTATAACTCCAAAAATTATGAAGCCACAACCATTTGAAAGATAATTTAATTTAGAGTATAGTGTGATTTTGACGCAATTTGAGTTCGTATGGAGCTGGAATTGGTATTTCAATTATTACTTTGCGTCTTTTTCTGAGGGTGATTAATTGCAATATGTACATTATTTTATTTTGCAATTATTTTTATTATTTACAACATATTTTTATTTACAACTTTTATTTTCAAAAATATTTGATTTGGAGTCAATTTATGTACAAATAAAATAACGTAAGTTTTGTACAAATATAAAGGAAAAATATTTACAAAATATTTTTGGATTTTCAAATGAGAGACCCTATCTCCCCTACTTTATTCCTGGTCGATCAGGTCAAGTCTTGACCTTCTCTCAGGGTTTGGGCCAATCTGCATTTATTGCATAAATACATCCTTTATTTTCCTTTTCTTTTTCTTTTCTTCTTTATTCTTTTATTTATGTACAAAAACTGTTAAAAATGCATATTTAACAAATGCACATAAAATGGTAAATTCATGAAATTAGTGGGTATTTACAGGTTTTTGACTACAAAAATGAAGCTAAAATAAAAGAATAAAGGCGATGAATCGTGGATTCATCATTCCCATATACTTTAGCTTTGCTAGTCCCTTAGCAAAAACTTATTTGAAAAATAAGTGAAAAAAAATAAAGAAAAGAAAAAGGAAAGAAGTTAGAACAACATTGACTTCTAAACTTATATTCATAAAAATGTAGTATGGAGCTCTGTCAGACCTTTGGATTATTAGTGTGTCGGAACCTTGATGGAAAATGGAATTAAAACCTAACAGCCTCTAAGTTCCATAAGACTCCTATTCATGTCTCCTCAACAGTCAGATCAGAACAAGTCTACATACACAAATTCTTATGACTATGAGTTCTTACTTGTACGATGTAAGTTAAATATAGCTCCTCATCTCAAAAGTAGCAAAGAAACAGCCTCTCTCAAGGAGGTAACTCTAGTCCCCCGGTCTGACAACTCTTTCCTCGAGGAGTGGGGATATTCCCTTCTAAGTTCAAGTACAACCAGCTCAAGAAGAGGGGATGGAGAAGAGAATGGATGGTAACCAGTGTAGTTACCTATCCTTGGATGCATGACTAGTGTAGCCATGTCACCCGCTGCAAGCTTACAAACATTTTACTTTGAAGCTCTTATTCTTTTTTTCATTTGTATATACACTCCGGCAAGCATTTTACTTTTCTATCAAGCCTGTCCACTTTTGGAGATTTTGCATTTTTTTTCTTTTATTGACAATATATACAAGGTGCAACATGTACATAAAGGAGTTTTTCCTCTTGAGCCAGTAGACTATCCCTCTTTTGAAACATTATTGCAACCCCACTGCATCCTGTCTTTAGTCCTCAACATCGCCAAACTAGTTGAGGCACACTTCCCTCCCTAGAGGAGGACGAGAGGTTCCGCCTAGATGTACTACCATCGTATGCTACCCCAAGCCAAAAGATCCTGCCCCCTCACTACCTCCTCCATGAAGAGCTACGTGTAGAGTGCATTGTCCAAGGTAAGCGATGTTTGAAAGAATCGTGCATGTGTTGTTAAATATTCTACTTTGACTTATCAAGATAACATGTGAACATAGTCTTATGGACTCAAAGAATTAAGTCACTAGGACCTGAAAAGTCTTAACTCCAATTCTTATAAGGTTCCTCTGAAATTAAGTGGATTAAGGTCCAACTAAGCTCCATTCTTCAAATTTAGTCCAGACTTAATTTAAATGTTAAAACTATCTTGAAAAATGCACATGCCAATGCAAGAAAATATGTACAATGCAAAGAAAAGAAAGCAAAAATCTTTTTGGTGAAACAATTTTCTAATTTTGAACTTTTTATGGATTTTTGAAAAATGATGCACATGAAAAAAGTTTTTTTATGCAAATTGTTAGTAACATATACAAGTATATACACAATTTTTTTAAAGTTAGGGATGAGATACGTATTTACACAAGAGTGAGTATATTATTTTACAAGAATTAGATGAAAGGATTTACAACTTGAGTAATAGGTATACACAGTTGGATTTTTTTTATTTTGTGATGCATATATTCCTCAAATTTATTTGAAAATAATTCTACAAATAATTTTGAAAACTATAGTCCAAAATATTTTTTCCAAACAATTTTACAAACATTTACAAGAATTTGAAAACTATTTTGCAAACATTTTTCAAACAATATATATAGATTTTCAAAATAATTTTTCAACAATTTTTCAAAACATTTGCAAATAGTTTTTGGAAAATAATTTTATTTCAAACAAAATTTTTTTTACAAACCACAATATTTTTACAAAGGTTGAAACTATTTTTCAAACACTTTTCAAATAGTTTTCAAAAGATTTTGCAAATAGATTTTTAAACTACTTTCAAAATATTTTTCAAAATATTTTAACCCGACTTATTAATCAGTATATACAAAAAGAATTTTGAGGAAATATCTGCATCTTTTATTAGTTAATTTTTTTAGTATTTATACAGTATTTTAGCCATATTAAAGATATGAAAGTACGAGTTATGGCTAAAGTATATATACAATATATACGACAACCCTCTATACTTAGCTCAAACTATGCCCTCATAGTGATCAAAGAGTAGCAAAGGAAGACATAACTCGTGCTAAATATTGGAAAGTGAAAAGAATGCTATGCTACAATGACGAATAAAAGAATGTAATCAATAGGAGTCGGTGATCCCCCTATACTTAGGATCAAGTAATCCTAAGTATAGAAGACTGTACACAAGGGGAAAACTGAGGAGTAGAGTGTACAGAGTCTAACTCCCCTATACTTAGGGTAAAATATCCCTAAGTATAGGCAACAAAAAAGAGGTAAAAAGAATCAAAAGAATAATCAAAAGTCTGACACCCCCTATACTTAGGGTAAAGTACACCCTAAGTATAGCGTAATCATGAGATGGAGATGGGGTGGTAGACAAAGGAATGTATGATATGGACAAAATGATCTATACAGATGTGAGTAGGAAAATGTCGAGGTGTCTCTCAACAAGCGCTAGAGTTTACGCCCCTAGCTGGGCACAAAGGTTAGGATAACGTCGTATCAAGGTTCAGGACGACATCTGTGAGATGAATACCGTACTGTCGTCGCAGTCTCGGTGGGAGAAAAACAACGAACTCAACAGTGTAAATGATAGCACCCAGATAAACAATCAAGCGGGTGTTTGCTATCGGGTAAAGAGATGGGCATATGAAATCGAGCTCTGGCAGCACAAAAGAAATCATCGGCTCAAGATTTGAATGGAGTGAAAGGGCAGTGCTCAGGAAATCGAACGTGGAGAAGATAGGATCTAGTAGGGAATCCTCCACGTCAATTACCATCTCGAATAGATAAGGAAAATCAAGATCAGGAGACTCTCTACAAAGGCTGATGCCTATGTATATAATGTATAAAAAATAGTGAAATCATTGAATACCTCAAAAATCGGGTCATCCTCGCGAGGGTCGTCGAGGAGAGAAACCTCAAACTCGTGATCAAAAATATCAGAAGACTCAATCTCGTGATCCGACAGATCGGATGCACTCCTAAAAAGTGAAACCGAGTACACATGGTCTGTGGCATCCTCCCGCAGATAACCCTCGGGGAGTAATGCCGAAGCATCAGGAAATTGGGGATCTATGCTGCCAAATATCAGGTCCTCCAAAAATGTATCGACCTCATCGAATGGGAGGACACATGGCTCAAATACGGGACTATCAAGGTCTTTCAAATCAAAAATCAGTCCCTCATCAAGTTCTCTATGCTGAGATGTTTCCAAATGTATCTCTAAATATGAGAAGATCTCCTGAAGAAAAGACACTGAATAAACTGGATATGGACACTAGAATGATTCAAAGGACGGTTGAGAAGTGGGTTCCTCCTCTATTTCTAGGGATACTAAAAGCTCTAGAATCTAAGAATCATCGATGTGAAAGTGCGGGACCGGCTCAAAATCTGGTTGTAAATCCAACGTGTACTCGACCAATGTCCAACTCTCGGAACTCACAGTGGTAGTCAACACATCCATCAAATTATAAGTGGTAGCATCCATATTCTCTGATTGGTGCGTGCTGTCTAAATCAGCATCAAGTTTCACACACTCAACAGGTGTCATATCTCCCTTGAGTGTCATCCCGAATAAATCATCTCGTGAATATGGGATGTCTGAAAGTGTATCCAAGATGGTCTCAACTAAATCCAGGTCAGGACAGTGGTGTGAACCACCATACGAGGTAATGACATATGCAATCTGCTCTGCGGTCCTCACCCTCATGGCGATGTGGATAAGGTCAGTCATTGAAAATCCATGTTCTGGAAATCGCCTCAAAAGATCACGTAACCTCAACCATGAATCTATCAATGGCTTCTGGGGGTCAACTGAAAAGTCATGAATACGAGACCGCATCAACTCTGCTCTACGCTGGGGGTAAAATCTCTGCAAAAATAACGATCGTAAATCTCCCCATGTAGCAATTTTCCTTCCCAATCGTCTGTGCCAACTCTTGGCTTTACTCTGAAGTGTAAATGGGAAGGTAATCAGCATCAAGTCCTCAGAAGTGATATAGGAATATGATCGTTATCCACAAATATCCTCAAACTCATCGATATGCAAATAAGGTTCCTCATGCACTTCCTCTGAAAATTTTGGCAGTAGATCAATGAACTCTAAATCCAGAACGAAGGATCTCAAAGTAGAAGTGGGTTGTGCTTCTTGATCTTGGTTTTCATCCATCATCCTAGGATAGAAGTCATCTAAAGCTCGCAACTGCTCCATATGATCGCCTATGGAATGCACTCTCATCTCAGCAAGGTGAGCAACCGTGTCTCGTATATGGTCAATCTGAACTCTTCGGGCGTCACTCACAGCATGTCCCGAGAAATAAGGTGGGTAGGGAGAGGATGGAAAATTGGTCGGAGTTCCGACCTCCCAAGAGAGTGGGCGGGAATGATGGGTATGAAGTGAAGAAGCCGCAAAATTCGGCTGGATTTGAATGTGACCCATCATGACGAGAGAAAAATGAAGGGAGGGAGGGCGGGATAGAAGAGAGAGATAGAAGGTGGGAAGGAAGACAGAAGGTGAGTGCTAATAATCTCGGAAAGATGAACGCAACCGACTCACACCAAAGACATACAAACACAATGCAAAACCCCCAATTCACCAACTCTACGCAAATGCAAAGACCGTGAGATTTGGTCTTTTATCTTTTCAATTTTAGAGTTTAGTGATAAGACAAAAGTTGTACAAGCACTTAGGAGGCTTTAATAGGATTTGGGCACTACTCCTTAATGTGTACGCGAGCAACTAAAAATGCAAACAATGAGGGGATTGCTCTCCCAAAATAATGGTATGAATTAATTATGTTTGATTTTAAAGGTCAAGTTCAATTAGCAGTACCATTTTTTTAGTTTTTTATTTTCTCCTTTTTTTGGATTTTTTTCAAAGAATAACGCCTAACGAGCTTTTTGATTTCCTCTTTGAATAATTTGAGTCGAAAACCGGGGGAGGAAGTCAAAAAAGCGGATGCACGGTCAAACACAATGATGCATGCAGGGATAGAAAATGAGTACCTTACTCCAGCATCTACATGCAATATGATCCACGCATAAATTAAATACGGAATGTAAACTAAAAATAAGATGCACGAGGAAATCGGCCTTAGACGAGTAGCTTCTATTGATCGTGAAGAACAATAGTTAGCTAACCGAATCGAGTCCAGAGTCCGATCTTGGGAGTCACTCAGTGCCTGCCACAACTGGTCCTCCCAGCGCTGTATCTGACTCCTCACGTCGTGTGGTCTCAAATTCAATTAAACTAACTTTTTCAATTAATTTTCAGCGAAGATCCAATAACGTTCTATGGGAACAGATAAGCAATTAGGTGTTGGGCCTTAGAATATTACGTCACAATCAATAAAAAATCCTACGTCTAGGAGTTAAATCCACGAGAATCAACTAGCAAGTTATGGCGGTTAAATCAAAAACTCAGAAAACAATGGTGAGGTCCCTCGAGCATACCGGTGCTCGACGAAAGAAACCCCGAGAAAAGTCTAAGTCCACAGTTCAAAGTCCTAAATTATTACAAGATAAATAATTTTTCTCTCAAATAAAATAACAGTCTTCTTCTCCTCCATGCTCTTCCTCCTGTACGGGTCCTCCAAGAAGAAACTTGAAGTCATCCTCCAAGCAGTTCCTGGCATAAAAGTCCAAGAGAGAAGGTCATAAAACACTTATAATATAGAGAGACAAATATCACAAAATTGAAAAATGACTACAAAGCTATGCTCCCCGGCAACGACGCCATTCTTATGACGCAAAAATTGATAGGTCGAGAGATGCAAATAATATCACGGTTGTCGTTGTTCTCAACCACTCGAATCGGTCAACGAGAAAATTATTTTTAACAACTTAAGAAAAGATAAATCAATGAAAATGATGTAAGCGGTTTCGCTATTCTTTTTACATGGTATAGCGACCAGAGTCGAACACAAGGAGCACGATTTAAAAACTATGTAGTCAATTTTCAGAAAGAATATTTAGTGGTTTTTGAATTTTTATTTTTTTATTTTTCGAATAAGGCATAAAGGATAAAACACTCAATACCACTCTTTTTGTATTTTTTAGAATAGTAAAAAATACTCATAAAAAAAAAGAAAATGTTTTTAATTTTTATATATTTTAAAATATTTGTGGTAATTTTTTCAAAATTTTCTGATGTCTACGTGATTATCTAAAAAACAAACAGTGAAAAACGTATAAAACAGTGGACAACCAAGAATATTTTCCAACTTAAAAATACTTTAAGTGCCCAATATTCCTGGAAATTATTTTTATGTTAAACTACAAGTAAATATCTACAAACAGAGACCAGTATCAGATTTTTTGAATTTTCTACAATTTTCTACAATTTTTTAAGATTTTCGTTTTTCACATTTTTTTGATTTTATAAAGAGTTAATGCATGAAAATTGGATAGAAATTAAAATACAACAAAAAACACCTACAGTAAGTTTTTGGAATTTTTATGCTAGTTTTCTAATTTTTATGAAGTTTCAAAGTTTGGGCAGCCAAAAAGACATTATTTTTTATTTTTTAAATATATCAAAAGTCAACAAAATTTCATGAAAAATTTATACAATGGTAGAAACTATAACAGGAACATACACAATTTTTTTGAGAATTTTTCGAGTAATACAAATATTTATTTCGATGCAAATATCAAGCAAGTTAAAGGCTGGAAATGTAGGGACCAAAAATGTAATTTCCTAAAGTTTTTATACGAAAAGATAACAGAAATAAAATACATGGGAAAGCTTGCAATTTACCCAGGAAGCATATGCCAGGCATGCGACTTTCTAGAGTTAGGGGCACTTTCGCAAATCTTAAATCTCTGGGGACGTACGTGTATTTTTTCCAATCTTTTTTTATTATATCCCCAAGGCTTCTTCTTGATCTTTCATTCTTTACAAGGGCAAAGAGTGCCGCCGCCGTCGCCGCTTCAAATCTGGAGGAGTTCCGCGACAGGGCACGACGGTGGAGGGGCCAAAGGTGTCGGGGCAACCGAGAGGATGACGGAGGTGGCCGGAGGGCGTGGACGCACCGCACGACGGAGAAGGAGGTGGCACGGTCGAGGGCGCAGAGGCGTCGCTCCGCTGGGCTGGCAGATGGAGGCAGTTGCAGCGCCGACCGCATGCGGTGCTGCGGAGGCGCTAAGGAAGTGGGGGACCTCGGCGGATGCGCAAGGTGAACGGTGAGAGGGTCGCGTGGTGGCGGTTGAAGGCGGACGGCTGCGCTGGCGGTCACCGCCAGTCGGGCGACCGAGACCTGTTGCTTTTTTTATTTTCTTTTGTTTTTTTAAACCCGTAAACAGAACAGTAAAAAAATCTTTTTAATTGTTTTTTGTTTTTTTTATTTTTTTTAAAAAACATTTAAGCAGAATAAAGACTATATAATTTTTTTTGTTAATTTTTTTGAAACATGTGAAGTAAACATAAGCACAATTTTTTTATTATTTTTTATGAACCTGCAAAACCCATGTTAGAGATGAAAACAAATATATGTTTTTTTAATTGTATCATGCAAAAACAAATGTTAGAAAATAAGATACATTTTTTTAATTTATTTATAAACAAAATGGAGTCTGTGAATGGGTCGGATCTTGTTGATATGGAAGGTAGATCCGTAGCTCCGGTTACCGTCCGTGACTGGAGGTGATAGGTCGTGTGAGGTAGAAATGAAATGTGAGGATCGAGATGTGAGATGATAAATTCAGATTCAGACGCGAAGAATGTGTGGTTGTTATTTTTGTAATTTTGGATTTAAAATTTAATAACTACATCTACGCAAAAATTTAAACTACGGTTTATCTAAGAAAAAGAATGACGGGAAATAAAGTGGATCACACCTCTGGGTTCAGAAATGCCTTGATGGCCTCAACGAGGGTCGACGTGTTTATTGGGTGAATTAATAAAATAAATAAATAAGAAAAATTAAATAATTAATTATGAAATTCGGAATAAATAATTTAAAATTATTAATTAATTAATTAAAAATTAAGTAGCCACTTTAATGATGGCTATTTAAGTTATGGAATAAAATCTAATATGCAAGGCAAGTTTTTAAACTAAATACATGAATTAAATAATTAAATATAAATAAAAATTCGTATTAAATTAAATTAATTAATTAAAGTTAGATATTTAAATTTTTTATGATTTCTATATAAGGAAGTTAGTTGTATACAAATATTATGTACATATAGTACAATATATACATGTACAAATAAGGAAATAATTTTTATATCTTTTTTTTAATTTTAAATTTATTTTTTTATTTACATTTTTTTATTTTTAATGAAAATAATATTTACAATTATATACATTAAAAATAAATATGAATAATTATACAAAAATGTAAGTGGTCAAACTGCACAAAACACCCCAGAAAATCGACTTTTTAATTGTAACTCCAAAAATTACGAAACCACAACCATTTGAAAGATAATTTAATTTAGAGTATAGTGGAAGTGATTTTGATTCAATTTGAGTTCATATGGAGCTGGAATTGGTATTTCAATTATTACTTTGTGGCTTTTTTTTAGGTTTATTAATTGCAATTTGTAGATTATTTTATTTTGCAATTATTTTTATTATTTACAACACATTTTTATTTACGACTTTTATTTTCAAAGATAATTAATTTGAAGAAAATTTATGTACAAATAAAATAATGCATGTTTTGTACAAATATACAGGAAAAATATTTACAAAAATTTTTAAATTTTAGAATGACAAACCCTATCTCCCCCTACATTATTCCTAGTCGATCAGGTCAAGTCTTGACCTTCTCTTGGGGTTCGGGCCAGTCTGCATTTATTGCATAAATACATCATTTATTTTTCTTTTCTTTTTTTTCTTCTTTATTCTTTTATTTATTTACAAAAAGTGTTAAAAATGCATATTTAACAAATGCATGCAAAATGGTAAATTCGTGTAATTAGTGGGTATTTACAGGTGTTTGACTACGGAAATGAAGCTAAAATAAAAGAATAAAGGCGATGAATCGTGGATTCATCATATATTTACAAATGTTTTGTGGTATTTTATTTTGTATTTTTTATTATTTTGTATACATAATTTCTATATTTACAATTTATTTAATTACATATGTTCATATTTTTAGTTTATTTTTCTGATTTTATTTATATTCATAAATAAATAGGTATAAGTATATTATAGGTATATTTTACCTATATATTAAAGTACATTATTTTTTTAATGTATTGGCTTTATTTTATTTTTATTATTTACATGTGTTTTAAATAATATTTAAAAATATATAAAAATATAAGAAAAAAAAATATAAAGAATAATATATAGATGTTTATTGCATAAGGAGGGCCCAAAAGCCAACTTTTGTGTCTTAACTCCAAATTGAATGAAACGACCTTCATTAAATAGATAATTTAATTTTATGAACAATAAAGTGAGTTTGGTTAATTTTAGTATATAGAGTGAAGATACATGTCAGTAAATTTTTCTTTGCGGCTTTTTATTTTGTGTGTCTCGGGCATACTGTGCATTTTTTTGAATGGAATAAGTTTTGTATTTTTCTCTGTATTTTATATACAATATTCATATTGGTGGTTTATTGATTTTAGGTGTAAAAATAGGAAAATAAAATGGGTCCCAAAATTCAATAATGAATGAATAAAAATTAGTGTTTCCAGTCTATTTTTTATACAATTGATCTACCCTATCTCTCCCTACATTATTCCTTGTCGACCAAGTCATCATGATGATTAGGACTCGCGGTCTAGGGTCACTTCATATCCTTGACATTTCATTATTTTTCTTTTCTTCCTTTATTATTTTATTTTGGAATTAAGTACATGTATTTATACAATATTTTAAGGTTAATTATTGATTGTTATTTTTTTACAAATTAAAGATATATATATGCATTTAGCTAGGGATTTAAGGCCAAAATGAAAGAATAAAGTTGATGAAATTGAGATTCATCTACCTCCTATACTTTTCTTTGCTAATCCCTAGCAAACACTTATGATAATGAGTGCATAAAAATAAAATAAAGGAAAGAAAAAGAAAGAACTTGGAACAATTTTTTAACTCTTAAACCCGTCTAAATAAAATCGAAGTTTGGAGCACTATTAAAACCTTTGGATTCTTGGTTTGTTTAAAACCACATTAAGGTCAGAAAGTGTGACACAACAACCCTTATATTCCACGCTCCCATTATTCAGTTCAATTCAGAGTCTGGTCAGAACCATCCTTTCAGTCGCATACTCTCACATCCTTGAAATGACAAGTACCATGTGTGTGAATTTTACCAGTTCTTCATAGACAAACTGTTGAACTATCAAGGAGTCTCCTCCACTGGCAACTCGTCCTTGGGGAGACGGATATTCCTTCTAAGATCAGGTGCATGCTAGATCACAATCGAAAAGTGGAGAGAAGCAAGAAGAATGGGAAAAGAATTGGGAATGGACCAGTGTAGTCTCATTCTCTTTTGAAGCTCGACCAATGTAAGCAAGTCTCCATTAAGAAGAAAGCTTTTTTTAGAAGCTCAATATTTGCGGATTTTTCAGTGAAGACTTCTTTTTGGGTATTTTCTTTGCTTTACATTGCTCCGCATTCGTGTTTTTGCCTCGACGGATATAGAATCTTTTGACCCGCCCATGTTTTGGGGTCTTGGAACAAGTTGTGCTAGAAAACCATTCCTCATTTGAAGCATCGTTTCAATCTAGTCTTCGGTCATTAGATGTCCATGTCACCAGAAGAAGTGGGTTGAAGTTCTGATTTCAACAGTCCTCAAGAATGGTTCTTGAGCCACCCTTGACGAAGCGACCTCGTATCATCTTGACTTAGACTTCAAGATCTTTCCAAAATCAATCTGGGTTAAGAAAAGTGCTAGTGCGAGGTTTCTAGTCAAGCTGTTGTCTCTAGAGTCGTACGAATGACATGAAGGGTTCTAGTTAGACACATTGAATCGACTCATGAACATAGTCTCACGGAGCATAATTAAGTCATGGTGACATGAAGTATCTCAATCCTAGTCCTTAATGGGTTCCTCTAAAATTAAGTTTATTAACGTATATACCAATCTCCAATCTTCATACTTTATTTGGACTTGTTCAATTGTCATGATCATTTTGAATAATGCAAATGCTATGTACAATGCAAGAAAATCTTTTTTGTGAAGCAATTCTTCGATTTTGATCTTTTTATGGATTTTCACAAATTTTTTTACAAATTTTTATGCAATTTTAAAACCTTTAGCAATTTTTTTATGGATTTTTGGAAGTTTTGAAATTTTTAGGGATTTTTGATAAGGGTTAGCGAAAGGAGTATGTGCAGATATTTACATTGGAAATTTATAGAAGTTAGTTGTTATTTAAAGGTTTTTACGTACAAGGCTTGCAAAGGAATTTATTTAAAATAATTAAGTATGAGGTTCTCAAAATAGTTTGAAAATATTTTAATAAACATTTTGAAAACATTATGGCAAATAAATTGACAAACAATTCTTCAAATATTTACAAAATTTGAAAATCATTTTGCAAAGACTTTTTCAAACAATATGTATTGATTTTTCAAAATATTTTTAAAACTATTTTTCCAATCATTTGAGAAATGAGTTTTCACAAATTTTATTCAAAAAATAAATAATTTTTTGCAAATACTCACAGAAGATTTTTACAAAGTCTTTAAAAATATTTTTGCAAAAGTTTTCCAAATGGTCTTCAAAAGATTTTTCAAGAAGTTTTCCAACCATTTTTCAAATCATTTTGCAAAACACTTTTAAACATGTTTATTAATTATATTTACAAAGAATTGTTGAAAAATGGTGTGAATATTTTATTGTGTATTCTTTATAGTTAATTAATCATATACCGTTACCCTTATAGTATATTAGCCATATTACAATAATACGAAAGTGCGAGTTATGGCTAAAGTTTATATAATTTATATATCACCCCCTATACTTAGCATGAGCTATGTCCTCATAGGTCAGCGAGAAAGAGGATGATATAACTCGTGCTAAGTATAGGATAACCTATAATACAACGACTAAATAAAAAATGAGAAGTCGATTGTCTCCCTATATTTAAGATCTTCTAATCCTAAGCATAACAGACTGTACACCGAGCGGGGATGATCAAGGATGGGAATGCACATATCAACGACTCAACATGAGTCCCCATATACTCAGGGTAAAATATCCCCAAGTATAGACAAGTAAGGAGACATGAGAGAGAATAAATGAAGAGAAAATCAAATACATTCACCCCCCTATACTTAGGATTAAGTATATCCTACATATAGCACAGATGAATGGGATGAATGAAATAACGACATAATGAAAGAAAGGAAGAATAAATGAACAAAAGAAAAGAAGAAAAGATAATGCATTCTCTAGAAGCTCATCTAAAAATGGCACTAGTATCGAATCAACCATGGACATGAACGTATCATGATAAACATATGGTTTCAACAACTGCTCGTTCATGACAAAAGATTATGCATCAGCTGACAATTCGAATATGATGATGCCATTATTGTTACACACTTTCTTGACAATAAAGGGTCTTGACCATTTACTTTTCAGTTTGCCTGGGAATAGTTTCAGCTTTACATCGAGCAACCATACCTTTTGATTTAGCTTGAAAGTCTTTTGTCTAGTATGCCTATCGTTCCATCTTTTGACTTTCTCTTTGTACATGAGGTTGTTGTCATATGAAGAGTCTTTGAATTCCAACAACCAATTTAGGTCCAGTTTTCTATTCTTTATGCCTTGCTCTATGTCTAAGTTGTACATACTAACTGCCCACAAAGATTTACGAATAAGTTCTATGGGCAAATGCATGGCTTGTTGTACACCAGATGATATGGAGACATTCCTAGAGGAGACTTGTACGTTGTACGATATGCCCAAAGAATTGAGTTAAGTAACCATGACCAGTTCTTTCTATCAGGACGCACAAATTTCTGCAAAATGGATTTGATCTAACTGTTAGAACATTTTGCTAACCTGTTAGTCTACGGATGATAAGGAGATGCGACATGGTGTTTAATGTTGTACTCCTTTGTTAGCTTCTTCACTACTTTGTAGATAAAATAGCTACCTCTGTCAGATATAAGGATCTTCGGAATCCCAAACCGCATAATGATGTTGTCTTTGAGGAAGCCACACATCATGCGATTATCTACGGATCCACGCAGGGATAGCATCCACCCATCGACCAACATAGTCATCAACAAGTAGGATGTACTAATAGCCCTGGCTATTTGGAAATGGTCCCATAAAATTTGGTTCCCTATGCATCAAAGATGTTGAATATCTGAATATTTTTGAGAGGCATGGTGTCTCTACCATTGATGGTGCCACCCATCTGCTGATAGTAAGTACAAACTTGACGTATTCCATAGCATCCTTGAATAGAGTGGCCATAGAGGCTGCAATGAAGCACTTTTGATATCGTACGCTTTCCATAATGGGTGTCCTCCAGATTCTAACTTGTGACAATGATTCATGACACTCGTATACTCCTCCTTAGGAATGCATCATTGCCAGATAAAATAAGCACCTTCACGAAGAAAATAAGGATCCTCCCACTGGTAGAAATGCATCTCAGACATAAACATATCCACTTTCATCTTTGGAAAATTCTTGTGGAACTTCCTTGGAGACAAGGTAGTTTACAATACTGGCATACTAGGGGAGAGAGGTGATTGCTAGGATAGCTTTATCTAGGAAGGTTTAAGTGATCAGAATTATTTCCTATTCAGGAGTTTCTATCTCGGTGATTCTGGAAAAGTGATCTGCCACAACATTGTTGACTTCAGGTTTATCACATATCTATAAATCAAACTCCTGGAAGTAGAAGGATTCAACACAGTAGTCTTGATTTTCGCATCCTTCTTGATTTGCATGTATCTTATGATAGAGTGGTTAATATATACAATGACTTTAGATCTGAGCATATGTGACCCAAATTTCTCCAGTGCAAACACTACAGCTAGCAGCTCTTTCTCTGTGACATTGTAGTTCTTCTGTGCATCATCCAATGTTCTGCTAGTGTAATGAATTACAAATGGCAATCCATACCGTTGTTTTCCCAATAATGTCCAATAGAATAATTGGATACATCCATCATTATTTCAAAGGTAGAGACCAATAGAGAGATTGTACGATAGAAGCTTGGGTAATAATCTCCTTCAGCTGATCAAAAGCTTGGAGCACTCTGTTATCTGTAATGAAGTCGGTGTCCTTGCTTAGAAGCTATGTCAAAGGTCGGGTGATTTGAAATCTTTGTTGAAATTCTATAAAAGTCCACATGCCCCAGAAATGATCGACTCACTTCAGTTAGGTAGGTGTCTCGAGTTTTGAAATAACCTCTGGCCTGGCCTGGTTGACCTCCATGCCTTGCTTGGAGATAATGTAGCTCAAAAGTATTCCATCGGTCACCATGAAGTGACTCTTCTCCCATGAGAGCACCAAATTTACTTCATGAAAACATTTAAGAACTCGATCTAGATATGTCTGTTGTTGATCAAAACTATCTCCAAGACTGAGAAATCATCGAAGAAGACTTCAAGGAAACTTCCAACCATATTTATGAATATTGCTAGCACAGATATCTGAAATGTAGCAGGTGTATTACACAGCCCAAATGACATCCGTCTGAATGCGTATATCCCAAATGGACATGTGATAGTGGTTTTCTCTTGGTCTTCATACGCAATTTCAACTAGACTATATCCCGAGTAGCCATCCAAGAAATAGAAGTACTCCTTTACGACCAACCTTTTGACTATTTAGTCGATGAAAGGAAGTGGAAAAATGATCTTGATTGGTGGCAAGCTTCAAGTGTCTGTAGTCCACACAAACGTGCTATGATGTTGGTACTTAGTCAGTATATCCTCTCCTTTTTAGTTTGTCACAATCATGATTCCCACCTTCTTGTGGACTATGTGTAATGGACATACCCATTTAGAATCTGAAATAGGATATATGAAACCTACATCGTACCACTTGATGGTCTTATTCCTCACAACCTCCCGCAGGTTACGGTTTAGGCGATGTTGAAATTCACGAGAGGGCTTATTGTTTTCGTCCAAGTTGATGTGGTGCGAGTACAATGAAGAGTTAATCCCATGGAGATCAAATATTTTCTAGAATATCCCATTGTGGTTTCTTTGTAGAATTTCAAGCAGATGAGATTCTTGATCCAAGGTCACTTGTGCATTAATAATGATTAGGAATATGTTAGACTCACCCACAAGGAAGGAATACTTCAACATTGATGGTAATTGCTTCATCTCGAGAGGATTCTAAATCAACTCCATGGCGACCTCTGCAACTGTGGAAGGTGTAGGATCATTCATTAGGAGATTGTCCACCATAATATAATTCAACTATGAATTCAGTGTATAAAAAAATCTGCAATAAATTCTTCTTGCCCTGATGGCAAGGAAGGTATTTCAGTTAGCTCAGATAGATCATCAGTAGGTAACTCATATTCTAGTTTTGAGGGTAATTCGACTATGCTTTCCCACTATTCCTCATGGGAGAGAATTATAGGGTTCCTTCATCATCCAAAAATAGAACGGTGTCTTTGATTTCTGCCAAAAAAATTCACAATAAAATTTTGTAGCCATTTCTCTCTCTCTTTCTCTCTCTCTCTCTCTCGTCTAACACAGATTCCATAGGCTTGGGTACTTGGGTCGTCTCTATCTGGACCTTATCGCTGCTGGAGAGAAAGGTGATCGTTCTAGTGCATGTCCACTACTACCTCAATTGTTTGGAGGAACGATCGTTCCAAGATGATCGGGGTTTGGAACAAGGGGACAATGGTGTTCATTTCTAGGATAATGCATAGGGAACCACATCCCTTGAATGATTACAATGACACCCTTAAGAATTCCCCTAAACTGCTTGACTGAAGTATCTACATACTGAAGAATGATTCTAGTTGGCTTCAATATTCCTAACCTAAAATCCTTAAGTAGGGAGGCAGACATGAGTTTTATTGACGACCCAATGTCAAGTAGTGTTCTTTCGAACTCTTGGTCAAAGATCACGCATCTGACGAGAGGTGCTCCCCTATATTTCTTCTTGGTGGGGATGCTGTTGATGGAACTCACAATAGCCATGCCAAGGATATGTTTTTCAGCATGGTTGTGTCTGTTTTTGAGGGGCTGACGCTTCAAAGTACATGACTATTTTAGACATCTCTTCTTTGTTGGCATGTCTTCCATGGCTTTTAAAAGTGGCATTTCTAAGACAATAATTTGCAAAGTTCAATCACACCTGGATCAGACAAAGAATTTTTGAATTTTTCTATTTTTTGGTATTTTTTCATTGGATCAGGAAATGGAATATTTACCTCATTCAAAAAGTGTTCTCATGAATTAGGTTTTACAAGAAAATGATCAAAAGGGTAACATTCATTTGCTCTAGTGTAAAAGCTAACAAAAGGAACATCAATATCGTCGGCTCGCCCTAGATCCACTACTGGTGCTGATGTCTCTTAGGCTACATTAGCGTCACCTTACTTTTATTCCTTGAAGTGAATTTTTGGTTTTCTTCATTTTTTGTAATTTTTCTTAATCTAGTGCTGCAGGTATTTCTTTCTCTTCTCCACCTCGTGAACTCGTTGTGGGTACTTAGCAAGAAGACTCCCACTGTGAAGATATATTCTTGCCTTTCGCGATGGTAGACGGATGTACTTTCCACCGCTCCTAAGAGTCAAAGAGTTAAATAACATAATTAGATCATTCATACCTGACTCGGTTGGGTACCTTCTCGTTGCATTGGAAACTATTTGTATTCGCCTCTACTGGAGCTGGAATAACTATCTTGGTTGTGGTGAGGTCATCCAACTTCTGGCTTATTTCACTCAAACTTTTCACCAACTACTCTTGGTCGTTAAGCGAGGGATTCACATGAGTTGCCTCTGAATTCTCAGCATGATGCGATCGCTAAGATTGGTACTATTGTGGATGTTGAGGCTAGTGACTTTGTTATGGAAGTGGAGGGAATTGCTGGTAATTATGCTGGGGGGGTAATTTTGATTCTAATAATAACCACTCAATGGTTGATGGTATTGCTGCCAGTATGGTTGGTGCTGGCTCTGGATTTTTGTCTCTATTGTTGGGCATGCTGCGGAGACGGATGGTTCGGGCTGGGATGGAAGCTCCTTCCTGTCAGCTAAGGGTGGTATGGCCGAATCGCCAAGTTCTGACCCTGATTTTGTCCACCAGGATGGGTCAGATTCTGATCATTGGCCCATGTGGCATTCTCCTCTTGGATTTGCGATGCTGGTGGATAGAAGGGTTGGACATAACTCATGGCCTCAAGGTAATATACCGACATCTAGGTTTGTTGTGGAGACATTGATCCCTGGTCTGGTGCTTGCATGTAATATATGTGTTGAACAGACTAGGGATGCCCTTGACTCGACCACACTAGTTTGCTGCATTGTTGGTTCTTTTGGCTCAACAGGAGTCTCATCTTGCACGACAACAGAGTTGTAAGAATTAATGATACTCATAAGAAGCTCTAGTTGCTTCAAGATCTGGTCCGACTTATTGATAAAGCCAAAATTCACGGAGTCTAAAATGATGTCTCACACAAGGCGGAGACAACCGAGGTCGCTGCGGTGACTCGCAATGAATTCTGAACTAAAATCAACAATTAACCCTCACTATAGATCAAACAATTAGAAATAAATGTGGAGTTAAAATTTATTTTTTACTCTGCACAAAAGATGTATAGCAAGCAAGTATGTGGAGAGTTCGAACACAGGGAGCAAACAGATAGAACGGGGGCACTAATGTTCAAATGTGTGTGAAGGTGATCAAGAGTCTACTATGTTATTTTTTTGTTGGTTTTTAATGTTATATATTTTTTTATTTAATTTTTAATTTTATATTTTTGTATTTTGATTTTTTAATTTTTTGATTTTATATTTGCTTTTTATATTTTATATATTTTTATAGTTTCTTTTTGAATAATGGAATATATATATAAATAATATAAGAAAAGGGAGGATAAGGTATTTATAAAAATAACTAAAAATAACTAAATTCAGAAAATCAAATGTTTTTGTAGTTTTTTTTAATTTTATAATGTTTTTTATGATTTTTCTAGATTTTTTCCTAATTGTTTTGGTATTTTTAAAGTCAAAAATACTGAAAAACAATAAAAGACAAGGCTGAAACTAAAATGGAGAAATAAAATAGAAAAACCGTAACAAAAATTCTCCAAATTAATTTTCACTTAAAGATAATAAAGTCAAGAAAATTCAAAGACAAAGTTTGTATTTTTAGGGATTTTTAATATTTTTTTTGGAGGTTTTTGGTGTTTTGTAATTTTTAGGAGTTTTGTTTTGTAATTTTGTGTGAATTTTGGACTGAAGTTAAAACATACTAATGGAAACAAAATATATTTTTTGCGATTTTTCTGGAGTGTTTTTATATTTTTTATGGATTTTACAATGAAACAGTGCCGAAAATAGCTTATTTTGATTTTTAATAAATATTAAAATGTAAGAAATATGAGAAATAAAAATATGCGTTAAACTACTATGCAACAGAGACTTAATGTGATTTTTGGGGATTTTTTTGGGGTTTATAGATGCATGCAAAAAATACAAGAAGCAAAGAGAAAATACATGTTTGCAGGTGTATTTTGGTAATTATCTTAAAATGCGAGGGCCTCTACGCAATATTCTCACAAAATATTTAATTAAATAACGAAGTTTAAGGACCAATAATAAATATCTAAAAGTGCCGGGGTTGTCCCTGCAAAAACGCCATGCACCACGTGCAAAGCACGCGCCTGGCGGGGACTAGTCTGTAGTATTACAAAAATGGGGGGAATAGTTTGCAAATTTCACCAAGATTCAAAACAACCCTGATTGTTTAAATACCGATGAACAAAAACGCAAAGTGCGGGGGCAATACCGCAAAATCCCCACAATAGGGGCGCTGGCGGACGACAGATGGGCCGCCACTTATCCATGTGTCGATCTGCTAGCGCACGATGCCCCATCGGATCCTACGGTCCAGATTAGAATGGGAAAGGGCAATCGGACGGCTTGGGCCGCTCTTCATCCAACGATAGTTGTACACTCGGATGGGTGTTCTTGATCCAACGGCTTAGGATATGGCTGGACGAACAAAAGAGGAACCCGGCGGTGCCGAGTTTTGTTTGCGTGATGGGCTCGCCTCCGTCCACCAAACCCACAGCCGAAGGGCGAGTTCTGCACCTACTGCTCCTCCCCGATGTCCAGGTGGTTCAGATCGCTCCGACGGCCAACGGATGGCCCTCAGCTGCTCGATGAAGCTCCAGCCGACCTGGGGGTCTTCCTTCATCAAAATCCGCGGCTTTAGCGCCTCCTTCAGGTCCTGCGAGAAGAATGGGAATACAGCAGCACGAGGGCGCAAGAATCCTGGCTTTTATTGGGCGAAAGGATGGAGTGCGTGGGGTGGTGAAGATAGCCGGAGCTCAAGAGCTCCGGCCACGTGATCTGTTGCGAGATGGGGGCGAAATCCTCGGCGATACAACAAGATGAGAGCACGAAATAAATCCTAAGACTACCACCTGAGTAATCGACAAAGAAAATGCACGAAATATGACACAAACGGACCTCAATGGCTGTAAAAGTCAGAGGTTGAACCTCACGGCCGGAGCCGGAGATGGGGGGGGGGGGTGGAACACGCCCTCTGCCCTTGGCCGGCCTTGCCTGGGCAGCTGGAGATCTCCCTGTCACCGAGCCCGGTCCGGAGCACGCCACGCGAAGGCAAACAAGGGTCAAAATGCGGTCAAGGAGGGCTGGAGTCGGATGGGGTATTTTTGAAAGATGGCGAACGTGTTCCGCAAATCGAGGTGCAACAGGGGCATCATTGATCCATCGCCCAAGATAAGATTGGGGCGAGCATCCTCGATCGTGGGGGAAGAAAAGTCGAGAAGACGTTGACACAAAATGAGGAGCGGAGAGCCCTCTAAAAAATCGAGAAAATAGATCAAAAGCCATTCTGACACAGCCACAGGCAGGGGTCAGAGAGTTGACCCGAGGTCAACTCTCCAGCCCACCTGGTTGGTCCACGTGGAGCAACCAGGAAAAAAATCTGGAAAAACATTTTATAAAATCAAAATAAAATAGTAAACTATTTTATTTAATTATGGTTACAAAATAAAAAATGCTTATAATTTTATAAATTATTTTATGGTAATTTTTATTATTTTTTAAAGGTATATTTTTACAAGTTGCCTATTATACCCTTTATAGGTATATTCTTCTATATATTGTATTCTTTTATTTTTATTGTACGTATTTAATTTATTTATTTTTATTATTAATTTATGTAATTATAACCTACTTTTATACACATAATTTTATTTTTATTTTATTTTATTGATGCGTTTTGTATATTTAATAAAATAGAATTAGTAATTATACATATATGTATATAGGTATTATACCTAGGTTTTGTATATACAAGTATTTTATTTTGAGTTTTCTTTGCATTTTTATTCTGATTTTAATGCACATAATTATTATAAATATTAATTACAAAATTATAAAAATATAGAATTATAAAAATAATGAATAAAGAATAAATTGAACATTTTATTATGTATAAGTATACAATAGGGATCCAAAACTCAACTTTCAAACCGTAGCTCCGCCAAATGTGAAACCATCGTCATTAAATAGCTTATTTTATTCTATATACAATTAAAGTGAGTTTGCTGCATTCGGAGTTTTCATTTGTGAGATACGGGTCTGGGAAGTTGGCGATCTGGAATCTTATTCAGACCATAACTTTTTATCTGTATATTATTTTTGGGTGAAATAAATTTTGTATTTTTCTTTATTTAATTATCTACAACTTTTATTTATAAAGTTTCTTTATTTGAAGTACAAAAAGTGGAACTAAAAAATAGGTCCCAAAATGAATAAAGAATGGATAAAATAAAAGGTATTTTTATTGTATTCTGGCCCTTATCTCCCCCTACTTTATTCCGTGTCGACCTATTCATCAAGATGTCTAGGTCTCGGGGTTTCGAGTCATAAAATATTTACAATATTTTATTCTTTTTTTCTTTATTCTATAATTTTGGCTTTAAAAACCACATTTTATACAATATTTACACAATGATGCATGAATGCTAAAATGCCTAAATTAAGCCTATTTACACGCATTTACTATGGTTTTTAAGGCCAAAATGATATAATAAAGATGATGAAACGTAGATTCATCACTTATCAAGATGCTTGGTTCTTTATTTGATCACATTTAGTTTTTCAAGATCCTATGACCGCTTTTAAATGATATCGACCTTGGAGATGGTTAACAATGATGCTGAGGTTGGATCTTTCATCTTTCTATCCTTCATATGATGCTTCCATATGAACACGCTTGGGATGGATTTGGGAGAGCTTCTAGAATGCGCGAGATGAAGACAAGGTGGCCAATTACTCGACCATCTCCTCGAAGATTTGCCACACCACATATTCATCTTTATTGAAATGAGATCCTCAGCAGGATGCATCAACCAACTTCTAAGATTCATGATTCAACCCACCAAAGACGTTTTGCACTAAAAGGTCTTTGGAATTTCATGGAGGGGGCACTTCTCGTGTAGGTCCCTAAACCATTCCCATGCCTCATGGATAGGCTCATGGGATAACTGTGAGAAATTGGAGATGAGTGCTCACATCTGATTAAGATGACCTAGAGTATAGTACATGTAGAGTATGGCAGATTTGAGGGAATCCTAGGTCGTCACCACTTTCCTCAGATGATTTATCCATTAGAGAACCTTGTCTTGTAGACTGAATGGGAAAATAGTCATCTTGAGTACTTACAACTACATGTTGGGGTAGTGCAAGGTACCACAAATTCGGAGAACTGCTGGAGGTGAATGTAGGTTCTTCGTTTGTATTCCCACAGAATGTGAGAAGAAGTGAAATCAATTGCGGCTTGAGTTCGAAATGCCCATTGATTGCAGGATTTGGATCCTCTCAATGATCTACCCAGCTCCAAGGATGTAAGTATCCTTAAGTCTCAGCTTAGGTTTCTCTCTTACCTCATCCTCACTTGTAAGGTTTTCTCCATCTTGCCTATCCTCTCCACCATGATGATCTTCTTCTTCTGCTCTATTTCCTTAGTTTCTCTTCATATCATTCATCATGTCTAAAATGCAACTTGAGATAGACCCTAGTTTGTCAACTGTTGTTGAATTTCTTGAACTGAAGCGAGCAACTGGTTGTTGACCTCATTGTGATCTACTTGCTACCCTCTGCTCACTGGGTGCCATCTTAGGTTCAGAGACAGAACTGATCTTTAGATCAGGGTCAATGTCTGCATTAGGAAAATTTCCCCAATCGATGTTAAAGTAAGCACCAAATGTGGAGAAGTGATTATACTTAGGGTCATTATGAACTTTATTAGGGATGGAGAGGTGTAAGGACTTAAATCAATCTCCATACAAAAAGGAGTGAACTCAGGACAAGAGAGATCCTGGTTTATTTGATAAGGAAGCGAGGAGTCTCGAGACTGGTTCACAAGATCTGAATTAGGTTCTCGGGAATCAACCCGAATTATTCGAAATGTCATTTTAATGGAATCAATGTGAGTGCCGACGGAGTCATGATGAATTTCCTGTATTCATTCATTTGACCTTAAATCCCTTGCTAAATGCATGTATATAAAATTAATTTGTATAAAATAACACTCAATAATTAACATAGGATACAATATTTATTCATAAAATAAAAGAATAAAGGAAGAAAAAAAAAGAATGAAGTGTCAAAGACACTGAGTGACCGTAACCCTGAGACCAGGTCATCGTGATGACGTGGTCGACAAGAAATAAAGTTTGGGGAGATATGACAGAACAATTATGCAGAAAATACATTAAAATCCTAATTCTTCAACTCAATAAATAGCCTATTTGGCCCTTATTTTATTCTTACTATTTATACCTCAAATCAATAAACCTCAACATGCATATTGTACATAAAAATACAAAGAAAAATTAAAAAAAATTATTCCATTAAAAAATAATGCACTTTGTGCCCGGGACATACATAATAAAAGCTGTAAGAAAACATTACAGACTTGTATCTTCTCCATATTGACCCAAAATTGACCAAACTCACCTTCATTGTCCATAAATTTAAATGAAATGAAGTTGATTTCATTCAATTTGGAGTTAATATGCAAAATTTGTCTTTTGAGCCCTCATTATGCAATATACATGTATATTATATTCAATATATTTATTCTTTATAATTTTCACTTACTTATATTTTATATATTTGTAAATTTTACACAAATTTATTGTGGGAAAAGGCTTTGTTGTTGTTGTTGTAAATTTAATAAAAAACACATTTCAATAATAAAATTTGAATAAATGCTTTAACAAGACATTAAAATAAATAATACACCATAGTACATATGTAGACTATACCTATAAAATACCTATACATATTTACTTAAGTAAATAAATAAATTTAGATAAATATAATAAGAATTTATACATTTATAATTAAAAAACTTATAATTATATATAATATGTAAATACAATAATAAAATATAAAATACAAAATAAAATACCTTATATATAGGTAAAAACATAGAATTATACATGTAAAAACTAACATCTTAAAAATCATAATAAAATACTACATATAATAATAAATATTTTTTATGTTTTGACTTTAATTAACTAATTAATTTATTATTTTATTTCTAATTATTTATTCTTTTAATTAATATTTTTCATTTAGTGCCTGACATGGCCTCATCAGGGGCGTCCTTCGTTCACCCTAGGTCAACTCCTCTGAATCCAACCCTAGAACCTATCAGAATGTTGAGCCTCAACCTCACTTCTTCACCGATTTTCCCATCATGATAAATGGCTGCTCGACTCACTGTGTCATCTTCATGAAAGATTCTATCACTACACCCCTCTTTCACACCGACTCTTTGCCTAGGGTCAAGTCATCTCGGTTTTCCCGCAAACCCTAGATCTTTCACCCATATACATAGACCTAATCTCACCCATTTTGATTTTTTGATATCTCTTCTCGTGATGAACCCCTCAAATCTTCACCCAAGCGAGTTGAGGAAGGTGACATCAATCTCCTTATCTAATCTGTAGCATGTTGTAGGGGCAAATGAGTCGATCCACCAACGTCGGCATGCTCTATCGTGAGGTACTTTTCTCCCAGGTCTCCAACCTGGTTTGAGCCCCTTTTATTTTCTTTTTAGGCAGTTTTAATTTTGCATTTCCTTTCTGCTATTTTATTTTACATATTTTTTTTATCTTTTCTAGTGTAGAATCATGATTTTAAAGTTCACAGGAGCACTAGGCTCCAGCCACCTTTTCTTCACCGTGACCCTTAGTCCGACTCGTCGACCACTCCACTTCTTCCCCTTTGCATTCTCCACAACACCAACCCCTTCATTCACTTTGATCGAGCTTAAAGACAGGAGGTCAGTCCCTCCTTCCACCCCCACTATTGTAGAGATCGTCTCGCTTGAAGGTTAGGAGGCTTAAAGGCCTCATTCGAGGTGATTTTGCATCAGGAGAAAGGCCCCCAAGTTGCCTAACTCGCATGAGCTCCTGGCCCTCGATCAATGTGGACAAGACATTGTTGAGCATATCTTTGGCTACAGAGCACCTACAGGAGTAGATTGAGCATCTTGGCAACCAAGGAGGCCACATGGGGAAGGAAATTTTGCATCTTGAAGGAGATCTAGGGTTGTGTTCTTTGGTGTTCCTCCAACCACCTCCCAAAGCCGTCTGATTGAGGAGCTGCTCCATTGTGATTATAGCCCTTGGATTGAGCAGCGCCATCACCGCCAGTACTCAATGGAGATCTAATCTCTATCGCTCATCTGTGAAACTCTAACATGCTAATCTTAGCTGTCCATGCCTAAGTTAAGACACATGGAGAGTGCATAGTTGTTGATCAACACATAAGGGGATATTTTGCACCTTTTGCCCTCTACCTTTTTGTGTTTATTATTTAGTTAGTAATCATCCATCTGTTGTTGTAATATTCTTGTAATATTTGCATATTGATCCCTATGTTTTCATCAATTACACTTAGGTTCCCCTGCTAGGTCACCTCACATGCCCATACACATGCGGCCAGCCATTTGCACACGATCCCCTCTACTTTGGGATTTTGTTAGTACTGAATTTTAAACATTAAGTGTAATATTTTGTGGTACAATTACGAGTAGGACTTGTAACTCTTGGAATATGGCAAAAAATCCCCAGCAACATTGTATTTTCTTTTTACAGTTGCCTATTTTTATAAATTATCTCTCATGCTCTACAAATTTTAGAAAAATTAGGGTAGATTGCTAAAATAGTTTTCAAACATATATATATTAATCTAAGTGTTTTATTCTTTTTTGAAAAATAGAACACTTATTTACTGTATAAGTAGAAAATACCAAAAAAATATAAAACAACTCGAAAAAATTACAAAAAGTTATGTTATGTAGATATTTATATATTTTATCACATATACAAAAAATCATTAAAATTGCAAAAGAAAAACCATAAAGATCACAAAATACAAAAAAACTCATAAAAATCATAAACAATTCTAGAAAAAAACATTGTTTTAAGTTTCTTAATTTTCTTTATTTCATTTATTATGTGGGGAAATTCTATTTGGGCTTATTTTGAATTAAATAATTTTTAGTCCTAATAAAAAGTCCCTGATTTCTTCCATTTAAAAGTCAATAAAAATATCAAAATACTTTTAAATACCAAAACTATTTTATTTTTTAAATTTTATTTCGCTTAGTTTAAAATAAGAAAATAAAGATATTTGCTTTTTATTTCTCTGTATTTTCACTATCTCTATTATTGTCTATTATTATCTATATTATCATCTTCATTATTATCTATATCATTATTATTATCTTTTATTTTTAAATATAAAATCATAAAGAATTTGGATATTTAAAAATCAAATGGAAAAGTTTAAAACCGACAAAAACATTGGAATAGAAATATAAAGAAATGGAAACTAGAATTTATTCATTCCATCTATTGCGTGTACTTCTTATGTTCGACACTCTACTGCTTATCACTATACATATGTTTTAGAGTTATAATAAATTTTGACTCACTGCACTATTTATTATTTTATTCTCCATGTGGGTTAATTGTTGAATCGATGTGAATTTAGAGTGGTCGCCTCAACGATTGAGTATCTGGCTTGTCAGATTCATTAGTGACCTCAAAGCCCATGCTCTTCAAGTCCTGACTAATCCATCCATGAGTCGACATCTTGGGAGAGAAGAGGAAATGATGAGGAATAGAGGAATGTGGTGATGAACAAGAGGATGAAAAGAAAAAATGAAACAAGACTCTAAATGAGCAAGGGATTAAAGAAATTAAAATAGAGAAAATGGAAAATTGTGCAAATGCATAGGACTAATCTTTTACCTAAAATAGATCCAAACAAATGCAATGCAATGGATTCACCAACTTATGCCAAGTGAAGCTATTTTAGCTATTTTTATCTTTTCAATTTTGTTTTGTCGTTCAGGCAAATCTTGTAACATGTCCTTAGAGGCTAGCCCTATAGGAGAGTGAGTACTGCCAGAAAGAATCATGTACTTTCTACTTCCTTTGTAACCTATAGCGTGTACTTTTTCAAGCGAATCTTTTCTATTGGTTCTGGATCCAATACTCAGCCAAAGAATAGAAGAGGAAGCCGATAGACGAAACCTTTAATTTAACCCGGTGGTGTACTCGTACATAGAAAGATGAGACATACACATACATGAGGGTGTGGCCTATGCTCAATACTTCGAATCAGGTCGGATGTTCTACACAAGGTGAGAACATCAACGTCGACAAGGCTCTACTCGCCCGCATATAATAGAAGCGCTAATACTTTGTAAATCAAGTCAATAACAAGGCAATACTCATGCAGGATTTTTGTCTCTATTCCTTAAGGATTGCGCTTCACTCATTTTGAATTGTACCTGAAAACAATGAGGGCTTTGTGAACCAGTTGAGTGCTAAGATTCAGGCTTTTATATTAATGAATTATTCACAAAGGTCGTCGCAACCCAAAGAAACAACAATTTTTTTATTTTAATCTCAAGAAAAAATAAAGAAGAAAATGTAGAAAGAGATTTTGCTATTTAATTTACATGTATTGCTAATAGGTTCGAATTTAGGGAGGCTACAAAAATCCCGAATGTTATTCTATACAATGAGAATTCAATGAAAGAACAAAGGAATTTCAATTCACACTATGCTTGGATATTAATGCTTTTGAATTTTATATATTATAATTTTTTACTTAAATATCATATTTTCATTTGGTTCATATTTTTAATTATTTTTAATTATTCATTTTTTAATTTTCTATTTTTTTAATTTTTTCAATTTTCAATTTTTTATTTTTTTTTAAAAATAATATAATTAAAGAGAGTGCAAAGCATGCATACTCAGCTTTTTTTTGTATTTTCAGTTATGTCAAAAATTAACATAAAATTAAACAAAAAATATTTTTGGGTTTTAGATAAAATTTTAATGTTTTTGTAATATTTCCATATTTTCCCACAATTGGTAAAGCCTTTAAATAAATCAAAAACATGGAATTAAAGAAACAGAAAATAAAATGAATGTATAATGTCAAAAATAAATGAAATATATACATAATGAAAGATATATTTTTTTATATTTTCCAGAGAGTTATTTTGTGATTTTTTATTTTTAAAAGAATTTTCATGATTTTTTATAGTGTTATGAGTTTTGTGGTTTTTATGAGGATTAAAAATACGAAATTTTGATAGAATTAAAAAGAATCAAAATAAACAATAGAATTTTTTAAAAACTTTTCGGTAAAGTTTTATAATTTTTTATGGTTTTTTTATTAAAAAATAAAACATTTTTATTAAGTTTTTGAATTTTAGTAAATAGTAAAAATAAAGAAAACGTGAAATGCAAAATGGAGATACAAGATGAACTTGACAGAAGCTTATGTGAATTTTTGCAGAATTTTTAAATGGGATTTAATAATTTTTATTTAATTTTAAACATGCAAAAATAAACAGACTCACATGGACTAATATGCAATTATGTAATGCTTGAAACTGACTAATTAATAAAAAATAAATGCATGGCTTAGTATGCAATTTTTTCAATAAATCACGCACACAGGCACATATACCTTGCTGGACTTGACCTTATTGTGAATAAAATAAATCCAACAGCTAATTATTAACTCAAGATATCATAACTTTTATTGCAAAATACCCAATACTCACGTGCAAAGCACGCGTGCAGTACAAACATGACTCGTTTAGAAATAAAATAAAGTGTATGATATAAAATGCAAATATTCAAATAAAGATAGAATGACACGTGTCCTTGCAAGGAATTATTTAAACTAAAATAAAAACAGAGGGTGTGGCTGCAAATATACCATTAAACTACGCGGCACCTTGGACAGTTCAGATTCGCTTATGTGAGGATCAAACGGGTGTGGATGAAGCATGCTCGGATGGCTCGATCTGATCTTGATGATCTGATCAACGATGTAGCTTTGGGGGTTTGTGAACGGTGACATGTAAACAAGAATGGTGTTTTTGATCGTACGGTGCCAACGACATCTGGAGGAACACAGAAGCAGGAAAACTCCGATGAACTTGAGTTTGTTGGATCTCACTTGTCTTATCACTAAACTTCCTTGGCATGGTCTCAGATCAAAGCACTTGCAATTCCACATTGGTTAAGTACCTTGGACCTTCGTGAAATCACCAGACTGAGGATCTGGAAGGTGATAAACATTCTCCGCCCTAGGAACCTGCTCCAGTCATTATTATGGCATTATGCATGAGATCTAGAGCTCCTTAGACATGTAATGGAAAGCTCATGCTCGAAGGTATTCTCCGGCCAAGAGATTAGGTCAGAAACACGTGAAGTGGGGGTGAATGAAGTTCTCCGATGAAAGTGATCGGAGCGAAGACCAGACTCATGATCTGTGAGGATCTGGAGATGGGCAGAGGGTGTAAGAGATGGAAGAATATTGGGAGGAGGTGTAGGCGTAGTCGGAGGATAATTTTTATGATCGTAGCTCCCCTGATATGGAGATTGGAAGTTGAACGATAAAGATCCGATCTAGGCAATTTAGACAAAATCAAAGCGAAAATGATATGCCGAATCAAAGTTAAGCTAGCTAAGTTACCAACAGATAAGAAAAATAGTAAAATCTTCTCGATATGTGATATGGCAGAGAGGCGGAGACGTGCAACGGAGATTGTCAGTGATGTGGTTGAATCACGACCTTCACTTGAACCTTCAAACTCCAAACTAAAGAGCAGTTGCTTTGTCACCACAACTATCTCCAGGGATCGATCGCAGGTAAAAATATGGGTCAAGGATGTATTAAATTCGAGGAGGAGGGAATGTAGGTCTATTTATAGAAAAAGCTCCGATGAGTTTTGAATTTGAAAAGGAGCGAGATCAGAGGCGAATCGAGGGGATCTAGAAGGCTGACGTTGGTGATTATTGAATGAGAGAAAGAATCGAAGAAGGAAGCATGGGCTGTTATGGATTAGAGGTGTGCAGAAAATAGGGATGAAGTAACGACAAAGCGAGGTTAGCGGGAGTCAGGCACAGGTCAAAGAGTTGACCCGAGTCAATGAACTGGGTTATCCAATCATAAGGTGCCTAGAATGCATCCAAAATAATCTATACGATAGAACAATAATAAAAGTTAACTAATTCAATAAAAAATCAAAAATGAATTTATTTAATTACATAATGTTAATAAAAATGTTAGGATAAATGAAAGTTAATTTGGTGATTTTTAATTAATTAAATAATATAATTACAAGTGTTAAAATAAATACAAGGTGTTATTTACTGGTATGTATACTTATATATACAAGACTTTGATTTTTAATTAATTATTATGTACATAATTTAATATTTTATTTATTTACAATATTTTACAAGGCTTTTAATGATTTTTTTATTTAATTTTTAGATGTTTATTAATTAGGTTAATTAAATATGTATAGCTATAGCACATACATGGTGATATATATACAATATATACGTGACTTTAATTTAGTTGATTTCTAATATTGTAATTTTTATTTTTATTTTATTTAAGTTAAATAAAATATTTAAAGTAACTAAAATAATAATATTCATAATTCTGTAAAAGAAATTAAATGATTAAATTATATATAGTATGCATAGGTATAATATACAATAATGCCCCAATTGAGCACATTTCACAACTTAGCTCTGAATTTTATGAAATGACCTTCATTTTAAAGATAATTTAATTTGGAGTACAACGAAAGTGAGATTGATTAATTTGGAGTTTATGCAAGGAAAATATTGATCTTGGAAGGTTGTACTTTTGTGGCTTTTGGAAAGTGATGTTATTTACACAATATACATATTGTTATTTACAATTATTTTTATTATTTACAAAAGAATTTTATGTACTATTTTCAAAAAGAAATAATTTTTATTTGCAAAGAGTTTGGTAATGAATAAAATAATGGAAGAATAATGTATTATAGACAATAATGTACATGTCATTAATAATTACAAGTGACCAATGTATTTTTGATATTTGTGGTGTTTTTAGCCTTATCTCCCCTTACTTTATTCCTTGTCGACCTGATCAAGTCTTGACCTTCTCTCGGGGTCTAATTCAACCTGTATCTATTGCATATATACACTCTTGTATTTTCTTTATTTTCCCTTTATTTATTTATTTATTTAGTTTAGTTTAAAATAGTGTTAAATAAATAATATTTACAAAATAATTAGAGTTAGTAAAAGAATGTAATTAGTGATATTTACATGTGTTTTATAAGGGATTTGAAGCTAAAATAAATGAATAAAGATGATAAAATGCAGACAAAATCATCCACCTATGCTTTATCGTTGCTATGCCCTTAGCAACATTTATTTGAAAGAATAAGTGAATAAAAGAAAAAGAAAAGAATAAAGGAAAAATAAAGAACTTAGAACAATATTGAGTATTGAACTTATCTTCATAAAATTTAGTATGGATCTAGGTCAGACCTTTGGATTATTAGTATGGCGGAACCTTAATGGGAAATGGATTTAAAACCTAACAGCCCTCAAGTTCCTCATGACTCCTATTCAGGTTGCCTCAACAGTCAGGTCAGAATAAGTCTACATACATTCTTATGACTATGAATCTTTACTTGTACGTATAGGTGAAATATATCTCCTCACCTCAAATGTAGAAAAGAAGCAGCTTCCCTCAACAAGATAACTCTAGTCCCCTGATCTAGAAACTCTTTCCTCGAGGAGCGGGGATATTCCCTTCTAAGTTGAAGTGCAACCAACTCAAGAAGAGGAGACTGAGAAAAGAATGGATGGCAGCCATTTAGCTACCTATGCTTAGATGTATGACCAGTGTAGCCAAGTCATCCAGCTGCAAGTTCCTAATAATCCGACTTTGAAGCTTATCCTTGCTTATTGTCTATATAGTAGTCCGATAGGCATTTTATTTTCAATCAAGCCCGTCCACTTTTTTTGGAGTTTTTTGCATTTTTTTTAAAAAATACAATGGTGCAACATGTACATAAGGAGTTTTTCTTCTTGAGCCAGTAGATTATCCCTCTTTTGAAGCATCATTACTACTCCACAACATCCAGTCTTTAGACCTCAATGCTACTAGACCAGGTTGAGATGCACTACCCTCCCTAGAGGAAGACATATGTTTCCACTAGTTGTTACACACCCGTATGCTACACCAATCCAAAGGATTCACCCCCCTCACCACCTCATCCATGAAGAGCTACGGGTAGAGTAATCGTCTAAGTTAATCCACAATCTAGAAGAATCATGTGTGTGTTGTTAAATATTTTACTTAGACTACTCAAGATGACATGCGAACATAGTCTTGTGGACTCGAAGAATTAAGTCACTAGGACCTGAAAAGTCTCAACCCCAAATCTTATAAGGTTCCTCTGAATTTTAGTGGATTAAGGTCATATCCAATCTCCATTCTTCAATTTTATTCCACACTAGTTTAAATGTCAATACTGTTCTGAAAAATGCACATGCAAATGCAAGAAGTATATACAAAACATAATTTTTAATGGTTTTTAAAGAAATAAAAAGACTTAGTAAACTAAATATATACAAGTATATACAAGGATTATAAACTAAATAAATACAAATATATACAAGATTATGCTAATTTTATACAAGTTTATACAATAAGATTTTATATACAAGTTTTAAATGCAAGTTTTATATATACAATAAATATTTTTCTTTACTGGAGGATAAATGAGTAAGGGTTTACATACACGTGGATTTTACGAATATATACCATAAAAGTACGAGTTATGGCTAAAGTATATACACACTATAGATGACAACCCCTATACTTAGCTCGAACTATGTCCTCATAGTGTTTAGAGAGATTACAAAGGAAGACATAACTCATGTTAAGTTTAGAAAAGTGAAAAGAATACTATACAACAATGACTCAGATAATAGATGAAGAGGATAGAAGTCTATGATTCCCCTATACTTAGGATCAATTAATCTTAAGTATAGAATACTGTACAAATGAGGAAAATCGAGAAAAAGAATGAACAATCTTAATGACTCAACTTGCCCTCCCCCTAGACATAGGGTGAACGAATTCTAAGTATAGAAAATGAATATCAACAAGTTGAAGGACAAGCGAGAGATCAGAAGAAAGAAAATAAATGATAAAAATCAAAAAAGAAGGTATGAACAACATCACTCCCCCTATACATAGGGTAAAGGATCCCTATGTATAAGCAACAACAGGAGTGCTGAAATAGAAAAAATATGAAAAACTCAAGTCATTCATCTCCCCTATACTTAGGATAGAGAACATCCTAAGTATATCACACACACGAAAAGAGGTGATCGAAAAAAACGAAAGAAGAAGAAGGAATAAAACGAAAGGATATTTACAAGAGAAAATCTACTCATGTATCAGACACAGAAGATGTCAAAAAATCATTGTCTGATACCACAAATATAGAATCAACTACGAACACGAATGTATCTTGATCTAGATACGGCTTCAGCAACTGTCTGTTCACAACAAATGGTTGTACATAAGATGACAACCTAGATATGACAATACTACCACTGTCACGTACAACTCTCACAATGAACGGTCCTGGCCATTTGCTTTTTAATTTGCCTGAAAACAACTTAAATTTGGCATCAAACAACCATACTTTCAGATCATGGGGGAAGGTCTTTCTTCTAATATGTCTATCATGCCAATGCTTGACTTTCTCCTTATACATGAGTGAGTTGTCGTATGCAAAATCTCGGAGTTCCAGCAATCTATTCAAATCCAACTTCATGTTCTTTCCTGCCTTCTCATTATAAAGATTGCATACACTGAGTGCCCATAAATATTTGTGAATTAATTCTACCAGCAGATGACAATGCTTTCCATACTCTAATCTGTAGGGAGACATACCCAATGGTGACTTGTACGCCTTCGATAGGCCCACATAACTGAGTCAAGCATTTTGGACCAGTTCTTCCTATATGGATGTACAAGTTTTCGTAATATAATCTTGATCTCCCTATTCGAAATTTCAACCAAGCCATTAGTCTGTGGGTGATACGGGGATACAACCCTGTGCTCAATGGCGTACTCCTTAATAAGCTTCTTAACTTCTCTGTTAATAAAATGGCTTCCGCCATCTGAAATAAGTATCTTGGGGATCCCAAACCACATAATAATATGGTCCTTGAGAAAGTAACACAATGTACGACTATCAGTGGTTCGGGTTGGGATAGCTTCCACCCAACGACTAATGTAATCCATAGCAAGCAGGATGTATTGATATCCCTTACTAATAGGAAAAAGACCCATGAAGTCTATGTCCTAAGCATCAAAAACATCAGAAATCTGTATATATCTCAGGGCATGTTATCTTTAGAACCAACGGTTCCTCCCATCTTTAGGAAGTCAGTACAACCTCTAACATACTCTGTAGCATCCTTAAATAATATTGGCATAGGATGCTCTGTAAAATCTTAGCTGCCATGTGCTTCCTCGAGTGATGCCCACCGGATTCTAGTTTGTGATAATGCTCAAGTGTGCTAGTGTATTCTTCCTGAGGAATGCACCTTCTCCAGATACAATTCGCACCCACACGAAATAGGTACGGATCTTCCCATTGTTAAAAATGTATCTCAGATAGAAATATGTTTACCTTGTGCTTCGGACAATCTTGTGGAACTTTCTTATAGATAAGATAGCTCACAATATGAGCATACCATGGGAGTGAGTCCACAAACAAAATGGTCTCATCTGGAAAGGTTTCAGAAATAGGGATCATGCTCTGCTCAGAAGTATCTGCATCTGTATTGCAGGAAAGGTGATATGCCACAACATTTTTCACTTTGTGTTTATCTCGAATCTCTAAATCAAATTCCCGGAGAAGAAGGATACATCTGATAAGGCATGGTTCAACATCTTTCTTTGTCTGTAAATATCGTATGGCAGTGTGATCTGTGTACACAATAACATGGGAACCAAGGAGGTAAGATATGAATTTCTCTAATCCAAACACAATTGCTAACATCTCATTTTTTATCACTGTATAATTCTGCTTCGCCTCATACAGAGACTTGCTAGTGTAGTGTATAAGAAATGGTATCACATCCCTTCTCTGCCCTAAAACAGTTCCAACTGCATAATTTGACGTGTCCATCATGATCTCAAAGGAAGAGACCAATTAGGTGGTTGTAGGATAGGAGCACTAGTAACCATGTCTTTCATCTAACGGAATGCAAGGAGGACTTTCTCATCAAAAACAAACTCATTTTCCTTGCACAGAAGCCCGACCAATGGTCAGGTGATCTTGTTGATGTCCTTAATGAATCACCTATAGAATCTTACGTGTCCTAGAAATAACCTCAGCTGCTTCAAATTCTGCGGTGGCTCAAGCTTGGATATCACATTGATCTTAGTCGGGTCAACCTCCCTACCATGTTTGGATATGACTTGGACCAATATAATCCCACTAGTCAACATAAATTGACTCTTCTCCGACGAGAGCAGTAGGGTTACCTCACAACAACGTCGAAGGACTTAGTCTAAACGAGTAGGACATGTCTCAAAACTATCTCCGTAGACCGAGAAATCATCCATAAAAAGCCCAAGGAAAGTATCCACCATGTCAGCAAAAACGGTCAACATACACCTAAAGGGCATCCGTCTAAAGGCTATGCGCCAAACAGACAAGTAAAAGTAGTTTTCTCCTAATCCTTAGGGTTTATAGCAAACTGGTTATAACACGAGTACCCATCCACGAAACAAAAGAACTTTTTCCCTGCCAACCTCTCAATAATCTTATCAATAAAGTATAGTGGAAAGTGATCCTTCTTGCTAGCGAAATTCATGCGCCTGTAATCTACACAGATGCACCATGAAGTAGGTACATGGGTAAAAATCTCCTCATCACGCTCATTCTTCACTTTAGTAATCTCAGATTTCTCTGGCATCACATGTAAAGGACTGACCCACTTAGAATTTGAAATGGAATAAATAAAGCCAACATCACACCATTTCCTAATCTCTTTCATGACAATCTCCCTTAGATTTGGATTTAGATGACTCTGACACTAACGAGAGGGTTTACACTCATCCTCTAAGTAGATATGATGTGAGCATAAAGAGGGACTAATCCCACGGAGATCCAAAATATTCCATCCAATGGCCTTGCAGTTTCTCTCAAGAACCACTAGCATGTGATATTCTTGTTCCGGTCAACTGTGAGCTGAGGATGACTGGAAACAAATTTTTTTTGGGGGGGGCAAGGAAAGCATACTTCAATGTTTATGGTAAAGCCTTGAGCTCAGGTGGGGTCTGAATCGGTTCTGTAACAACCTCTGTAACTGCACTGGTAGAAGGTATATGATATATACTCTATGAACTGTCCACCGTGGCTACTAACTGCTCAACAAATAGAATCTAAAAAAGATCCGTAATGAATGATCTCTGCTCATAAAGGAATGGCTCATCAGGGTGTTTAAAATCTTCAGTAATTTCATAAACAAAGGGTTCAGATATCTCAACAGTAGTCTCTGAAATGTGTCTCTCATCAATGCATATGTAAGTAAACTCATTATGTGGCTCAGATATTTGTACATCAGAACTCTCAAGAGGAGGTATATCATCATTAATATCAAGATGATGTGTCAAAGGAATATCATAGGGAACCTCTAAAAAGTCAGACTGATCCTCGAAACTCAGTTAAAACTGCCATCAATAAACAACTCAGAAGGATCAGTAAAGGAGTTCATGTTGACTATGCTTTCCAGGAGGTACATCTGGGAAAGGAACTACTGTGTATCAATGAAATCAGTAAAAAGATCTAGCTCTCATCTGCTATTGCTGGTGGCGGTGACGATCTAGGATCGGGGATCGTCTCTATTTTCACCTTGTCACTCAGAGAGTGAAAGATGATCTCTCTAGTACCGCAATCAACTAACGCTTCGACCGTTTAGAGGAATGGTCGACCTAGTATGATTGGGGCATGGAATGAAAATACAAGTGTGTCCATATGCATGACAACAAAATCAACAGGGAATTAAATTCCCTACACCGTTATAATAATGTCCTCAACCTCTTAATCAGTCTATCAGGATCATCCTGGTCAATATAAGATGTCCTAACCCAAACTCTTTGCATAGCGAGGATGGCATGAGATTAATGGAGGATCCGCTCTCGAGAAGAAAGCGCTCAAATTATTGATCAAAAATATGACAACAGATGTGAGGTGCTCCGAAATCTCTCTTTTTGGGCAGGAGGTTGCTGATGGCATGAACTGTGGCCATGGTTAGGATATGTTTTTCTGTCTTCTTTCGTAGGTTCTACTTTTCTTAATGATTTTGTGTACATGCTTTTTTCATTCCCTTTTTTACTGCAGGCATGTATTCCATGGCCTTAAGGAGTGGTATCTTTAAAAAGAAGTTCTGTAAGATCTCACCTACTCAAGGTTCGGATAGGATTGTTTTTAGTTTTTGGATTTTCTTAGTTTTATTTAAAGCAGAAGGAAATGGCACAGAATCAAAAGAGACATTCAAATGTGTATTTTGATTATTCAAAAGAGAATCCTCATGTATAACAGGACAACCAGAATCAGTCTGCACAATGTTTTCCAAAACATGGCAAGGAAAACTAAAATCTAAAATAGGATGGGATGCTGCTGCTGGTGAAGTGGAAGAATCCACAATTGGTGTGTTCTCCCTCGCTGACAGTGATATGCATCTAGCTAGTGAAGGTTTGAGTGGTGATGATGAAGATGGTGAAACTCCATTATCAGGTGTTGGTATACTAGGTCTCGTCAATGATGGTGAAGAACATGATGTAGAAGGTGAAGCTCTCTCACTAGTGTGATCTCCTAATCCCAACGGCAGTGGAGGTGGCTGCAATCTCCTACTGCTTCTGAGATGAATGGCATCAGATAAACATGTAAAATCAAGGGCCATACCAGTCTTAGGTGTGGATGGATCATGGGCTACCTGCTCCTTACATCTAAAGTTATTGGGATTGACTTTGACCTGTGTTGGGATCAATGTCTTTGCAGTGGTCAGGTCATCAAGCTTCTGAGTAATACAATTCATGTTCTTCATCCGTAATTCCAACTGATCAAGCGTTGGATTCACCGAAGGTGCCTCGTGGTGCTCAATAATGGGTTTTTGCTGAGACTGGTAATGAGGAGGCTGTTGGTATCCATACTGTTGGTAATGAGGAGGAGGAGGAAAATATGTAGACTGCTGCTGGCCATGTCTCTAGTTTTGTAAGTGATGCAGAGATTGATACTGAGGATGGAATTACTAGTGCTGGTACTGCTGTGTTCTGCCTCCTTGAAACTGGTGGACGGGTCTCTGACCCTGCTGGGAACCTATCTGGCCTTGTCCTGATGGATGGGGTTGGTTGGTCTCTCGATCGAACTAGATGTCGTTCGCCTCATGAATGATGGGGGGGGGGTTGGAGCTTGCTTCTCTTGAATGTATGGAACTTCTTGCTGGTACAGGACAATCTGCTGTGAATGCTGTGGGACCTGGTCAGGGGTCTGCACGTAGTAAACGTGCTGAATTGTGGTTGGTCCTCTGGCACTCTTCTAGGTGGAAGTGGAAGAAGCCTGCTCTTGGGCAGAAGTGTCGGCTGCTGCATTCATACTTTGGCATGTGCTGATCATACTCACAAAAAGTTCTAAATGATTTGTTATATCATCCATCTTGTCTAGGTTCTTCGTCCTTTATTCAATCACTTGGAGCTTCTCAAGCTCCTTGGATCATTTCTAAATTATATATACTTTGGATTGGTTATTTCCAATGATGGTTAGATCAGAACAGTCCACCCTATCCACTTCATTTGATGTCGTCATGTTGACATCCGTGTGGGATGCTGTAGTAGTAGAAGAAGGCATGGGATGTTTCTGGAATGCACATGAAGAAAAAACAGTTGCTTAGCTCTCTACCACCTCCTCGAAGATTTGGTATAAGACATCCTCATCCTTGTTAATGTGACTACCCCCACATGTAGAATCTACCAACTTCTGATTCTCATGATTTAAACCCCCAAAGAAATTTGTACAAGTCTTGTCTTTGGAATATCATGATGGGAGCACTTCTCTGTTAAATCTTTCCCACGCCTCATGAATAAGCGCATGGGACATTTGGGAGAAGTTTGCTATCAACAATCGTATTTGGTTGAGGAATCCAAGTGGGAAGTATTTAGTTAGAAAAGCAGACCTCAACTCTTCCGATGTAGTGACAACTTTTCCTAGATGATTTACCCAATAAAAGGGCCTTGTCCATCAAGCTGAAGGGAAAATCCATCATCTTCACTACCTCTAACTGAATGTTAGAGTAATGTATCATGCTACAGATGCGATCGATTTGTTGGAGTTGTACATATGGTTCTTCATTAATATTTTCATGGAATATGGGGAGTAATGGTAAGATAGTGGGCTTAAGATCGAAGTGCCCATGAATCACAGGAATTTGAATCCATGTATAAATATGTCCTGCTTCTGGATTATAGGATTCCCTTGATGAGAACTTAGCCATTGGCTCTACAGGTTCTTCTTACCCATTCCCACATCCTCCATTGTTTCTATCCTCCTCTCTCTTATTGATGAATATACATTTCATCACCTTTATTCTATCATTTTAGCCTTAAAAACCCTAGGTAATGCGAGAAAATAGAATTTATTTATATAAATTAACTAAATTATTTATTCCTTTTATTGTCTATAAAATGTAATTTTTAATGCTAAAATTATAGAATAAAGAAAAGAAAAGAAAAAGAATAAAATAACAAAGGTATTTTATGACCCTTAACCCTAAGATCTAGGCATCTTGATGACTTGGCCGACAAGGAATAAAGTAGGACGAGATAAGGACCAATATTACAATTAAAATCCCATTTATTCATTCTTCATTTATTCATTTTGGGAACCCTTTTATTCTTTGTTATTTGTATCTCAAATAAAGAAACTCCATACATAAAATTTGTAGATAATAATGTAGAGAAAAAAAATTGAGTTTGCACAAAAAGAATATACAGTGCACATTTTATATGCGGAATAAAAATCCAAAACCCATAGTTCAAAGATGCATATCTCCTATATAAAACTCAAAATGCACCAAAATCAGTTTAATTGTATATAACTTTTAATAAGCTATTTAATTAAGGTGGTTTCATATTTTTTGGAGTTAATATGTGAAAGTTTGGTTTGGACCCCTATTGTACTATATATCCGTATAAAATATTCATTTTATTTATTCTTCATCATTTTTACAATTTGATAATTTTATATTTTTTTGAATATTATTTATAATATATGTACATATTTAGAATAGAGTGAAACCATAAAGAAAATACAAAATAAAACAAGTCTACAAAATACATAGACAAAATACCTATTCTTATACCTATACAATTTATATCCTATTTATTTAAGTGCACAAATAACATCAGAAAAATTAATAAAAATATATTTATTTATCTAAAAATAAGTTATAAATATATAAAATAAGCGAATAAAATAATAAAATAAAATATACAAAATAAAAATAGAAGATGCATAGCATAGATGATTATACTTATAAACATAACCTTAAAAATTAACTTATAATAAATAAACCCAAAATAAAGTAAAAATCATATTAAAATACTATGTAGTATAATAAACATTTTTATTTTCTAATAAAAATTAAAAAAATCATTTATTATAATTAATTAATTTAAAAAGGGGTTGTTTTGTCTTTTTGTGTCCTGCGTGGTTCAATCGCGGCCTAGAGATTGTTCACCCCAGGTCAACTTCCTCTAGCGAGTCCCCGATGTTGTTCCATTTTCTTGGGCTTCCCTTATGTCTATTCCATCGTTTCTCCACGCCAAGATATCCCTCAATCATCACAGATTTTTGCCTAAACCTTTGATCTCCAGTGTATAACCCCTGTTCTTCCCAAATCGTCGGACAATAAAGGTTCTTAGCTTCGTCTATAAATAAAACCCCCTCTCCTCCTTATCTTCTGGATCCCTCTTGTAGTCCCAAATTTTGTCCTTGTGTGTGTGTGTGTATGTGTGTGAAGGCCAGGTGACAGATGCACCTTCCCTGTGCTTGGAGAACGTCGGAGCGAGGAGAGGAGGCTATCCACTACGGAGCTCCAGCCTGCCTTGCTCCCTCCTTCACCGCAGTTATAAGAGTTGTGCTTCCACGGTTCTTAGGTAGTTGTAGTTCGTATGTTTTCTTTGTTGCATTCAATTTAGTGTTTTGATTGGAGATTTTAGCCTAAATTAGTTTAGGTTTTTTGCCGGATCTTTTGAAGGATATATAATGTAAGATCCTTAAGCGCATCATGGAAGCGTGAGGATCACGTCGTAAGCGATCAGGAGCAACTACTCGTACTAGTTGCTCGGTGCATCGTAATTAAAAATATTTACATGCGATGAAACCACATGATCCAAGAACACTTCTCGGATCGTTTCATTTAAACCACAATCAAGTTTTAGGGTTACCTCTTGAAGCGTGGTTGCAGTCGAGTATTTAAATGAATAGACCTCCTATCCCAAGTCCGATCTGACGAGGATATGCTTGCGAGCGCGTTGATGAAACGTATGATCCTCGCAATCCCTATTGATGATCCAAGTGACAAATCTACTGATCTCGTCACACGAGATGCAACATCTTATTCACGAGCGATGCATACCGAAGGAGATAGAGATACATAGGCAAACGATCCGGTAGCATAATGACGATGCTGCAACGATGGCGACTCTCCCTAGGAATCCATGGTGGATGCCCATAATGAAAGAGAGAGAGAGAGGAAGTGTGGAGAATGAGAGAGAGAGAGATAATGTTGTATCTCTTCTTGTTGTAACATTGAAGAGCAAGGGGTGCCTCTTCTTATATAGTATTTGGGAGTCCATGGATCACAATCCATGGACTACTCAAAATCAATGGATGAGATTGATTTGTGCTACTTTCAATGGCCAAGATTTTGTTGTAAAAAAACAACAACAATTGATTTATTTAAGATTAAATATATATTGAAAAATCAATATAATTCAATCCCAAAATAAATCAATCAAGCTTGGAGATTATGAAATGGAGATTACCTCCGCATTCCTAATGGGAGTTGGTGGCCATCCACCCTCCCAACTAGGAAGGAGGCAATCTCATGTAATCTCATGAGATTACATTATTCCATGAAAATATCTAACATTTACAACAAGACTTGTTGTAAATTATTCTACAAAAATAATCCATAATTATTTTTTGAATATTGCAATCTTGCCACTGGAAAATTGTGAATCACTTTCACAACCCAAAATAAAATGTAAATTACATTTTCAATTAATTGTTTAATGTGAATCTAATTCACATCAAGATTTAATTTGTAAATATTATTTACAAATAGCTATCTCTTATATATTACAAATCACATTTATAATATATACGATAATATAGATAGTGCTATACACATTATTCATATCCATGATAATCAAATCGTATTTAATCATCTTGGATCTCTATTCTCATGTGCCCAAATAATATGAATCACATTCACATTATCTACATCTTTGATCAAAATATAGAATTTAATTATCTTAGATAACTCTCTTTATAATATGAATCAAATTTATATTATTCATGATAATTAAATCACATTTAGTTATCTTTTTTCTCAATGATCGGTTACATATACCAAAAATGAAATTATCCATGAACCCTTCAAGGATAATGCACTTTCTCTACAGATACTTGAAGATAATGACACGGCGATTGTATTGTTCTACGTATAGTAACTTGGATATTGAGATCACATCTCAAATCCAGATCTTCTGGACCTCTCAAAGATGCTTGATTAAATCAAGGACGTAGATCCAATCTTCTCATTGCATCTGAATCACATTTAGATCTCTGTCCAACACTTGGACCAAGATTAGATCACTTCTCTACTGAGAGGTGTCACTCAAATCCAGACACGTTTCATCATTCCTTAGGAATGGAAGCGTCACGATTATAAAATCGTTTATGATCACATCACCCTCAAGTATTCCTAATACTTTTACATCCTGCATACTAGAAGACCCAGAGTAAACCTGAAGTATTAAATCAATTTTACATTGTCTACTTCAGGGTTTTATCATTAAGTTTCTCATTTGATTATTGGAAGTCGGTATCGATCATATACTTTCCAAAAGCGAATATCATACCTAGGTGTTGATCATATACTTTCCGAAAGCATATATCAAACCTACAAATTCAATCAAGATTCCAAAACGAAACGACCATGCACATAATTTGATTCTTCCCAATATCTCTTGAGTGAGCTCATGTCTTCCGGTTCAGTAACTGAACCTGTTTGATCGCTTTGAGAGATCGTATTACTCATATTCCCTTGCATGCACACCAATGTACCGGTGTACAGATCTTGGTTAGGTCATCAACCTAGTGGTCTGCCAAATGTACATACTCAGATACATAGTAACACATTTGTCTCCAGTTGGAGGATGCGTACCTATATCATGACAGCATACAACATAGGACTTTGGTTATCCCGATCTCGTTAAGTCAACTCTTTGACCTAACTTATCTAACACATTCGAATCTCAATTCCTATGCAGAGGACCTGCATCAAGAGGTCGGTTAGATATCAGCCTTTAGAGAAAGGAGTGCAATCTCCTTCTTATACTGAAGATCATCTCTTAATAATCATTTGACATTGCTTGATGAGTCCTCAATCTAACTCTTTAGATATCCATCATACTACCATCCTCTATGATTCAATAATTGAATCAACAGCTATATGATCATCAAGATGGCCATGGTACATAACCCTAAAAGTACCAAGGGACGTATTATGCAAATTAGTTATTCTTCATTTCAGATCAGGGATTGATATTCGCAATAACATTTATTGCATAATGGCTCACCATGGGCTCGCATGTCCAATAATCTCCCACTAGCCAAAAGAGCCATTAATGGGCTAATCTTTAAACCCGAACTCATGTGACAATCATATGATATTTAGAAAAATAGCTAGTAATCTTATTAGTCACTCTGTTCCCGAGAGACTGCACCAAGTCCTTTTACGACATTTGCATATCTCTGAGTAATAATGCTCACATCTATTGGGAATGTTTCATCTTATGCAACCAATACTCAATATTGTCAGTTATAGTGTCCTTGACACTACAACACAATAATTATTATTATAATGAGCATGTAATTTTCAATTATCCTTATCAGAGTACCCTTATTCCTAGAAATCTCTATCTCCTAAGGTATCTGCAGTTAAGACCTTTTAGATCTCCATCTGTAAAGTCTTAATTTCTTGATAGAGATCACTATCTCTAAAGTCTTTTCACCTTGAAGATATAGTTATTACTGCAACCAAGTGTTTTATCTCTATAGTAGGATTAGTAACAGTTTACTATTCCCACTGCATGACAGACATCTGGTTTTTCTACACATTCACCATACACCTGGCTTTTCATAATTGATGCACAAGGGCAAGCAGTTTTAGCATTCACTTCCTCAACTCCTTGAGGTGCTATCCCTTTAGATAGGTCAGCACTATATCTTGAGGGAAAGAAGCCTTTCTTGGAATTTTCCAGAAAATGGAATATGTTTATTGTGTACTACTAATATGAGGATCCCAATACCCTCTTCTCTTTGCTCCTGAACAACTTCAGAACTAAGATTCCTTGAGATCATATCTCAAGGTATGGAACAACCAATTATAAAACACTTATTATCATCCTTATATCATTCCGAATGACTAGGATATTATCTACATTTAGTACGATGAACACAATGGCACTCCCACTGAGCTTCACACGGTTCATCAAGATTCTATATGAGATTATAACATTTATGATTTCATCAAATTTGATGTTCCAACTACAAGAAGCTTATTTGTGTCCATAGATGGAATTCCTTATCTTGCACACCTTTCTTTCCTCAACTATGAAGCCATGGGGCTATGTCATATGAATATCCTCAGAGAGGTATTCATAGAGGAGTGCAATCTTGACTTCCATCTTGAAAATGTCATAATCAAGTTGTGTAGCTATAGTTAGCAATGTTCTGATGGGTTTAAGCATGGTCACTGGAGAGCAAGTCTCATCTTCAGCATGTAGCTCATGGCTACGAGCCGTACTTTTAAGTTCTCTACCTTCTCATGAGGTTCCCTCTTTATCTTGAAGATCCGTTTACACCTAACGGGTCTTACCCTTATAAGTGGATCCTTGAGGGATCATATACAACACTTGTTTATGAAGTCTACTTTAGACTTTATTGCTAACATCCATCTTTCCATGTCATGATCCTTATAAGCTTCATCTCATGAAGTCACATCATTGTCCGACTTAACTTACACATGGAATACATCCTCAAACTCATTTGAAGAGGTATTAATGTTTCATCTTTAATTGTCCTTTTAGTTTTCAATTCCAGGAGCCTCATTATCTTCTCAAGATTAAATGAGTTCCTAAACTTCATTTTCATCTTGATTCTTAAGAGTCTCATCCTCTAAGAATCACATTCTCAGAGATGAGATATTTTAAAATATCAAGTTCAGAAAGTAGGCATCCAATACCATCCTTTATTTTCCTAATGAAGCAGCACTCTCAGGTGCTAAATTCCAGCTTACTTGCATGGAACCTAATTAAGTATATATAATGTAGTCTCTACTACATATATATATCTTGGAAACTAAGAGGTAATTATGCTAGGATTAATCAATGATCAAACCATGTCACACATGGTCCAATTGTATCTCCCTACAACTCTGTCGAGTTTAGGTGTATCAGTAGGAGTGAGACAGGAATGATATTCATATCTCCATAAGGTATTCCTTGAATTTATGTAATAGGTACTTGCTACCTCAGTTAGATCAAATTCATTTCATCTTACTTCAAACGTTGGTTCTAAACTAAATTGCGAAATCTTTGAACATTTCAAAGGTTTCTACGGTGAAGTGAAGAAATCTCATATCACAAATAATCATCAATGGATATTACTTATCATTAATGTTCATTATGATATAAATGATCCACATACATCCATATGTAAGAGATCTTGAATACCTCGGCATATAACACCATTCTTAGAGAAGGGTGCATTGGACATTTTTACTTTGAATACAATATTCACAAGCATGTAAGATTTGAAATTTCAGACAATCTAAAGTTTCATCTCTTACTAGTCTATTGATCTCATCAATAGACAAATATCAAAGGATTGATGCCATATCATTGTCAAATGATCTTCATCCGTCTATTGATATTTTAAGGTTAAATTTCAGTATTAGAAATGTTAATGAACCATTCATTAATTTTCTAATCTAGTAGAGTCTTCCAGATGTTAGATTACTATTTGCAATATATTTATCATAACTCTTTATGTCAGGTTTATTCCAGAATTCATGTTTATTTCCAACATTTAGAAATAAACAATGAGTTTATTCTAATGTGTCATAGAGACAATCTATAAGACCAAGGGCTCTCCCGTTGAAATATGAAGTCTATCTATCCAATAGAGATTTTTGCAACAATTGCATCAATATTCATGTGGATGACTTTTAAACCTTAAGATCAAACTTTCTATTGTTCTAAATATATGCAACGAATTGCAACTGTTATTAGAAGAATGAGATACACTGATTAGACTTTTAATCTTATCCAATAAGAAAGTCAATTCCAATGATTAAATGTAGATTATTCCGATGCACTATCCAAGTCCTTCTCCAAGGATCCTAGATAGTCTAGATAGTCACACTATCAGTACATCGGCTTATTGCAATATTGGCATTCATCCAACTCTTCGGATGTCATATGGAAGTCACATAAGTACATTCAACTGTTTGACTTTCCATCTTACTTGGGTCCGACCCATGCTTCCACTGCGCTCCTTTCATCTATAAACAACCATTGCTTAAGACAAAGGATCTCTTATGTTGAATTCAAAAGATTTCAATATAAGAGTATTTCAACATTTATACATGCTTCATTTAATTCATACAATATGAATATTATGAAGTTTCATGAATGACTAGAGTATAGTTAGTAGAATGATGACACTCATCATATCTAGATAATCCTTAACTCTTAAAGACTTAGGTTTAGGTTGGTACTCAAATATTTTGAATACATCATCTCTTATAGAGCCACCATTCTGCATGATGCAGTGAACCATGTCATTCATGAGTAAATGTCGAGAGCACATATGTATGCCATAAACATCTTCTTAGGTTTTTTATAAGGATTATTTGACAATTGTGATCATCATTGACATGTTACTTCCAAAATACATTCGATGAGAGATCATGATTATAAAGACACACAAACCCTAGGTTTTTGTCCCACTGTCTATTTAGTTGTCATTCCTCATTATTATGAGTAAACTTGCACATGGCAACCACATACAATATGTGTCCAATTGCTAGTACAATATCTTGATCGTGGATCCAATCCATGATATTTCACTGGTTATTATTGAGTATAGAAATGTGTGGGTTTAATGATGTTTTGCTGGAATAAGAAATTTGCATAAACATATATACATACTTTACTTTGATTTAGGAATTTTTTTATCAAAGTTGTCTTGCTTTGTCAATACTGAAAGTTCATTCCCTTAATCACTTTCAATGTAAGAGATATACTTACCATTGTAACTCAAGCAAGATCTGGGATCTCCTTCCTTATATTTGTTACATCTCAATAATATGAGAACCCGTAAATCGGATAAAAAGAAGCGGGAACACGTTCCACCTTGCAAGTCCAACTTGCATTCCCAATTCGGTCTTTAACACCCAAGCGCACCATCCCTAAGGTGATGTTGACCTGTCATTAATTGAACCAACCGTCAACATGATTAGTACTTGCTATGTGCAATCCAATATCACCCCAATAATATGAGGACCCGATATTGGGGTCACTACGCATACGACATTACTCTTTCGAGAAGTAAAGATCCCGATCCTGATGCGCTTGTATGTAGGAGTTGTCACTTCGGACTGGTGTCTCCTACATACAATCCCTGGCAACGGAACCCATTGCCTTGACGAGAGACCATGGATGTCACTTATGTCATCCTCCATATCAAGTTCAAATTCTAATTAATTATTATGAATCATTTTCACATAATTAATTCTTCCAAGGGAAATAACAACACTATTCATAATAGAGTGTTTTAATTTTAATTTGATTCCAATTAATCTAATCATATTAAATTAATTATCAATCCAATCAATCATCCAACAAACAATTTTTGATTGTTACTTGAAGGATGGTATTGTCCCAAAAGTATGTATTATTCAAATTTTAACAATTAGAAAAATACATCATGATCGCTTCAAGGATTATCCCTTCCTTACCCGATGTCATGACCAGTACCGACGGGAGTGGGATAGACCACTCACAGAGCAACCTGCTACCCCAACGCTCCTCAACTAGACATCAGATTTGCCTCAGGTCAGGATAATGACAATTGATCACTTTTTACTTGAGATGATAATTGTTCTTTCCACCGAAGTTATACCATATAATAATAATCAAAACATTTTTATTAACATTATAAGGAGATTTGCTAAACAAATCCCCAACCCTATTCAAGATACATTGTTTGTTGGAAAGAAGATCATGTAACCAATTGTGATCTAGAGTTTAGGGTTTAGGGTTCAGTGTTTTAGGGTTGGGGTTTAGGGTTTAAGGTTCTAATTAATCTAATCATATTTAATAATGATCCAATTAATATCCAACAAACAATCTTTATTGTTACTTGAATTATGGTATTATCTCAAATACGTATTATTTCGATTTTAATAATTAGACATACATCATGATTTCTTAAGCATTAAACCAACCCTACCCGCTGTCATGGAAGTACGGAGTGGGACAGACCGCACACGGTGCAACCTGCTACCCCAACTCTCCCCGACTAGACACCATATCCGCCTCGAGAAAGGATAATGCTAAATATATCACTTTGAACTTGAGATGATCATCGTTTTTTCAACCGAAATTATACCATATAATAATAATCAAAACATTTTTGATTAACATTATAATAATATTTGCTAAAAAATCTCAAATCCTATTCAAGCAACATGTTTTTTGGAAAGTGGATTGTGTAACCAATTGTGATCTAGATCATATCTAATCAATTATTGGTTAAGGCAATGTCAATTAAAGAAATAATCATTATCAAATATTTCAAAAAATATTTATCCATAATTATTCCAGGAAATTAACCATTAATTTTACTAATTGATCAAATGACAATCACATGGTTCTTGATTAGGAGTGTAATTTCCAACAATGACCCTCACTTACTAAAATTAGCATATCTAAATCAACTTAAATCCAAATCATGAAAAAGAGATTTTCAAAGTTTGCTAATTTGATTTAAAATATAACCCAAGTGAATTTTCTCACATTTCTAGGCATTTCAAATACGTAATCAACTCTTTAACTACGTCAAGATTCGCCATCCCCGAAACTGTGGATACATGTTCATTAAATTATCATAACTTGAGCAATCAGATTCCAAATCACGCAAACTCAAATCTCACGGTTTCCTTATTTAATTGATAACATAATTCAAGTGATGATTTTGTATTTAAACCATTTAATCAGGCCGAAAAAACTCACAAAACAGAGTTGCGTGAATGAAATGCGATAAAAAATTCACATACCCTAATGAGCCCAAGTCTCCTAAGTTTATGAATCGTATCCGAAACCTCCGACCAAAGGCTCTGATACCACTTGAAGGATATATAATGTAAGATCCTTAAGCGCATCACGTAAGCATGAGGATCGCATCGTATGCGATCGGAAGCGACCAGTCACACTAGTTGCTCGGGGCAGCGGAATTTAAAAAATTTTCATGCGATGAAATCACATGATCCAAAAACACTTCTCGGATCGTTTCATCTAAATGACAATCAAGTATTAGGGTTACCTCTTGATGTGTGGTTGGGATCGAGTCTCTAAACGAAGAGACCTCCTATCTCAAGTTCGATCCGACGGAGGAGACGCTTGCGTGCGCGTTGATGAAACGTGTGCTCCTCGCAATCCATGTCAATGATCCAAGAGATGGATCTCCTAATCTCGTCACATGAGATACAATGTCTTCTTCACGAGTGAGACACAGCGAAGGAGATGGAGATCCACGAGAAAACAATCCGGTAGCATAACGACGACGCTGCAATGATGTTGACTCTCTTAAGGGATCCATGGTGGATGTCCATAATAAGAGAGAGAGAGAGAGAGAGAGAGAGAGAGAGAGGACGTGTAGAGAATGAGAGTAAGAGATTATGTTGTATCTCTTGTTGTTGTAACTTTGAAGAGCAAGGGGTGCCTCTTCTTATATAGTATTTGGGAGTCCATGTGTCACAATCCATGGACTACACAAAATCAATGGATGAGATAGATTTGTGCTACTTTCTATGGCCAAGATTTTGTTGTAAAAAACCAACAACAATTGATTTAATTGAGATTAAATATATATTGAAAAATCAATATAATTCAATCTCAAAATAAATCAATCAAGCTTGGAGATTATGGAATGGAGATTGCCTCCGTATTACTGATGGGAGTTGGTGGCCATCCACCCTCCCAACTAGGAAGGAGGCAATCTCATGTAATCTCATGAGATTACATTATTGAATAGAAATCTCAAATATTTACAACAACACTTGTTGTAAATTATTCTACAAAAATAATTCATAATTATTTTGTGAATATTGCAATCTTGCCATTGGAAAGTTGTGAATCACTTTCAAAACCCAAAATAAAATGTAAATTACATTTTCAATTAATTATCCAATGTGAATCCTATTCACATCAACATTTAATTTGTAAATGTTATTTATAGATAGCTCTCTCTTATATATTACATATCACATTTATAATATATACGATTAATACAGATAGTGCTATCCATATTGTTCATATCCATGATAATTAAATCACATTTAATCATCTTGGATCTCTATTCTCATGTGCCCAAATAATATGAAACACATTCACATTATTTATATATTTGATAATTAATAACATTTAATTATATTAGATAACTCTCTTTATAATATGAATCAAATTCATATTATTCATAATAATTAAATCACATTTAATTATATATATTCTCAATGCTCGGATAGATATATAAACAATGAAATTATCCATGAACTCTTTCTAGGATAATGCACTTTCTCCGCGGATGCCTGGAGATAAGGACACGACGATTGTATTGTTCCATGTATAATGAGTTGGATATTGAGATCACATCTCAAATCCAGATCTTGCGGATCTCCCATAGATGCTTGATTAAATCAAGGCCGTAGATACAATCTTCTTATTGCATCCGAATCACATTCAGATCTCTGTCCAACACTTGGACCACGATTAGATCACTTGTCTACTGAGAGGAGTCATTAAAATCCAGACCTGTTTCATCACTCCCTAGGCATGGAAGCGTCATGGTTATACAATCCTTTATGATCACATCACCCTCAGGTATTCCCAATACCTATACATCCTTTATACTAGAAGACCCAGGATAAACCCGTTTTATTACATCAATTTTACATTGTCTACTTCCGGGTTTTATAATGTCGGTCTCGATCATATACTTTGCAAAAGCATATATCATATCTATGTGTTGATCATATACTTTCCAAAATTATATATCAAACCTACAAATTCAGTTAAGCTTCCAAAGCAAGACGATCGTACACGGAATTTGATTCTTCCAATATCTCATGAGTGAGCTCATGTCTTTCGGTTTAGTAACTGAACCTGTATGATCCCTTTGAGAGATCGTATTACTCATATGCTCTTGCATGCACACCAACGCGCATGTGTATAGACCTTGGTTAAGTCATCAACCTATTGGTATTCCAAATGTACATACACAGACCTATAGTAACATGTATGTCTCCGGTCAGAGGATGCGTACCTATATCGTGACATCATACGACATAGGACTTTGGTTATCTCGATCTCTTCAAGTCAACTCTTTGACCTAACTTATCTAACACCTTCGAATCTCAATTCTCATGCAGAGTACCCATATCAAGAGGTTGGTGATATATCAGCCTTTAGAGAAAGGATTGCCATCTCCTTCTTAGGCTGGAGATCATATCTTAATAATCTTTTGACGGTGCTTGATGAGTACTTAATCTAAATCTGTAGATATTAATCATAGCACCAGCCTCTATGATTCAATAATTGAACCAACAGTGTATGATCATCAAGATGGCCATAGTACATAACCCTAATTGTACTAAGGGACCTATTATGCAAATTAGTTATTCTTCATTTTAGATCAGGGAATGATATTCACAATAACATTTATTGCATAATGGCTCGCCGTGGGCTCGCATGTCCAATAGCTTTAGCGCTCTGGCCAGTGTTCTAAAGCTTGTAACTAGCAGTTCCGCCCCCCGTCGCATCTCATCATCCTCCCCTACTTGTTCTCCATCTAAAACACCCATCAAACCCCCCTGATCGTGCTCCGATCCGTGAATCCGCTTCAAGATGCTATCAAGGCTCATCCCCTTGAGCCAAGTGATGTCTTTGTGCAGGTCCTGCACTTGAAGGTGCCGTTTTGGGCTTGGATCGACTTGCAGAATGCTTAAAAAGGGAACTTGCATACCTTGAGCATGCCAGACTTCTACTTGAGGTCCGAGCTTCTTGTGCCCATCAATCGAAGCGGATGACCCTCCCGGTTGTATAGAGGAAAGAATCATCGAAGAAGACCATGAGGGGAGAGAGCATTCACGGATTGAAGTTCAAGGAAGGTCCCATTCTTCCCTGTTCTTCACTATGAGCAGATACCGTCCGATGAAGAGGTGTCACCAGTTCTAATCCCGACCATTCATTTCACGCTCCACTGAGGCGTCAATGAAGCATCACGATCAGATCCGAAGTGTTGATCGAAGAAGGGGTATCACAGATTGTGCGAGCGACACGTGCCAAGTGGAGGGAGCATAATCGTCCGATGGTGCATACATTTGGGGTAAATTGCAAATCTCATGAAGTCATTTTTTGTATTTGTTTATTAATTCTGTAAATAAAATATGATATGTAAATTAAATGGAAATTTTGCATAAAGGACCCTATATTAATTTCTTATTGCTTTTTGGTCCAGTCCAGCTCAATTCTGGGCAAATTGCATGTATATCCTTACAAATTTTGTATTTGCATTTAATCTAATAAAGTTTAATATAAGTTGTATACTTTTGGGAAAATTTCACGCATGCCTCTGATGTTTATTTTATTTACAAATATACCCTTCCTAGTATGTGTATTTTTGTTCTTGGATTTCATTTATTAAAAATAACTCTTGTGCTCCAAAAATTATGTACAAATAGGGTTAGATGCCTGCTAGCGCGTATTTTTACGCACCTTATTTATTTTTGAAATTTTGACATTTTATCCATTTATTAAAATTAAAATGAGTGCATTTTCTCCCTGTTTGAATTAGAAAATATCAAAAAATAGAAAAAATATTTGGAAAAATTCCAAGAAAACATATGTTCTCTATTTTAGTTTTATTAACTCTAGACCAAAAATCCCTAAAAACAGAAAAGAAAAATATTTAAAATTAAAAAACCCTAAAATCCATTAATTTTTTTGAAAAATCATCAAAAAATCCCAAAAATATTTCTTTTTATTGATAATTTTATTCAAATTAATATCTATTTATTAAATGGATGATTTTGTACCTTATTTGATATTTTTAACCTCCAAGTCAATTTGACCTATTTATTGAATCCCTAATTTGGGATATTTTTACTTTAAAAATCCAGAAAATTATCAAAAATTCCAGAAAAATCATAAAAACATTCGAAAAATATATAAAACCCCAAAACAATTTATTCTCTGATTTTTTTATTATATTTATATATATTGCCTCGTATAGCATATATATACCTATATATATTTTATATAGCTATTGATATTATAATACCTTAATATATTTTTTAAACCTTAATATATAAAGAGGATTGTACTTGTGGGTATTTTCCTGATTTGTGACTATTTATTATATTATATTATATATATATTTATTATCTATATTATACATATTGTATATATATACATATATACATATCATTATTATACATTAAAAAGAAAAAAAGAATATAAAAATCTGATTGAAATATATATATAAACAAATACATATATTATGAATTAAAAATAAATAAAGGGATAAAGCAATTATGAACACAATACACAGTGATTAGTAATAATCACAGGCTACCTGGTTTGCTTTTTGTGGTTCAACCTCTACATGCTTGCTATACAGTTAGTTTTGTAGAGAATAATAAATTTTAACTCCACATTTTCGTCATGCATTGCTAATAGTTCATAGTATGTTAATTGTTGAGGAATCATGGTCCTTTCGAGTGGTCAATACACCGGCTGCGGTTTTGCCTAGTGAAACGATACGACCCTTGGAATTCTGTTGTTATCAAATGACGTCGTTACTGGGGAGCAACGTGCAAAGCCTATTGTGTATTTACATGTTTATATCCACTTATTCATTTATTGATCTGTTGACTCAATGATGACTCATTCATGTGCGCATATTCATTGATCTATTTATCACTTGTACATAACTCATGTTTACACATTTATTTGATTATGAGTAATTTATTAATTATGCTAATACATCTCTCTTGTTGTATTTGTTGCGAGGGCTCGCTATGCGAGGATGACTTCTTAGGAGGCCGATGCAACCAACCTTGGTGGAGACTGTTCTTCACACTTTGACTAGTTGAAGAGGCAGCAAGTGGAACAAGGAGAGAATATTTAGCATAGATTTAGAATAGATTTATTGACTGGGAAAGAGATTCATTCATTTATTTGTAATAATTAAAGACTGAGACACTTTTCTACACAAAGAGGTCAGTGTTTGGGTGTCTATTCACCTAGGGGCCTCGTCATAATTTTCCCGACTTTTCACAGCCTTATTTTATTTTATTTCACGATTTTTGAGTTTTTCGCCTTATTTTATTCGTTTTGTGTGCATGAACCCTTAGCCTTTAAGTTGCTTATGCTGGAACCTAGGTCCACATCCCTAATAAGAACTACATGCTCCTATAGTCTCTTACGATTAGATCTAGTCACATTAATAAATGTTAATTTTTTAGACTTGAGACCGTGTGCCGAGCGAAGTCACATACAGCTCTGGCAGGACTTGTTATGGCGAGCACCGAGTGGCATTGAAGACCGGACTTTTGGTCTCATTTCTGAATGATCAACATATAGTTATTCATGACTAATAATAGCTACTGTTCAGGGCGATTTTGTTGAATGCACACTGCCATGTAGATAGGTTTAAAAAATCTATCATGAAGAGAGCTGGGAAGTATTGTAAGTCCTCTAACTCGAGATGCATCATTAGAATAAATGGTGAGATTTCCATCATCGAATCAACATGCATGGCTTTTTTGCTATCTCCCTCTGATTTTGAGCACGACTTAAATGCAAATCTAGAAAATCGTTAGGCGCTTGTATGTAAAATACCCCAAAAAGGTGAAAACCCAAAAAATTAAAATATGGGGACTGCTAAATAAACTTTGACCTTTATTAAAATCTACAATGGACTTCATTTCATTGGGTTCATAAAGCCCTCATTATTTTCAGGTACCTTGGGGGGGACCAAAATCCCTCCCATGAGTGAGGCATGACCCGCTAATGATGAGAGCCAAAAACCCAGTCCGTAACTGGCTTGTGTATCGCTTGGATTTATGAAGTAATGGCGCTTCTATCGTGCATGACCGAGTAGGTCCTAGTCAGTGATGGTGTTCCCGCCTTGTGTGGAACACCGACTTGGTCCGAAGTACTAATCTTAGGCCACGCCTTCATGGGGTTGACCGTCTCATCGATTTGCGTCTGCGTAGGTCATTGCACGTTCACGGTTGATTCCGTTGCGAGCAAGGTCCGAAGTAGTGCTTTCGCCTATCGTCTTCCACCCTATATTTCTTTGACTGAGTAGGGATCCAAGAAGGGTTACAAGGACCTAAAAAAGTGCAGACTACAGGTTACAAAGGAGGACAAGTACAATATACTTTTCTAGTAGTACTCACTCTCATATAGGGTTAGAGTACTAAGGACTTGTTATAAGATATGACTGACATAACAACTCTAAAAATGAAAAGATAGTAAATAGTCAATCTCTTACGGCTTCACATGGTGTGAGTTGGTGAACCTAATTTTGTATTGTGTTTGTATGGATCTAGATTAAGGTTTAAAGAAAAAGTGCCGCACATTTGCGTAAATTTTGTCAAATGTGTCTTCGTTTTGATCCCCCTGCTCTGTTCGAGCCTTTCTACTATTCTACACTCCTTTTTATTCCTTGTTGACCACCGTGTCTTTTTTCTTGCATCGATATTCTTTTATTCACGATGACAATCCATATATGGTTTAGTTGGGACTCCGTCGACACCCACATCGATTCCATGGACTCGACATCGTCAATAGATCGAGGCGATTCCCGAGAACCTGGTTCAGACTTGCGAATCGATCTCCAAACTCCTCGTTTTCTTCCCACCCTCCTTTATCACCTAATAAAGTAAGACCACTCTTATTCCCCTTTCGTCCATTGTGAGTGGAGGTCGATTACAGTCTACATCTCTACTCCAGTCACAACTGTTTGGGAATGACCCTAATATCAGTTTCATCATGGCAGCTGGAAATTCAATTTCAAGTGGTCTGATTGGGATTCTCTCATAAATTTCATATAGAATCCAACCACAGTCCTGGATTGCAACCCAGAAATCATTTCTTTAGACTCAGACCGAGAGATGGCTCCTCAAGGGAAGGACATGGGGCAATAGCCACCCCAATCAGATCAGGAACATATGCCAGATCAAAACTAGGTAAATGCTCAGATGCTGGCTTCCGTCCAAGCCATACAATAAACAACTGACTGAGCAAGCACTAGCCCAGACTGCATTTCTGGATATGTTGAATGATGTAATGAATAAACCAACAAGAGGATGAGGTGGGGAAATACCCTGTGATAATCTAAATCAAGAGGAGAGGGCAAGGAATGGGAGCCCAAACCCTACACTGAAAGAGACATACAATCCTGAAGACAACAAGATGACTGAATGGATCCGCATCCCGTCGATCCATGCTCACTTCGATCTCAAGCCCTAGTTCCTTGCACTCCTCCTATCATTTCACATGAACACCAATGAGGAGTCGTACATTCACCTGCAGTTGTTCTCTCATATCTGCAGGATGACCCATTACCTTAACATTTCGTTGGGTGTAGTGAAGATGATTGCATTCTCCTTTAACTTAAAAGACAAGGTCCTCTATTGCGTCAATCATTTGGGAAAGGTCGTGATGACCTGGGAAGAACTCAAATCTGCGTTCCTTCACAAATTCTACCCTCTCGGGCGGCTCAACCAGATGCTATTTAGGATCAATAACTTATCTTAGGCCACCTACGAGTCTATACATGAGGCATGGGGGTGATTCATAGATCTGCAGGAGAAGTGTCCCCACCATGTGATATTGAGGACCAGTCTGGTCTAGCACTTTTTCGTGGGCCTGAATATAGAGATTCAAAGATTAATGGATGCTACATGCGGATGATCTCATTTCAACAAGGATGAAGATGTGGTACGACAGATTTTCGAAGAAATGGCCAAAGGAGAGGCCGCCCTATATTCATCACACGCCTATCAGAGATTGATTCAGGGTCTCCAAAAGTCCATTCATATGGCAACATCCCGTGTGGTAGAGAAAGATGAGAGCTACAAACTCAATATCATCGGGGGACATCTGTCAAAGGTTGACATTATCAATAAGTAGTCACATGATCTTGAAAAGCTCGATGTGATCGAACAAAGGACACAGAACCATGATAAGCTTGACCAAATCACCAAGCAGTTGGAGTTGCTGATGAGAACTATCAGTTCTGTTCAGTCGGCGACACCATCATCAGAGACTCCTGCTAAGAAGAATGACGAACCATAACCGCCACGTCAGCCTCAATCAAGTTACAAGGAACCAGCCATCCAACACGTATACTACATGCATGCGCCCGTGTATGGCTCGTCGCAACAACTTATGGTGGTCTATCAGTCAGACTTCCTCCAATCCTCTAACCTAGCCTTTCGGCCATCACCACTGATTCAGGAAGTAAATGGTGTATTGAGCAACGATGCACAACTGACCCATCCTACATGACAACACCAGGGCCAACTAACAACCAACTGGCCTTACTGCCAACCTTAGGGTGGTCTTTTTCCCCAGTCCTTCCAATCTCATCCTCAATATAAAAATCACCCTTCTCCACATTATCAAGGCAACGAGAGAAGGTCACACCAGTATCCCCAACTATCCCCCTCCTCCATATCAATTGTATCAGCCCCTTCCTCCTCCACAACAGCATCAGCAATCCCAGCCACAACCTACCCACCATCAGCAACAATGTCGTTTGCACGCTAAATCTTCTGAGGCAATTCCAGTGAACCCAACCTAGATTGCTTGGCCCAACTCGTGAAGGGCCTTACAGAGATGACCAAGAAACTAGACGACCTCATGGCCACTAAAACTCCTATTCCAGCCCAGGTCGAAGTGAATCCCAATAACTTTAAGTGTAAGGAGCAAGTAGAATGTGATGTCGTCTATGCATGTAGAGTTAGATGACATTAATTTTGTTTTATTTAATTTTGTCACTCTCAGGAGCGGTAGGTCATGAATCCATGATTCATTAACATTTCTGTTGCATTTTGTCTTAAACCCTTAACAAATACATGTAAATATTCATTAATTTCCACCTTTTATCAAAATCCCATTCATGAATAAAAATGCACTTTTATGCATAAAATATGTAAATAAATAAAAGAATAAAAATAAAGAAAAGAAAAGAAGGCAGAATGTAAATATGTATAAATGTACAATATGACTTAGAAAATATAAATATAGCTGCAAGATATATCTATATAACCTATCCCTCGAGACCAAGTCAGCATGGATTGGTCAACAAGCAAACAAGTAGGGGGAGATAAGGAAAGAAAATCATAAAAATAATTAAAGATACACTCCACACACTCTTCATTATTTATCAAATAATTATCAAATCTTCATAATTTTTAATTAATTCATATGTGCATTTTTTCACCAAACTCTTTTCCTAATTATTTCTAAAAATGTATGTAAAAATATAAAAATAAGTTAAAAATATTATCGTGTATATATGCCAAGAAATCCAACTTTTAAATTATCAAATTCTCAACTTCCGAACATCATAACTTTCTCATACGAACTCCAATTTCACACTACTCACCTTTAAAGTTCATAAAATAATATTATCTAATTAATGAATCGGAGTCCGTTTGCATAAAAACTCAGTTTTGGGACCTAATGACAACGGGGTTTCTGGGCTATTTATTTTATTTAGCACACATTATTTATAGTTTTATTAATTTTATAATTTTTAACTATTTTCATCATCTTGTATTTTCACCATGATTTATTTCAGAATTTTTGGAGCTTATTTATTTATTTTAATAAAATCCAAAACCTTAATTTATAGATCAAATTGAACTATATGACTTATATCTGTTTTTATTAATATATCTAAATTATTTTATTAAAATCCACAAAGATTTACATAGACTTTATCTATTTTTCTAATAATTAAGAAAATATAAAATTAATATGTAATTAGATATTTATTAAATTAAAAATCCAAAACCTATTTATTACGTATTATTTATACCTATTTATTAATATAATCTTTATATTTTGTGTAATATTTATTATTTATAAAAAGTAATTATACCATAATTTAGATAATTTAATTATCTATATTTTTCATTTTTATACCTATTTAAAATAACATTATTTACTATTTCTTACTTAATTTATATTGTATATATAACATCTGGCCAACCAGGTGCTGACACGTGTTAGCACCAGGTTCGTCTTCCTTAAGACCCAGGTCGTTGGAACTCTATTACAATGCCTTATCTTCACCGAATTTTTGTGCTCACACTTTAACCTCTTCACTCGATCTTACCCCTCCATTTTTATCTCCTAACTACCAAAATAAACGCCTACCATTGGATCTACCTAAACTCCACTTCGATTCACCCATAAAATCCCCTAAAGTTGGCGCATTCAAACTAACTCTCCAACTTCCAAAACCCCCCAGTTCCAATGGCCAACCCTCCTTCTTCCTCTCCTCGTTCCGACCTTATCCAGTGGTGACAGCACCCAAGTGTCGCCCCGAGTGGAAGATGAACGTCGAAGGAGACATTCCAACGCTAGCTTGGCCTTACATCGCAGCCTCGCGCTGCGTAGAGCTCCGGGAACACCGCCCCGTCTAGCCATCACTAGGAGGTTTTACACCTCCACTTCACAGGTAAATTCATTCACCTTTGCAATTTTATTTCTCGAAGTGTGTGCCGTGTTTAGCGTAGATAATTGTGTAATTAGGTTACTTAATCATCGTACTTAGACACCTATCAAATTCAACCATTCAAACCAGATCGAATCAATCCAAATTCACGTCTCATTCTTTCACCTTGCAAATCTTATAATTTTCTTGGCCGATTCTCGAACGAATCGAGCAACAAATCATTGCTTGTAGGTTTATTAGTCATCTGGAGCGAAATTTTATCATATGGAGCTTCCAAATTCAAAAGCAATTTCAAATTAAAAGTTGTGCAGCATTATCTTCCAGATAGTTGGACCGGTCATCTTCATCAGCAAATTGTTGACCGCCGTTGCATCCTTTAGAGCAGATCCACCGCGGGCGAGCTCGAGGGGTGAAGGCGTTACCCCTCTAGCCTCGCCGGAGGCCCCAGACCGTTGCAGATTGCTGACGATAATTCGGAGAAGAGAGCTCCGTCGCCAGCTGCGCGCAGAAGGAAGAACAACAAGAACAACACCAAGTCTACAGGCTTGCGACACGTAGCATCCGAGGACGGTCCAGATCGCATGATTTAATCTAATCACAGCAGTACAATCAGAAGGGGTAGAAAAATGCAACATAAGTCCGCTGATTTTCCAGATTTTCATCTCCGCACCAAAGTTTCCAAAAATTACATTTAGATCCCCATATAGGGACCTAAATGTAATAATTTTAGTTCTATTTGTAATTTAGTCCTTTTCAGGGACCTGATTGTAATAAAACATTGAATTTCTTTTGTAGTTATGCCCCTGGCTTGTAGAGGTTGTTTGGACCTCGATTCTTTTATATTTTTCCGCGATTTTTTAGGGTATCCTGATAACTAACCAAGACACTTTTCTAGTGTTTTTCCAAGATTTTTCGTCGATTTGTTATGTTGTTTTGATTTTCATAATCTTGAGTTAGTTTCAAGCCGATTACTTTTTAATTTTCTTTCGTTGTAAATCAAGAATAAAGAGGATTTTTCTGGAATTTCTTTCTTGTCTCAAAAATCACGGTTTTAATATTTTGCCTCCTTGAGTTTGACCCAGGCACACTTACCTGGTAAAATAAATAGTGTAAGATAAAATAGGAGAGAAGCCGCTTTATCCAATTCATTTTCTATATCTCCTATTTTATTAATTTTTGTTATATCAACACGAATCCTTCTCTACGGTTTTCTCTACACCAACGACAAACACATTTAACTGCAGGTCGGACCCACGTTATGAAAATGGCACCACTTCTGGGGAGGCGTTATTTTTACATCGGTTTTTGACTCGATTTTCTGGAAATTCTCTAATATTCTTCATTTTACAAATTTTATTTCTTTCGTAATTTTCCATTGGATTTTGATTTACGGCTTTCTCTTCGGCTTTTACGTTTTTCATGTTTCTTTGAATTTTTATTTACGGTTTTTTTTCATGTGTTTCATTTTCCTAACTGATCTTTGCAGGGCCCGCAGGTTCAGCTGATTTCCGCGGAAGCCGAAGCAGTTGAAAGTGCAGAGACCAAGCTTTTCGGTTGCTGAGGGCAGGATTAATTAGGGTGTTTTTGTAATCTTATTTTATTTTGTAAAAAAAGAAGAAAAGGAACTTACTTGTGTTTTTTGTATTTTCCTAGAAAGGGGCCCCATAAGGGCACCCCGACATGTACCTCCCCTCCCTTTTTCTCAGGGTCTGATTCACCGAGTGCCGTGCATTTGGGGATCAGGGCATCCACCGTGGTTTTTCTCGCATCGCCGGTTTTCCATGGTTTTTCACGAGGCTAGGTGCATGCTTAGGTGTTTTCATTTTTTTCCCTATCTAATTGCGCCTTCATAGATAGTTTTAGGACTCGCAACCTAGGTGCATGAGTTTAGGATTTATAAAAAAATAAAGACATTCGTTAGACGCTTGTCTGAAAAAGATCAAAAAAAATATATAACCAAAAATAAAATCGGTACTGCTTAAGTATCTGACATTAAATTAACCGTAAGGATCAATTGATTTGGGAGAGTAATCCCTGCATTTCAACTGCAGGTATTTTTCCAGTTTTTACGAGTGAGAGATGACACTTAAGGATAGAACCAAAATCCGTGTTTCTTTCAAGATACTACTTGGTCTATACACCTAATCACTATTTTCAGTGGGTACGCTTGGGTAGCCGGAAAAGGTCTGCGTTTACTTAGCAGAGTGGGGGGTTTAGAGGACACTACGTAAGGCTTCGTCCTCAAGTAACACGGGTAGCTGGAAACGGTCCGTACTTACCCCCATACTGGCTGAGAACAAGTGGTTTTCTGTAATGACGTGGGACAGTATTGCGGGGAAATTCTGGGCACCTATCAGCTCATGATAATCGGTAAATATACTTGTATGCTAAAACATCCCTAAAACCGCCAAGATAAATGACTGAACTCTTTCGGTCATCATCGGATTGTATTGGTGAATACGGGGTTTGCTTTGTGTTTGCTTGTGGGACGTGAGTTACCGCGTCTTATAAGCATCTCCTATCTCTCTTGATTCGATAAACGTGCTCTCCCGATTAATCTCTTGACATCGAAGATGACGACTCGACGGTTATTTTGCTCAGACTCCACGAGCCCTCAATCTTTCACCGTCCATCGTACATTTTCACAAACTCAGGATGTCCCTCTTCCTGGGTTGGTCCGATCTGATCCCAAGGAGAGTAAGACCCAGAGTCCCTCGCCTCCCGGCCAGTCTTTGGAAGCAGACCCTTGCCTCAATTTATCGTCACTTTCTATTGCTGATTTTTCGCTGAGTTCTTACGAGAAGTTTTCCTTCACAGAAGATTTGAAGCACATGGCTCGTGGAAAATGACCAGTAGAGGTGAGGCCAGCAGAGGAGCACCATGTTGATGGAAGACCGGATCCAGCCACAGATATTACAATCGCGATTCTCGACACACTACAACAGAATATCCAGATCCGAGAACAATTTCGAACTCAGAATGAGTTGCGAGCTGAGATAGCCGCGCTGAGAGCAGGAGACGGGAACCCATTACCACCTGTAGTGGTTCCCGCTACTTTACGAGATGAGTATGACCCAAGAGCTAGGACGCTACACCATTGGATTCGGCTACCGCCGAATCAAGGACCATACGAGCTGAGACCATCCTTCATCTCTTTGCTTCCCAAGTTCTATGGGAACGCTACAAGGGAGCCGTTTACCTTTCTACAACGGTTCGAGATGATTTGTGGTACTACGAGTTATCCAGGAGTTATGCAGGAGGCTGTTCGCCTAAAAGCCTTTCCCTTCGCCTTAGCAGATAAGACGCTTTACTGGTTAAGTCACCTAGGGAGGGAAATTTCTACATGGGACGATCTAAAGTCCACATTCCTGCATTAATATTTTCCTCTGGGAAGGACAGGCATGATGAGGAGTCAGATCTTTGACTTCACACAATTACCGAATGAATCTTTCCATGAAGCATGTGATCGATTCAAGGATCTTACGGAGAGATGTCCTCATCATGAGATACCGATGAAGGTGCTTGTACATAATTACTTTGGAGGACTCCAACGGATATTCAGAGGGTAGTGAGTGCCACATGTGGTGGCATCTATCTGAATAAGGATGCCGAGTTTGTCTCGTCCATCTTCGAAGGGATGGCAGAAAACTCGAGAATCGTCGACTCTACTCGGGCATTCCAGAAGGCCCCTCAGCCACTTCATCACCGAGAGCATCATAAGATGGCAAATATTTCAGATTCTGAATCCAATACCAACATGGGTTTTATCAGCGAGAAGTTAACATTGGTAGATGTTATTCAGAAGCAAGTTCAGGACTTATAGCCACTGCGAGAATTGGAGAAACTCTCATCTCTGCCTCAGTAGCTGAGTGATGTTACGAAGAAGGTAACAGAACTGCAACTTCAGTATTAGCAGGCGCAAGCTTCTTTGACTTCACAACCTGCACGGAGGTCTTTTCCCGCTCCGCCCACCCGACAAATCCATTTCATTCAGAGCGAGCCAGAGACTCCGCATATTTATTGGCATGAGGATCAGTCTCATGCCAATCCCGGTCAGATCACCAGTTCAGTGGACATAGATGTTGAGCCTAAAGCCACTCATGATCAACGGAATATGGTACACTCTGATTCAGCAACTGAGTGTACATCATGAGCCACAGTAGCAGTATAGTCATCTGTAGCATGGACATCCACATTTTTAGCATCGACAGCCTTACACGCATCAGCAGTCTCACCAGCACGCATATCAGAGACCACATTCTTTTCAGTATCCTGCTAATCATTCACAGACACATCATTACCAACAACAGCTACAGTCTTCCTTTACACCCCAGAGATCTCCTCAGCCATACACATCACAACAGCACATGCCAAGGCAGGAGAGATTAGATATCTAGGGTCATCACATAGAGTCTGAGATGTCTTTACAGGCCCTAGCGCTGAATCAGATCATGGATATGTTGAGCACACTCCAGACTGCACATAGGACATAGATGGAGCAAGTTAACTGTCGTCTAGATGAGTTAACCGTGCCTAAGACCACTCTCCCAGCTCAGCCTCAGATGAACCCGAATAACAAGAGGAGGCATTCAGATCAGGTAGACATCACTACATGTACGATCTCTTTTCCGGAATTTTTATCTACTTCATTCATCTCAAGAGCTGCAGATCACCACAAGCATCTGATCGAGTAGAGGAGAGGGCACGGGATGAGGAGCGAGAACCAATCCATGATCAGACACATTCTGATGTTGAGGAGGAGAACCGCCACGATGATGAGGACCACCATGATTTTTAGAGAGAAGGGAGCGATGCAGAAACAGTTGACATGGACACAATCGAGTCAGACGATGATAATACGCCAGACCATGCAGATACTCCTGATATAAATTTTTCTTCCCTTATTTTAGAGAGTTTGTTACATAATTCTGAAACTCTCGATGTACACGCTGATTCTAATTCTGATATGAATAAAAAGTTTGATTTTGTCATTCCTGATATTGTTCCTTTTCCCAATGCCTTGTTTGGAAAAGGAAAGAAAAACACCAAAAAGATTGTTGTCACTCCAGAGACCGAGCGATTATTGAAAGATCACAATTTTTTTTAAGATCCCACTTCACGATGCCTTGGATCACTTTCCTACACTCAAGAATCAGTTGAAGAATCGATGCACTACACGTAGGAAAAAGAGATCACGTACAGAAAAGAATGTTTTGACCAAGGCCACATCCTGCGCCATACAAAACAAATTACCTAAGAAGAAGAAGGATTCAGGAGCATATTATGTCAGATGCAAGATTGTCCTTGCAGCATTCGATCTCACTCTATTAGATAACAGTTCCTCGATCAATTTGGTACCATCTTGTTTACTCGACAAGCTCGAGTTAGGTCCTCTTTACAAATCCCGCGCGATCCTTCAGTTTACTGATAGATCTGTAAAGAGACCTAGGGGCATATTGAGGAACGTTATCATGATCGTGCAGGGTCTGCAGTTCATAGTGGACTTTACTGTCCTGGACATGGACTGCCCTACACAGTTGGACCTTACCTCGATCATTCTTGGGAGGCCTTTCTTAGAGACCGTGAAGGCTCTCTTCGATTATGATACAGGGAAGGTATCTTTTCATGCTGAGGGCGAGAAGGTATATATAGAGATGGCGAGAGAATCACACACATTCAGTATCGCATCTACAACCAGTTCAGATATCTTGAGTTCTTTAGCCACCTGTGATTACATGGATGAGGTTCGCCTTGACGAGCTTGAGAGGAATCGAGTAGAGACCCAAAATTTCCTAGCAGAGGATGGGTCCAAGACTACCGTTGGCAGTTCTTCTGATGGTACTTTATATTTCAGTATAGATGATGATAAGCAGATGGAGTATATACCTGAGGATTTTATTGCATATATCTTGGATTCAGATGGTTTACATGTTTCCTCCACCTCAAAAGATCTAGAGATTGAGTTTCATTTAGCTAAGTTATTTTCCTCTAGTCACTCTGAGGATGATCATAGTAACAAGTCAGATGATGTTTTAGAAATCTTCTGTAGTCTGACTTTAGACACATTGAGATGGTGAATCACCATATTGCAGACACATCTACCACCGATACAGATCCCACTATGCATACAGATGAGGTTATACTAGATCCAGATTCTACCTTACTAGAGCTGAAGACATTTCCACCAAACATGAAATATGCTTTCCTTGTGGGTCTACATCGATAGTTTCCGATCATTATTAGTGCATATTTGACCAAAGACCAAGAATCTCTTATGATGAAGATTCTTGAAAGAAACCGTAAGGGTATTGGGTGGACTGTATCCAATCTCCGAGGGATAAATCCTGCTTTGTCTTCTCATCATATATATCTAGATCATGACAGCAAACCTTCCGGAGAATTTCAGCACAGGCTGAATCCGATTTTACGAGATGTTGTCTAGAATAAGATTATGAAATGGTGCGACGTAGGGTTTACCTATCCCATCTCCAACTCTGAATGGGTCAACCCATTACATGTTGTCCTGAAGAAGTTGGGTATTCAAATGATTAAGAATGAGAATGGAGAAGAGATTCCAAAGAGAGTAACCATGTCGTGGCTGTTGATTACAGGAAGTTGAACGTCGCGATGAAGAAGTATCACTTCCCTTTGCCTCTTATAGACCAGGTCATAGAGAGGTTGACAGGGAAGGAATACTTTTGTTTCCTTGATGGTTACTCCGGATACAACCAGGTCACTGCCCCTGAAGACCAGTTGAAGACCACCTTCACATGTCCTTTTGGCACGTATGCTTTTTGATGGATGCCCTTTGGATTATGCAATGCCCCTACTACTTTCCAGAGGTGTATGCTTGCTATTTTTGCAGACATGGTTGGTGATTTTCTAGAGGTCTTTATGGATGATTTTTGCTCTATGGTGAGTCCTTTGACGATTGTTTAGCGTACCAAGACTAGGTTCTTCAGAAATGTTGTGAGGTAGATCTCGTTTTGTCATGGGAAAAGAGACATTTTATGGTTAAACAAGGGATCGTATTGGGACATGTCATCTCCAAGCGAGGCATGGTGGTTGACCCTGTCAAGGTGGATGCCATCAAGCATCTCGAACCACCTTCCAACATTAAGTAGTTATTGTCTTTTCTGGGGCATGTTGGCTTTTACAGACGATTAATTCATGATTTTTCCAAGATTACCTGAACGAGAACTGAATTATTAGGAAAAGGCATCGAGTATTTGTTAGATGACAAATGTCTTCATGCCTTCCTCACATTGAAAGAGATGATCATCAGTGCTCCTGTCCTATAGCCATCCGATTGGTCTCTTCCCTTTGAGATAATGACGGATGCTTCAGATTTTGCAGTCGGGGTTGTATTAGGACAGAGGAGGAATGGACTTCCTGTTGCTATTCACTATCCCAGCTGGACTTTCGATGATGCTCAACGTAATTACACAACGACAGAAAAGGAGATGTTGGCAGTGGTATTCGCATTGGACAAATTCAGATCTTATCTTCTTGGCTCTAAGATCACAGTTTACACATATCATTCATCTATCAAATTTTAGATGGAGAAGAAGGATGCCAAGGCACGCCTTCTTAGATGGATTCTCTTACTTCATGAGTTTGATTTGGATATTAGAGATAAATATGGGGTAAAGAATGTAGTAGCTAATCACCTCTCCCGATTACTGATAGAGCAGCCTTCAGATGAGTACACGCCAGAGATTGCAGAGAGATTTCCAGACAATAGTATCTTTGTAGTTACCGAGCTTCCATGGTATGCAGACATAGTGAACTTTTTGGTTACACAGAAAAGTCCACAGGGTTGGCCAAAGGACCGAGTAGACAGAGTAGTTTTCGAGGCACGATACTACTATTGGGAGGATCTGATTCTTTTTCGAGTGGGACCGGATTGTGTTTACAGACATTGTATTCCTCAGGAGGAATACAATAGTGTCCTCTCTTTGTGTCATTCCTTAGAGGCAGGGAGACATCATTCAGGGAAGAGGACAACGCAGAAGGTACTTCAGAGTGGATTTTGGTGGCCGACTCTTACTAGAGATGCTTGTACATTCGTGAAGATTTGCCTGGATTGTCAGAGTGCAGTAGGGACAATCAGTGCTAGAGATGGCGATGCCTATGGACATGTTATTATTTGCGAGATCTTTGACGCATGGGGCATAGATTTTATGGGACCGTTCCCTTCCAGCAGTGGCTTTGAGTACATTCTTCTCGCTGTGGATTATGTTAGTAGATGGGTGGAGGCTATACCCGCATGAACCATAGACAGTAGAATAATGTGCAAGTTCCTAAGGGAACATATTATTTCACGGTTCTGTATTCCACGTATTCTTATTTCAGATGGGGGTAATCATTTCATTAATAAGGAGGTAAAAAAGCCAGTGAATAAATATGGAATTGATCACAGAGTAGCTTCTCCTTACCACCCATAGACGAACGACATGGCTGAAGTTTCAAATAGAGAGGTGAAATACATTCTTCAGAAATTAGTATGACCGGATCGGAAGAACTAGTCACAGCTTCTAGATCAGGTTCTTTGGGCATATCGTACTACGTATAAGACTCCCTTAGGTACTTCACCCTTCAGACTGGTTTATGGGAAGCCATGCCATTTGCTCGTAGAGATCATGCACAAATCTGAATGGGGTAACCGAGAAATTTCACTTGACATGCAGAAAGCAGGAGCCAAGAGGAAGATAAATCTAAATGATCTAGTAGAGATTCGAAATCAGGCATACGAGAACACCCTCATTTTTAAGGACAAAGTGAAGAAATGGCACGATAGACATATTCGGCATAAGCTCTTTGTTCCTGGGCAGAAAGTATGGTTGTTTAATTCATGATTGAGAATTTTTCTTGGTAAATTGAAGAGCAAGTGGGAAGGACCTTATATAGTCAGAACGGTGCACGACAATGGAAGGATAGCTATATCAGATGTGTCACCTGGTGCAGAGCCGTTCGTGGTGAATGAGCAGATGCTGAAGCACATCGTGGAGACTAATGATCATTTGGCCCGTGTTGAAGTGATCTACTTCGTATAGGATTTATGACTACTCTTCCACTTTATTTCATCCTGTGCAAAGGCTTTTGAGCCATTCGATTTTTGGAGTACACAACACTTGTACATTCTTCGTAGACCACAATCGTCCCCATTTTTTGCTCATCTTTTATGCTTAGGATACCATATCCTAAGTATAGGGGGGACTGATTGCCTGATGATTAGCATTTTCGATTTTCTTCTTTTGCTTTTGTATATCCTTTCTTTTTCACAAATCACTGGTCCCCAATTTTTGGACACATTCTTTTCTATACTCAGGATACCTTATCCTAAGTATGGGGGGGAGGGGCGAGTGATTTTGTTGATCTCGTTTTCTCTAGTTCTCTTGTTCCTTCGTTGTATATTCTTTTTCCTCGGTCAACTCATTTTTTCTCTTCCATTATACTAACAATGACCTGATCGTAAGTATGGGGGGTCGATAGACTTTTAGTCTTTTATTCTTTTTCACCCACTTTTACTTAGCACGAGCTATGTCCTCCTTTTTCTCTTTTGATGCTATGAGGACATAGCACAAACTATGTATAGGGGGGTGCATATATATTGTATATATACTTTTGTCCACAACTCGTACTTTTATGTATTTTCTATATCTATAAAGTCCATAAAAAAGTGGGTGAGGGTTAATTTAAAAGTCCATCTATTTATCTATGTATTTACTTATAAAATCCTTGTAAATAAGTAAAATATGTCTAAAATCCGTATTTAAAATACTTAATTTAAAATATGTATTTAATATGTATAATACTTATTTAAAATCCAATCTATTTAAATTTTTGTAAAAATCATTTAATCCTTGTAAAATTCTTGTGTATAAAATTTGTAAGATACATTAGATATTTAATTCAAATAAAATATATCTTGTAAAATATCTATACATATACTTGTTTATAAAAATCAGAAAAGCCGTAAAAATACAAAGTCCTAAAACTCATAAAAATTACAAAAGCCTTAAAATCCATAAAAATGATTGAAATTCAGAAAATGTACTTCACAAAAACATTGTTGCATTTGCACATTTTTCAGAATAAGTTTGATTTAACTAAGGATTGAGTCTAGTCTGAAGGATGGAGCTTGATTATATCCTTTAATAGTTGTTAGGAGCATGATTACGATCTAGAATTTTGACTCTTCAGGTCTTTGACTTAAATATTTGGGTTCCATAAGACCATATTTGGGAAATCAACTCATATGTGCTTAAGTAGAACACTTGGTGTCATCCGTACAACTCTGCATGAGTGAACCAATCCAGGGCACATGCACTTTGCACTTAGCTCAAATTGCATGGGGCTGTGAAGGGCAGTACATCTTGGTAGTGTGTTTCGATCCTTGTCTTTGCAGCATTGACGTCTAAAGACGAGAGAGATTGGGGTTGCGATAGTAGCTTCGGATGAGGTAAGGATCTGTTGACACAATTTTTCTAAGACCTCAAAAAAGGGATGGAACAAAAGATGCTTATCCGTCGAGGCACAAAGAGATGAATGCAGTGCAAGCAAATTACAAAGCCTAATCAAAGAAGAAGCCACCAAATACAAATACGACCACAATGGTCCAAGCTTCCACCAAAAATGTTTGCCCATCTTACTGGAGACTTAGCTACACCGGCTGAGCTTCACAAGGAGATGTATCTACACTGGTCGCACTTCAGTTCTTTTCTCATTCTTCTACTTTCTCTCTATATTCGATCGTGTACATAGCACGAACTGGCCTCAGGAGGGAATACCTCCCTCCCTAAGGAAAGAGTAGCTGGATGAGGAATCAGTGGAAGTGTATAGCTGGGATGGACGGTTTCTTCGCTTCTTTAAGCAGCAAGAGCTAAATCAATTCACACACTGTACAAATTGACATCAAGTTTTATGGAGTTGGCGATATGAATAAGTGAGTTTGAACTAGCTGATGAGGTGAACTTAAATAAGGATTTGTGGAACTAGAGGACTATTGAGGATAAAATCCTTATCCTAGTTAAAGTTTCGACAAAATGCTTGTTTCAGGCCTGATCGAGCTCTGCCCTTTGTCCGTTCTCATGAATTGGTTTAGGAAAACAAATTCATTCTAACTTTCTTTATTTTTCACTTACTTTTCAAATAAGTGTTTGCTAAGGGACTAGCAAAGTTTAAGTATGGGGGGTTGATGAATCCATGGTTCATTAACAATTCTATCGCATTTTGTCTTAAAACCCTTAACAAATACATGTAAATATTCATTAATTTTCACCTTTTATCAAAATCCCATTCATGACTAAAAATGCACTTTTATGCATCAAAAACATGTAAATAAATAAAAGAATAAAAATAAAGAAATGAAAAGAAGGCAGATTGTAAATATGTATATATGTACAATATAACTCAGAAAATATAAATATAGATGCAAGATATATTTATATAACCTAACCCCCGAGACCAAGTCAGCATGGATTGGTCGACAAACAATAAATTAGGGGGAGATGAGGAAAGAAAATCATAAAAATATTTAAAGATACACTCGACACACTCTTCATTATTTATCAAATAATTATCAAATCTTCATTGATTTTTAATTAATTCATATAAGAATTTTTTTCACCAAACTCTTTTTCTAATTATTTCTTAAATGTCTATAAAATTTAAAAATAAGTTAAAAATATTATCTTGTTTATATGCCAAGAAAGCCAACTTTAAAATTGTCAAATTCTCAATTTCGAACATCATAACTTTCTCATACGAACTCCAATTTCACTCTACTCACCTTTAAATTCATTAAAATAATTTTATCTATTTAATGGAGGTGATTTCATTAAAATCAGAGTCCGTTTGTAAAAAAAGTTGATTTTGGGACCTAATGACAATGGGATTTCTAGGGTATTTATTTTATTTAGCACACACTATTTATAGTTTTTTTAATTTTATAATTTTTAATTATTTTCATGATCTTGTATTTTCACCATGATTTATTTCAGAAATTTTGGAGCTTATTTATTATTTTAATAAAAATCCAAAACCTTAATTTATAGATGAAATTGAACTATAAGACTTATAGCCATATTTATTAATATATCTAAATTATTTTATTAAAATCCACAAAGATTCACAAAGACTTTATCTATTATTCTAATAATTAATAAAATTAAAATTAATATGTAATTATTTTTTTATTGAATTAAAAAACCAAAACCTATTTATTAAGTATTATTTATACCTATTTATTAATATAATATTTATATTTCATATAATATTTATTATTTATAATAAGTAATTATACCATAATTTAGATAATTTAATTATCTATATTTTTCATTTTTAACCTATTTAAAATAACGTTATTTACTATTTATTACTTAATTTATATTATATTTATAACATATGGCCAACCAGGTGCTGACACGTGTCAGCACCTGGTTCTTCTTCCTCAAGACCTAGGTCGTTGGAACTCTTTTCCAATGCCTTCTCTTCACCGAATTTCCGCGCTCACACTCTAACCTCTTCACTAGATCTTACCCCTCCATTTTTATCTCCCAACTACCCTAATAAACGTCTACCATTGGATTTACCTAAACTCCACTTCTATTCACCTATAAAAGACCCTAAAGATGGCACATTCAAACTAACTCTCCAACTACCCAGAACCCCTGAGTTCCAGTAGCTGACCCTCCTTCTTCCTCGCCTCGTTCCGGCCATATCCGGTGGTGACAACACCCAAGCACCGCCTCGCGTGGAAGAGGAACATCGGAGGAGACGTTCCAAGGCTAGCTTGGCCTTGCATCGCAGCCTCGTGCCGCGTAGAGCTCCGGGAACACCGCCCCATTGAGCCATCACCAGGAGGTTATACACCTCCACTTCACAGGTAAATTCATCCACCTTTGCAATTTTATTTCTCGATGTGTGTGCTCTGTTTAGCGTAGATAATTGTGTAATCATGTTACTTAATCATCGTACTTAGACGCCTATCAAATTCAATCATTCAAACCAAATCGAATCAATCCAAATTCGCATCTCATTCTATCACCTTTTTTCATGAACTTCTTCACTAATTCTGGAGACACACTTTGAACTTGCAAATCTTATAATTTTCTTGGCCGATTGTAGAACGAATCGAGCAACAAATCATTGCTTGCAGGTTTATTTTTCATCTGGAGCGAAATTTTATCATCTGGACTTCTAAATTCAAAAGCAATTTCAAATTAAAAGGGGTGCAGCATTATCTTCTAGATAGATGGACCGGTCATCTTCATCAGTGGATCGTCAACCGTCGTCACATCCTTTAGAGTAGATCCACCGCGGGCGAGCTCGAGGAGTGAAGGCGTCACCCTCTGGCCCTGCCGGAGGCCCCAGACCATTGCTGATCGCCGGTGATAATTCAGAGAAGAGAGCTCCGTCGCCAGCTGCGCGCAGAAGGAATAACAACAAGAACAGGTCCATGTCTACAGGCTTGCGACACATGGCATCCAAGGACGGTCCAGATCGCATGATTTAATCTAATCATAGACGTACAATATGAGGGGCTAGAAAAATTACAACATAAGTCCGTAGAATTTCCAGATTTTCCTCTACGTACCAAAGTTTCCATAAATTACATTTAGGTCCTCGTGCAGGGAACTAAAGGTAATAATTTTAGTTTTATTTCTAGTTCAGTCTTTTTCAGGGACCTGATTGTAATAAAACATTGAATTTCTTTTGCAGTTATGCCCCTGGCTTGTTGGGGTTTTTTGGACCTCGATTCTTTCGTATTTTGCATAATTTTTAGGGTAGACTAATAACTACCCAAGACACTTTTCTAGTATTTTTCCAAGATTTTTCGTTGATTCGTTATGTCGTTTTGATTTTTATAATCTTGAGTTAGTTTGAAGCCGATTACTTTTTAATTTTCTTACATTATAAAATCAAGAATAAAGAGGATTTTTCTGGATTTCTTTCTTGTCTCAAAAACCAAGGTTTTAATATTATGTCTGCTTGAGTTCGACCCATGCACACTTACCTGCTAAAATAAATAGTGTAAGATAAAATATGAGAGAAGCCGCTTTATCAAATTCTCTTTCTCTCTCTCTCTCTCCTATTTTATCGATTTTTGTTTGATCAACACGGATCCTTCCCTACGGTTTTCTCTACACCGACGACAAACACATTTTACCCACAGGTCGGACCCACGTTATCAGTAGGACCTTGCCTCCATCTACATCCATCAAAGAGAATAATAAAGCATTGTCAGATTAATCATTGTATTCTGCATCCGTCACGCTAGGTACAGATTCAGATGAGGAAGAAGAAGAAGGAGGAGCCAGGCTAGTTGTCACCTTCCACCATCTTCATCAATAAAAAAATAGAAAAATAGAAAAAACAAAAAGACCAAAAAATGACCGCCGTCGAAGTGAAGCCATGCCAGCCACGGAGGATCCAGCACCAGCAGTTGTTCCAATGACAACCGATGGAGCAGAGACCATGATTTTTTCTTGTACACCTGCATCTTTATCTCCAGCATGCACTCCTTTTTATGATATGGACGCATATAAAATATTGGATAAGAATTTTATTGTAATAATAAAACTGTTTTTGATTTCATCTTTGTAAATGATCCTTTTCCAGATGCAATAGAAAAATAAAAAAAAGTTGCAAAAAGAAAAAAGTGCATTATCTGATCAAGGATTTGTGGATATTCTTAAAAATTTAATTGTTGAGCTATCATTGATATAGGACATAGAATACATGTCTGTTGTGAAGAAATCTTTCAAGGAGACATGTACAAACAAGCGTCGACCAACCCGTAACAACAGATGCCAGCAAGTAGAGAAGCATGTCCTCGCCATGGCTACAGTCGAAACCATCAACAATCTCCCATAGAAGAAGTTAGATAAAGGTGCTCCTTTGATCAGATGGAGATCTTAGACCAAGTCCTTGAACGGTCTCTTGTAGTTGTTCTTCCACCAACCTCTTGCCCTCGTCATTACTGCAAGAATTCGAGTTGGGTCCGATGAAGCAAACACACATGATCCTTTAGTTCGTGGATTGATCCGTCAAGCGACCCTAAGGTTTGCTGGAAGATGTTGTGGTATAGGTACAAGATATGCATTTTCCCATTGATTTTGTGGTCCTTGATATGGACTCACCTGCACCATTACTTCAGGCTGCTATTATCCGTGGATGACCAATCCTGCGGGTAGAGGTCGTAGTTGACTATGGGTCTGGGAAGATCAAGTTTAGATCGAGCAATCACAAGTCCCCTTAGGCATAGTCAGCGAGCATAAAGTCGTATCTGATGAAATTCATGCAATATATCTTGATGCAGACTGTGATTTTATTACAGAGATAAGAGATACAAACCTCTCTTTGAATGACACTTGGACCCTAGAAATCCTCTCTCTTGAGGAGGACTGGGAAAGCACAGTCAACACAAGCTCCGATGGCACTTGAGAGATAGAATCTAAGTTGCTGATGCATCTATTTGGCTCAAATGATTCATTCCAGCCTGAACATGATGAATTCATTGCAGATCTGTGCAACATATTGTCAGTTGGACAACAAATCACTGAGGTGAGCTATACTTCCTCTAAAGTTATGGCAGATCATCCTCCAACCAGTACAGTTTCTAAAATCACCGAGAAGTAGTCCAGATCAGAATTTGAATTAAAGCCACTTCTGACAGGCCTTAACTATGCTTTCCTTGTGGGTGCACAGAACATGTATCCGGTCATCATCAACAACAGGATGGAACCGGATCAAGAATCTCGACTTCTCGAGGTTCTTGAGAAAAATCATAAGGAACTTGGTTGGCACGTCTCAGATTTCCGCAGAATAAATCATGCTATGTGCTCACACCCTATTTATCTAGAAGAATATGCCAAGCCTCCTAGAATTCCAAAGAAGGTTGAACCCAAATTTGTGGTACGTTGTCATGAAAGAGATCATAAAATAGTGTAAAGCAGGCTTCATTTACCCCATCTCCGACTCAAAATGGGTGTGCCCTTTGCATGTAGTTCTGAAGAAATCAAGGCTCACCGTGGTTACAAATGATGGAGGAGAGGAGATCTCTACTCGGGTACCGACATCCTGGCATGTATGTGTTGACTACCATCGTTTTAATGCAACAACCAAGAACGACCACTTCCCCTTGCCATTCATTGATCAAGTATTGGAAAGACTAGTCAACAAGGAGTTCTTCTGCTTTCTAGATAGCTACTCCGGGCACAACCAAGTGGCAATCGCCCCTAAAGACCAAGAGATGACTACCTTCACTTGCCTATTTGGCATCTATGCTCTCAGGAAAATGGCCTTTGGCCTGTGTAATGCACCTGCTACATTTCAAAGATGCATGTTTGCAATTTTCACTGAGATGGTAGGCAGTTTTCTCGAGGTGTTTATGGACGACTTCTATGTCTATGGTGACAGCTTCGATTCCTGTCTTGAGAACAAGAAAGAGTACTTCAGAAATGTTGTGAAGTCAATCTTGTGTTATTTTGGGAAAAGAGCCGGTTCATGGTCACGTAAGGGATTGTGCTGGGTCACATCATTTCCAAACGTGGCATGGAATTCGACTCGATAAAGGTGGATGTGATCCACCTCAAACAATTAGAAACGCAAGGTCATTCCTGGGGCATGTGGGTTTCTACAGGAGATTCATTCGTGACTTCAGCTGCTTTGCTCGACCTCTCACAGAGTTGTTGTGCGAGGATACTGAGTTCAATGTTGATCAGCAAGTTCTCCTTTCATTTAATTAGCTGAAAGAGCTAATCACTAAAGCTCCAGTCCTATAGCCACCTGATTGTTCTCTTCCCTTTGAGATCATGACATATGCGTCAGACTTTGCAGTTTGGGTTGTTCTAGGATAGAGAAAAGACAAGGCATCCTATGCCAACAAAACACTAAACGAAGCTCAAAGAAATTACACTATCATAGAGAAAGAATTGCTGGATGTGGTTTTCGCCCTTGAGAACTTCAGATCCTATTTGCTTGAATCTAAAGTCACCATCTACACTAATCACTCTGCTATTCGATAATTGTACTAGAAGAAGGATGCCAAGCCTAGACTGATTAGATGGATCCTTCTCCTCCAGGAGTTCTATTTGGAGATCAAAGACAAGTATGGGGTTCAGAATGTGGTAGCAGATCACCTCTTAATAATTGAGCAGCAAGAGCCTCCGCTGAGCAGTGCACTCATCACATTCACCTTTCCTGATGATTTGATTCTAGCCATGGATTCACTCCCTTGGTATGTCGACATTGTGATCTACCTTATTTCGGAAGCCCACAAGATTGGATGAAAAACAAGGACGAATTCTTGTCCACCATCCATTTCTACTAATGGGAAGACTTACTTCTATTATGGGAACGATCATATTGTATTTGACGCAGGTGTATTCTTCATGAGGAGCATCATAGTGTCCTCGAGCATTATCATTTACTCGAATCTGGTAGACATCACTATGGAGATAGAATGACAATGAAAGTACTATAGTGTGGCCTGTGGTGGCTTACACTATTTAAAGATGTCTCAACATACGTCATGCTCTGCACTGACTGTCAGAGACTGAAAGAAACCCTTACAGCTAAAGATTCCATGCCCTTGATGTTCATTCAGATAGCAAATGTATTCGATGCTTGGGGCATTGACTTCATGGGACCCTTCCCTAACAATCAGGGATACGAGCTCATCCTTCTTGCAGTTGATTATGTGAGTTGCTGGGTTGAAGCTATTCCTGCGCGAGCCACAGACAGCCGTACAGTTTGTCACTTTCTTAAAGAGAACATCATCTTGCGTTTTGGGATTACGATGATATTGATATCAGACGAGAGTAGTCACTTCATTAACAGAGAGGTCAATAAATTAACGAAGGAATACGACATCGAGCACCGAGTTGCATCTCCTTATCATCCTCAGACTAATGGCATGGCTAAATTATCAAATAGAGAAATTAAGACAATCCTACAGAAGCTTGTAAAGCAGGACAAAAAAATTGGTCCCAACTCTTGGACTCAGTCCTTTGGGCATACATAACCGCTTACAAGTATCCCTTGGGCATGTCACCCTACAATCTTGTATATGGAAATCCATGCCATTTACTAGTGGAGTTGATTCATAAATCATTGTGGATAGTCAACATTTGCATTTTTGACTCACAAAAAGTGGTTAGAAAAGAAAAGAGGATCTGAACAGGCCATTGGAATTCCGAGAATATGCATTTGATAACACATTGATGTACAAGGAGAAGGTTAAACGGTAGCATTATCGGCACATCGGACAAAATACCTCTGAGAAAGGACAGAAATGGTGGCTATTTGATGCAAAGTTGAAGATAATCCTGGTCAAATTAAAGAGTAAATGGACTTAGCTATTCAGAGTGCAAGTAGTACGTGACAACAGAAATATTACGATATCAGAATTGTCTCTTGATGCACAACCGTTTACCGTCAATAGACAATTACTAAAGCCTCGAGCATGATATTTTCCTGGCTGTTGTCCACTCTGTCCAAGTGATATGCTCTGAAGGAGCATGAACAACCTTAACAGCTGTACAAGATTCATATAATATCACTAAAAAACTCTTAATTTAAAACTTTGAATTTCTTATTTTTTTTGCTTTTCTTCTTTTCTTCATAATTACCATATTTTATTTTTTTTCTGATTCATTACTCGTATACTTAGGATATACTTCATCCTAAGTATAGGGGGGATGAGTACGGTAACATGTCCATTGTTTAACTCAACACATGTGTCCTCTCTTGTAGATACACCTGTCTATACATAGGGATATCTTACCTTAAGTATAGGGGGTGACATGACGCCCCGTTGAGTTGTTCTATCCCACCCTCGACCCTCCATACATGTAGATACAATCTGCTATACTTAGGATTAATTTATCCTAAGTATAGGGGGATGGCCAACTTCTCATTCCTTCCTTCATTATTCTTTCATTGTTGAAGTATAGGCTCTTCTATACTCAGTACGAGTTATGCATCCTGTTCTCTCTTCTATCTATGAGGGCATAGCTCAAGCTAAGTATAGGGGGGGTTGTATGTACTCTGTATATACTTTAGCCATAACTCGTACTTTCGTATTTTAAATGAAGATGGCTAAATTATTATGTATATCCAAACATATAAAATTCATAAGACCAATTAATAAAATGATGAATATTATTCCTCAAATTATGTTTGTATATATTGATAATAAATTAGGTAAAAATGTTTTGCAAAATGTTTGAAAAATAGTTTGAAAATCTATTTGAAAAATCTTTTGAAAAATGTTTGAAAAATATTTTGAAAATTTTCCAGCCTTTGTAAAAATGTTTGTTTTATAAAAAAATTCTTTTTTTCAAGTAAAATAAAATGTATTGAAAACCTATTTGCAAACGGTATGGAAAACAGTCGCAAAAATATTTGAAAAATCTATATAAACTTTTCGAATAACCTTTTGCAAAATGATTTTCAAATGCTTGTAAATTTTTAAAATTTATTTGCAAAAATTACTTTGGACTATAGTTTTCAAAATTGTTTGTAAAACCACGTTCAAATGAGTTTAAGGAAAATATACCTCTTTCAAATCAAATTTGTATAAATGTACCTATACAAATAACTCACACTCGATATGTAAATCCTCCAACCTCAATTCTTGTAAATAAAAAAAAGGCACGCCCGTGTAAATATCTGTGCATACTTCCTTTTTGCACCAAGAGTCTTTTTATTTTGAAAAATCCCTAAAATTTGCAAAATAGAAAAATTCCAAAAAAACATTTGGAAAAAATTGCATAAAAATCTTCAAAACTCTTCAAAAATCTATAAAATGTTCAAATTTAGAAAATGGCATCACAAAAATATTTTCCTACTTTGTACATAACATTCACATTTTCCAGAATAATATAGACAATTGAAATTGTCAAAACAAAGTCTAGAGATGGGAGCTTGGAATAGACCATAATATACCTAATTTCAGAGGAACCCATTGAGGACCGGAAGTGGAGACATTTCAGGTCACCTTGACTTAATTCTTTAGGTTCTATAAGACTATGTTCATGAGTCAATTCAATGTGCTTAAATAGAACTCTTTATATCATCCGTATGACTCTTAAGACAGTGATTTGACGGGAAACCTTGCACTAGCACTTAGCTCAACCCATATGGACTGTTGAAAAATCTCTGGGTCTAAGTCGGGACGATGCAAGGTCGGTTCGTCAAGGGTGGCTCTGGAACCATTCTTGGAAATTGCCGACACCGGTACTCGAACCCACTTCTTTTGGTAACAATGATATGTAAAGACTGAAAATGGATTGAGACAATTCTTTGGATGAGGAATGGTTTACCGCATAACTTTTCTAAGACCCCAAAACAGTGGGTGGATCAAAGATGCTATATCCACCGGAGCATGAACAAGAATGTAGAATCTATGCAAAGTCAAAGAAAATATCCAAAGAAACCTATACCAAAAATTCGACCAAAAAAGTTGAGCTTCAGAAAAGACTGCTTCTTGGTGAAGAATTGGTTACACTGACCAACTTCACAATGGAATGAAGACTACACTGGTGCATTCCCACTTCTCTTACCATTCTTCTAACTTCCTCCACCAATCGGTTGTAAATACTTGATGTACCTAATCTTAGAAGGGAATATCTATCTCTACGAGGACGAGTTACAAGAAGAACAAATGCCTTGATGGTTCAGTGGTTTTGTCTGGGAAGAGCTGAACAAACCCTCACACATGGTTCTATCATTTCAAGGTAGCAGGAGTATGCGATTGAGAGGATGGTTATGTCCTAGCTGTGAATTGGACTAAATGATAGGAGTATGGAATCTGAGGGTTGTTGTGTCACACTTCTCAAATTCAATGTGGTTCCGAACACACCATTAATCCAAAGGCCTTATGTAAACTCCAAACTTTGACTTTATTAAAAACTAGTTTAAAAGTCGACAATTACTCGAAGTTATTTCTTTTTCTTTTCTTTCTCTTTCATTTTCTAAACTTATTGCATAATTATTTGCTAGGGACTAGCAATGGCAAGTATGAGGGGTGATGAATCTCCATTTCATCACCTTTATTCTATCATTTTGGCCTTATAGCTAATGCATGAAAATAACATTTAGTTATAAAAATTAACATTCATTCTTTATTCCATTTATTGTGTATAAAATACAGTTTTTAATGCAAAAATTGTAGAATAAAGAAAAGAAAATAAAAAGAATAAAATACCAAAGGTATTTTATGACCCTAAACCCCGAGACCTAGGCATCTTAATGACTAGGTCGATAATGAATAAAGTAGGGGGAGATAAGGGCTATCAATACAATAAAAATCCCATTTATTCATTCATCATTTATTTATTTTTAGGACCCATTTTATTCTTTATTATCTATACCTAAAATAAATAAACTATGTACATAAAAGTTGCAGATAATAATGTAGAGAAAAATACAAAATTGAGTTTGCACAAAAAGAATATACAGTGTACATTTTATACATAGAATAAAAAGCCAAAACTCATAATTCACAGAACCATATCTCCTAAATAAAAACTCAAAATGCACCAAAATCACTTTAATTGTATATAACTTGTAATAAGCTATATAGTGAAGGTGGTTTCATATTTTTTGGAATTAATATGTGAAAGCTAGGTTTTGGACCCCTAATGTACTATATACCCGAATAAAATATTCATTTTATTTATTCTTTATCATTTTTATAATTTGATAGTTTTAACATTTTTTGAATATTATTTATAATATATGTACATATTTATAATATTGTAAAACCATACATAAATCATAAAATAAAATAAGTCTGCAAAATACATTGATAACATACCTATACTTTTACCTATATAATTTATACCTTTATTTATTCAAGTGTACAAATAACCTCAGAAAAATATATTAAAATATATTTATGTACCTAAAAATAAGTTATAAATATATAAAATATGAGATAAAATAATAAATCAAATATACAAAAAAATAAAAGATGTAAAACATAGATGAATAAACCTATAAACACACCCTTAAAATTCACTTATAATAAATAAACCCAAAAATAAGGAAAAATCATATTACAATACTATGTAAAATAATAAATATTTTTTTATTTTATAATCATAAAATAATAAAATCATTTATTATATTTAATAATTAATTTTGAAAAAAGGGTTGTTTTGTCTTGTTGTGTCCTGCATGGACCATTCGTGGCCTAGGGATTCTTGACCCCAAATCAACTACCCCCGGCGCCTCTGACTCTCGTTAGACATGTTGAGTTCCTGATGTTGCACCATTTTTCCTGGCGAGATCTCCCTTGTCATCGCTATATTCCCCTAAAACTTTGATCTCTTGTACAGAACCCATGTTCTTCCCAAATCGTCGGACAATAAGGGTCTGTAATTTTGTTTACAAATAAAACCCCCCTCTCCTCCTTACTTCTAGATCCCTCTTAAAGCCCCAAATCGTGTCCTTGTGTGTATGTGTGTGAAGGCCAGGTGACAACTATACTTTCTTTGTGCCTGGAGAACATCAGAGCGAGGAGAGGAGGCGATCCACAACGGAGCTCCGACCTGCCCTGCTCTCTACTGCACCGTATGTATAAAAGATGCACTTTCATGGTGGTTAGGTAGCTGTAGTTCGTATATTTTCTTTGTTGCATTCAATTTAGTGTTTCGATGAGAAATTTTAGCCTAAATTAGATTAGATTATTCACCAGAGATTTAGTGCTCCGGCCAAAGTTCAACTTCCTGTAACAAGCAGTTCTGACCCCCTATCACATCTTATCACCCTCTCATGTGTGTTCTCCATCTAAAACACCCCTCGAATACCCATGATCTTGCCCCACTCAGCGAATCGAAGCTCGTCTGCCACAGTTCACCTGAGCTCTGTCGCCCACACCCATTTTTACACGAATCAGCTTCGTGATCTGGTCGATGCTCATCCCCTCGAGCCATGTGTTGTCTTTGTTCAGGTCCTGCATGTGAAGGAGCCCTTCTGGGCTTGGATAGACTTGAAGAAAGGTTCAAAAGGGACCTTGCAGTCCTAAAGCTCGTCGGACTTCCACTTGAGGTCCTAGATCTTCTTGTACCCATTAGTCGAAGCGGACGACCCTCGTAATTGTATAGCAGTAAGATTCATCGAAGAAGACTGCGGGGGGAGCGAGCATTCACGGATTGAAGTTCGGGGAAGGTTCCATTCTTCCATGTTCTACATGACGAGTAGATATAGTCTGATGAAGAGGCGCTGCCATTTCTAATCATGATCATTCATTTCCCGCTCCGAGGAAGAGTCCAATGAAGCATCATGATCAGATATCAAGCGTCGATCAATGAAGGGGTATAACGGGTTGTGCGAGCGATGTCTGGTAAGTGGTGGGAGCAGAACTGTTTGATGGCGCACATGTTTGGGGTAAATTACAAATCTTGCCCTGTCATTTTATTTATTTATTTATTTATTCTGTAAAAAAAATATGCAGTGTAAATTAAGTCTACATTTAGCATAAAGGACTCTATATTAATTTCATATTGCTTTTTGGTCCAGTCCAACTCAGCTCGCGTGTCATCCTATGTTAGCTGGGCAAATTGCATGTATACCCTTGCGAGTTCTTGTATTTTCATTTAGTCCAATCAAATTCAATATAAGTTATATATTTTTAGGAAAATTGCATGCATGCCCTTGATGCATATTTTATTTGCAAATATATCCTTCCTAGTATATGTATTATTGGTGCTTGGATTTCATTTATTAAAAATAACACCCATGCTCCAAAAATTATGAAAAAATAGATTTACATGCTTGCTAGCATGTATTTTCATTCCCTTTATTTATTTTGGTAATTTGGAATTTTAACCATTTATTTAAATTAAAATGAGCACATTTTTCTCCCTATTTGAATTATAATATACCAAAAAATAGAAAAATGTTTTGAAAAATTCCAAAAAATTATATGTTGTCTATTTTGGTTCATTAACTCCAGACCAAAAATCCCTAAAAATAGAAAAAAGAAAAAGACTAAAAATGAAAAAGCTCTAAAATCTAGTAAGAAAATTGTGAAAAATCACCAAAAATCCCCAAAAAAACATTTCTTTCTATTTTATAAATTTCTTTCAATTAAGAACTATCTATTAAAATTGATTTGGATTATTTTGGACCTAATTTGCTATTTTTAACCTCCTAGTCAATTCAGTGTATATATTAAGTCTCAGATTTGCAATACTCTTTACTTAAAAATCCATAAAAATTAGCAAAAATTCCAAAAAAATCATAAAAACTTTAGAAAAATATATAAAACCCCAAAACAATTTGTTCTCTGATGTTTGGTGATATATATTGCCTTATATAGTGTATATATACCTATATATGTTTTATACTACTATTAATATTATAAATAGATTAATATATTTTAAAAACATAATATATATAAAGAGCATTGTTGATGTAAGTATTTTTATCTATATTATACATTTTGTGTATATACATCTATATATATCATACTTATATATTAGTAAGAAAAAAAATAAAAATAAAAAAATTAATAAAATATAATTGATGAGTGTCCTACCGAATAGGGTTAAGTATCAATATAAATCAACGGTCGTTGCGACCCCAATCAGCAGGACAAAACTCAATAAGAAAAAGAGAGAACCACTCAAGACAAGAGATAAATCAATCAAAGCATGCAGAAATGTAAGCGGTCGTCGCTATTATTTTTGCGTGGTATAGCAACCAGGGTCAAACACAAGTAACACGAGTAATTCTACGAAGTAATCACAATTCCGAAATAAAAAGCATATTTTTAATGGTTTTTAATTTTGCAAAATTTTTATAATTTTTAATTCTTGAATAAAATAGGAAAATAAGAAAATAAAGCAAACAACAAGTTTCGAAATTTTTATTTATGGCTAAAAGTTCTCAAAAATTAAGAATAAAAATATTTTTGGGCTTCTAAAATATTAAAGTATTTTTTAGTAATTTTCTGTGGATTTTATGATGTTTTTGTTATTTTATAAAAATCAAACAAAGGATAAGAATGTAAACAGTGCACAACCAAGATTAAATTGCAAATTAAAATTAACTAAAGTGCCCTAAAATCTTGTGGAGCATTTTTATGATAAACTAGAAGGAAAATGCTACAAACAAGACTTCAAAAGGCGATATTTTGAATTTTTGTATAATTTTTAAGATAATTTTTCAAATTTTTTATGTATTTTCCAAAATTGATAGGACTCTTTGTAGGGTTTTTTATTTTTAGAAAATACTAAACACAACTAAATTAATCCATAAAAAATACAATAAATATTACGTGTTAGTAGGAGCTAACAGTAATTTTTATAGAATTTTTGGGATCAATTTGGTATTTATTTAGTTAAAAACAAGACAGACAGTTCACAGGGACCCCATTGCAATTAAAATAAACCTTTGGGCTAAACAATAATACACATAGATAGCATAGGGTGCAAGCTGCAAATTGCCCAGGAAAAATACGCACATGCTCAATAAACCATGCACAATGGTATAAATGCAAATACTAGAACTTTGCCATATAAATCATAACGTATAAAAAGCACAAGGAAAGAAATGCAAATAACCCAGATAAGCACGTGAACATGTACGTGACTCGGTTTCGGAAGGACTAAAGTATAAAAATAAAAACTATAGGTTCGAACTAAAAAATATCTGAACTACACACTATTTTATTGAACTAAAACTAAATACGAAACTACGTAGGGATGAAAGGGAAATATACCCTTGTAGGGCGCGTGTGGAACATGTGAGAAAACGTGGCGTCTCTAGTGGTGGCTCTAACGTACGGTTATGATCACTGACAACCCAAGATCTGATGGTCCACATAATGTCTGTTACGTGTGGTCGGATGTGTAATATGTGTTAGATCTAACGACTGAAAAGCTGCTAAGGCTGACAACTCAGATGATATTTGGAGCGAGGAGGCTCATCTGACGGCTGGGAAAGGGCCTAAAAGAACACCTCCAGGCCGATCTGCGATCGAGCGGAGGAAGAGATCCACCAGCCTGATTGAAGAGCGAGGAGGTATAATAGCTTCGTGGAAGTACGTGCGTTGGGTTGAGAGGTCTGATGGAGGTGGTAACAGGTGGATGGTCGTGGCGATGGCTGGCCACCTGGATGTGCTCCTCCTGAGCAACTGGAGTCTCGAGAGGGGTTCCTTGCGCACGATAAGACCTGCGAAAGGTAGCTCGACTCGAGGGCGTTGCGCTGGTCGGGGTTATTACATATAAAGAGGGCCAAAGCAATGGGGAATGGAGCTTGACTCCGGGCGTGGGGGTCGAGTCTAAGGGTGATGAGATTGCACAGGAAGGTTGCTGGCGAAGGAGGGTAATCGATCGAAACTGGTGGAGATGGATGATGAGGCTCCAACGAGCTGGTCGGAACCGGTGGACGTGTGGCGGATGACGATGGAAAGATTGAATTGAAGTGGGAAATGGAAGCGAAATGATAGGTGCCTGAACCTACGCTTAAGGTGAGGATGGTAGTCGGGGTCATGGCCTCAACCGTGTTGCGGCGAGCAGGGAGGCTGAACGCGGCGGAGAGCTCCGGCCACGTAGGTGAGCTGCGACTGCATGCCACCAAACTTCGATCCAAGAGGACTCTCAGGTTGTTTTCACTCTGCAGAAGGTACCTAGGGATGAAATAAGGGGCGAGGCACGAGCTGCGGTGCTAGGAGGTTGTGCTAAAGGTTATATAGGTAGCTTGGGGGTGTTGAAAGATCTACAAGGAGCGCCAAAGCCTAGAGTGATTCAGATCAACCGAAAGACCTGCGAGGATGTCGGATGTACGAGGAGTATCGAGTCCGAACTTCAAGGCAAAAGGAGCTCAGAGTCGGGCAGGAAAATTTTGAGAAGAAGCTCCGACGAACAGTATCTGGGTTTATCTAGGGAAGGAGAAACCGTTGACCGGAGGTCAACAAAATGTCTGGACCAATCAGAAAATTAGGATTTGCAAAAATTTACAAATTCAATAAAAAATAATAAATGATTTTAAATTAAAAAGTGTATAAAATGGAAAATGTTTATTGTTTTTCATATTATTTTTTTGTGATTTTTAATTATTTTTATAAAACATAAATTAATGTATATACAATATATATTATTATATACAAGTATAATATACCTATGTAATATGTACAAATATTTTTTTTTTTATTTTTACATAAACACCCCTATGTTATATTTTTATTTATTTACAGCATATTTTTAAGAGTATAAAACAATTTTTGTTTTATTTTTACAAATTATTTACTTATACATAATAAATATGGGATTTAATACATGTACATGTATTTTGCACAATGAGTGGAGATTTTATTTTATTTATTTAATTTTTATAATTTTTATAATTTTTATTTTTATATTATTTCTAGAAATATATACAATGGAGTAAAAATAAGATTTATTTTATATAATTAATATACACAAATATGGATACTATGTACAATACAAAGCGGGTCATATCTCTCTCTACATATTTTATTTTGCGATCAAGTCAAGGCTTGACCTTCTCTTGAGGTTTGGGTCACTCTATATTTATTAAATACTTCATTCCTTTTTCTTTTCTATTATTATTTATATTTGCACAAAAACATGCTGATCATGTAATATTAACAAATGCATGATGAATGCTAAGTTATTGTATTTACATGTATTTACATGATGCTTTGCTAAGATAAATAGCTAAAATAAAAGAATAAAGAGTGATAATCAGGGATTCATCACCCCATATACTTTACCTTTGCTAGTCCCTTACCAAACACTTATTTGAAAAAGAAGTGAAAAGAAAGAGAAAAGAAAAAGAAGGAGAATCAAGGTTGATTTTTAAACTTTTCTTCGTTAAGTTGAAGTATGGAGCTTAGTTAGACCTTTGGATTATTAGTTTGTCGGAACCTTATTGGGATATAGGTTTAAGACTCAACAACCTCTAAGTTCCACCATTCTTTGGTCAAGACTCCTCAATAATCCATTACAGAACAAGTCTACATACGCAAACTCTAATGACTATGCATCTTTCCTTGTACTGTGTAAGTGATATGTAGCTCCCCACCTCAAATGACAAGGCAACAACCTCCCACAACAAGGTAACTCTAATTCCTCAGTCTAGCAGCTCTTTCCTCGAGGAGCGAGGTATCCTTTCTAATTTCGAGTGCAACCGACTCAAGAATAGGGGGAAAGAAGATAATGGACCATGGCCAATGTAGCCACGTATCCCTGGGAGCCTAACCAGTGTAGCTAAGTCTCCTGTTGCAAGCTTCATGAGATGAGAAGGTGGAATACATAAGCTTTGCTTTATTCACTATATATACTTTGGCAGACATTTTATTTTCAATCAGGCCTGCCCACTTGTTTGGAGTTTTTCTTCCTTTTGCACATTTTTTTGATGTGAATATGTACAACATATACATGGTGCAGCATATACATAAGGACTTTTTCTTCCTGACCCAGTATACTATCCCTCTTTTGAAGCATTATTACAACCCACAACACCCATCTTTAGACCTCAATGCTACTAGACCAAGTTGAGTTGTACATCACTCCCTAAAGGAAGACGAGAGGTTCCACCTAGAAGTACTACCCTCGGATGTTACTCCAAGCCAAAGAAATCTGCCTCCTCATCACCTCATCCATATGGAGCTATGTGTAAGGTGCTGGTCCAAGTAAAGTCATTATCTTTGAGAGTCATGCATATGTTGTTAAGTGTTCTACTTAAGCTCATCAAGATGACATGTGAACATAGCCTAGTGGACTTAAATAATTAAGTCACTAATGGACCTGAAAAGTCTTAACCCCAAATCCTGTAAGGTTCCTCTGAAAGTTTGGTGGATTAAGGTCTTAAACAAGCTCCATTTTCCAATGTAATTCTAGACTAGTTTAAATGTCAACTATGATTCAGAAGAGTATACAAAAATATGTCCAAGACTCTTTCTGAGCAATTTTTCAAAATGTGCAAAATTTTTGAAAATGTTTGAACATAAGGGCGGAATGTTTTTACATGATATTTACAAACAATTACAAATAGATTTTTGGAAACCTTTATTTTTCAAATATTTTTCAAATATTTTGTACTATATATAATTTTGGTACAAAAATATTTACAAAAGTTTTGCACACAAAACATTTTTACAAACATTTGTACAAAAATAGTTTTTACAAAAATCTATTTACAAACATGTAAGTGCAAGAAAGAATGCAAGAAAATTTTAAATTTTATGATTTTTAGGTATAAAGTTTTCAGCCATTTTATTTATTAACATACTCACACAAAGTACGAGTTATGGCTAATGTATATATACAATATATACGACAACCCCTATACTTAGCTCGAACAATATCCTCGGAGTGAACAAAGAGTGATGAAGAAGACATAACTTGTGTTGTGTATTAGGAAGTGAAAAGAAAGGCTATACTACAACGACAAATAAAAGAATGTCATAAATAGAAGTCGGTGATCCCCCTTACTTAGAATCAAATAATCTTAAGTATAGCATATGTACACAAAGGGAAAACTGAGGGTTAGAATGTACATGGCCTACCTTCCCTATACATAGGGTAAAATATCCCTAAGTATAGGCAGCAACACAGAGGTAAAAAGAATCAAAAGAATAATAAAAAATCTGACACCCCCTATACTTAGGGTAAAGTACACCCTAAGTATAGCATAATCAGAAGATGAAGATGAGGTGTTAGACTAAAGAATGTGCGATATGGATAACTAGATCTATACAACTATGGGAGAGAAGTGATAATCAGGCATGAGATGCAAATGATTGTGAGTCAAAGACCACATCTCATGCCAAATGAATAGGGGAGACGTTAACGATTAGCGGATCCAGATAAGGCTTCAGGCGCTGACCGTTAGCTCGAAAGGTGGAATCTAACGATATCTCAGATATGTCAATGCTGTCATTGTTGTGCACCTTTCGGACCAAGTATGGTCCCTTCCACTTGCTCTGCAACTTCCCTGGAAATATTCTAACCTGGCATTGAATAACCATACTCGTTAGTTCGACTCAAACTGCTTATGGCTGATATGGGAATCATGCCATATCTTCACTCACTCCTTATAGGCTACTCGAAAAGGATGTATCTCTAAGCTCCTCCAGGGCTGCCAACTCTTCCTTCCTTAGTTCTCCTGTACTCTTTGGATTCAATAATATTTTAGTAACTGTTCATAATGACTTGTGCTTTATCTCAACTCGTAAATGGTATGGCTTTCCATATATGAGACGAAAGGGAGACGTATCCAAAGGTGTCTTGAAGGAAGTCCGACAGACCCACAAGAAAGAGTCCAAAAGCTGTGACCTTCCAAAAATCGACATTTGCGGTTCGAGCGGGAATGGCCTCAACCCAACGACTCACATAATCTACAACCAACTAAATGCACTTGAATCCCTGACTCTTAGGGAATGGACCCATGAAATCAATGCCCCATGCATCAAAAACCTCACAGAAGTGAATGGGCTGCATCATCAATATATCACGCTATTCACAGGTGCCCATCCTTTGACATTCAATACACCTCTTCATGAATTCATCAGAATCCTTGAAGATGGTAGGCCACGATAGCACACATTAGAGCACTTTCTGTGTTATTCTCCTCCTGGAATGATGTCATACCACCTCAAGCTTGTGGCAGTATGTGAGGATGCTATGATGCTCCTTCTGATGAATGCACCGACGCTAGACGCTATCACCTCCTTCATGATAAAGGATGGGATCCTCCCAATGGTACGATTTGGCCTTCGCAAGGAAGGTCTCAAGTCGTTGTCTGGTCCAACCTTGTGGAACTTTCTTGGTGACGAGATAGTTCACAATATCGACGTACCATGGAAGCGAGGCGATAGCAAGGATCACCTCATCTAGAAAGGTCTCTATGTAGGTGTTGTATGCTCAGAATCCTTAAGATTTTCTAATCGGGAGAAATGATCCGCCACCACATCCTTGACTCCAGGTTTATCCTTAATCTCAATTTCAAATTCATAGAGCAGAAGGATCCATCTGGTCAATCTCGCTTTGGCATCATTCTTTGCCATGAGGTACCTGATGGCAGTACGATCAATGTAAATAGTCACTCTGGATCCAAGAATATAAGATCTGAAATTTTCCAAGGAAAATACTACGGCTAGCATCTATTTCTCTGTGACAGTATAATTCCGCTGAGCAGCATCCAATGTACGGCTAACATAGTGAATGACATACGGTAATCCATCCCTCCTCTGTCCTAGCATAACCATTATGGGAAAATCAGAAGCATCTGTCATGATCTCGAATGGGAGAGACCAATCTGGCAGCAGAAGGACAGAAGCCTCGACAACTAATCTCTTGAGAGTCTCAAAGGACACCAGACACTTATCATCTATAATGAACTCGGTGTCTTTCGTCAGCAAATTAGTAAGAGGTCGGACAATTCCGCTGAAATCCTGAATGAATCATTGGTAGAAACCGACATACCCCAGAAAGACCGCAACTGCCGCAAATTGTACGGTAGATTGAGTTTCCTGATGATATCCACCTTGGCCACATCAATCTCCATGCCCTTGTTGGAGATGATATGGCCAAGCATTGTCCCCTAAGTCACCATGAACTGACTCTTCTCCCAAGATAATATAAGATGGACCTCGATACAACGCTGAAGTACACGGTCTAGGCAGTCAAGACAAGCATCAAACCCGTCACCATAGACCGAGAAATCATCCCTAAAGAACTCTAAGAAATCACCCACCATGTTCAAAAAAATGGACAATATGCACCTTTGGAATGTTACCGTGGCGTTACATAGACCAAAGGGCATCCGTATGAAAGTATATGTCCCAAACAGACAGGTGAATGTCATCTTGTCCTGATCTTCGGGCGCTATGGCCACCTAGTTATAACCAGAGTACCCGTCAAGAAAGCAGAAATGACTCTTTGCGGCTAACCTCTCAATAATCTGATCAATAAAAGGTAGTGGGAAATGATCCTTCTTGGTGGCATGATTCAATCGTCTATAGTCCACACAAACCCTCCAAGAAGTGGGCACCCGGATAGCTATCTACTCTCCAGACTCACTCAGAACTGTAGTGATGCCCGTCTTCTTGGGCACCACATGTAATGGACTAACCCACTAGGAGTCAGAGATGGGGTTGATAAAATCGGCGCTCCACCATTTCGATATCTCTTTCATGACCACATATTAACGGTTCAGGTTCAACCATCGATGGAACTCACGTGATAGCTTTGCGTCCTCTTTGAGATAAATATGGTGGGAGCACATGGCCAGACTTAACCCCTGGAGATCAGCTACACTCCAGCCAATCGCCTTGCGATTCCTTTCAAGAACCTCCATCAAGCGAGATTCTTGCTCTCCAGTCAAATCTGCTGAGATAATGATTGGGTACATCTCTGGCTCACCCGCAAGGAACCTGTACTTCAGTGACTATGGCAAGGGATTCAACTCTGGGCACCTACGAGCTGGCTAATCTGGCTTCTAGAATGTCTATGTGAAAGCAACCAAATCTGCATGGGAAAACTCTCGCTGATCGTGAAACTCTGGCAAAGATGGCCCTGTTGGTGTTTTTGTAATCTGTGCTGGCTCAATCTCCACCCTAGTTGTAGGCTCTATGGGAATCAGACAAGGTAAAAACTCATCAAACTCTACCCAACCAATGTCTGAATCTGAGGGATTTGAATAAGAAGAGCAAGAAATGAAATTGGATTCGCTATCCAAACTGCGATCGTCAGCTCAAATGTATCCTCGGCCAAGAGTATGCTATACGGACTCTCATCTGCTGGAAGTTGTGAATCTGTAGTATCTGATGGTGAGATAAGAGCTTGTGAGACGGGGTCGACCCAAACTGCTTCATCATCTGTGATCATGAAGTCGCACTCCTGGTAGACGTCTCGCTCTGTTATCTGCTCTGCATCGCTGAACTGCTCTGAGCAAGTTGAGTATCGTGCTCTGATCTCGTCGATCGTCTCTATTTGTACACTTTCGCCCTCGACCCGAAAGTCTACCTTCCCACTATCATGGTCGGACATCGCCTTGGTTGTGGCCAAGAATGGTCGTTCTAAAATAATGGGGGTATCTGTCACAGACTCAGGGATCTCCAAGTCCAAAGTAACAAAGTCCATGAGGAATTTCAGGCCCTGCATTGTGACGACCACATACTTCAACAACCCCTTCGGCCTCTTAACATATCTATCAACAAACTGAAGGACTGTCCTACTCTTTCGAAGAGGGATAAACTCGAAGCTGTTGAGTAAGGCCGCTGGGAGAAGGTTTATTAAAGAGCCGCTAACTAAAAGAGTCCGATGGAATCGATGCTTGTAAATATGACATCTGACATAAGGGGCTCCATCATATGGCCTCTTGGCTGGCAAACGGTTCTGAATCGTGAAGCATGTGGCATGAGTGAGCACATGGATCCCTGCATTGTGGTTCCTTCTCTTCCTGCAGATGGTAGTCTTCTCTCTCAGGTTCTTTTGGAATAGAGGGATGTGCTCAAGTGCCTCCTGTAGAGTCAACTGGATATGGAATATGTCGATCATCTGCTAGCTGAACTCTAGCTGCTGTGTTCTTTTTGAATTTTCTTTTTTATTCCCCTTCATCAAGCAGAGTGCTCGAGGGAAGGGGATAGCTGGGCCCTCCCCAAATATAGGGCTAGGAAGAGGTTCTTGTGCCTGTGAGAGAATGGAGTCCATATCAAGATCATCTTGTAATACATATGGGTTCGAAGAAGATAAAGAAACCTTTCCTTTATTCATATTTTTGGTCTTTTCAAAACAGTCCTGAGATACACCAACAGAAGGAAACACAATTAAATGAAAACTGGTGGCATCGACACCACCCATGCCATTAGTCTTCATGGCATCAGCATCGCGTTCTGGCTCAGCATCAGGTTAAATGGTGGCATCAGTACCACCAACTGCATCTGGATATATGATGGCCTCAGTACTGTCAGCTGGATCATCATCCTTGGTGGCTTCAGCACCACCGTGATTAACATCATTAGCGGCATCAGCACTGCTATCCTCCTCGTCTGGTGCTCCTAGAACTCGATGGAGTCATCGCTCAGATGAGGCGCTCCCGGATGGCATCCTACCACTCTTAAGTGTCACAAAATCAGCATCAAATATGTAGGAAGAAATATCACCCAAAGAATCACTAGGAGTGGCAGTCTTTGTGAAATGTACCTGCTCAGACTCCCTCTTCAGATTGCTAGGATTTGGCTCATTCTGAGCAGGTATGGAGGCCTTGCCCTTGATAATATCCATCATCTCCTGCCGAAACTCGTCCATCTCCCGTCGGAAAGATGTGTGTTGGTCTGAGAGTAGGCGGTCGAGATCGTCAAGGGTTGGGTTCTCATAGTATAGTCCATGAGAACCGGATGGGTTGCCTCGCAGGAAATGAGGCTGGCTCTATTGGTACTAGTGTGGAGGGGACTGAGTGTACTGCTGAGGCTGCTGCCTCCACTATTGTCCCTAATGGTAGGGACGAGGACCCTGTTCATAGTGCTGTTATGGCTGGGAGTACTGGGGTTGCTGCTACTATTGGATGGTCTGTCCGCCCTGAGCTGGAGGTTGTTGTTGGGATGAGGTGCCTCTGATAGACCACCTGAATCCGGGATGATCATGGTGGATCCCGGACTGCTGCCGGTTATACCAAATCACGTTGACTTCCATCAATGACTCCTGCTCATTAGTGGAAGGTGGAAGAACTGCCAGGGGCTTATGTGGCTCATAAACCACCATCTGAGTGTCTTGAGATGGGGGTGGTTGAGTGTAATATTGCAATTGCTGAACTGGCGCTGCCTGAATGTGGTGAACCTTGTGGTATTGGGTAGATGGCTGGGAAGAGTTGCTACTATCGTGATCATCCCGTGACTTGAGATGGGGTTGAGAAGCCGTCTGTGCCTCCTAAAGACACATGATATGGGTCTTCGGGTCACTGAGAGTCTGTGCAACCTTGTCTATCGATGTCATGCCCTGGCACTGCTTCTTCTCTATGATCTCTATACGGTCCAACTTCTTACTAATAATCCCCATATCAGCTACTAAAGACTCTGCCCCTGCTGCTGTTGATGAAGTAGATGGACTTGCATCAACCCTTGCTATCCTTTGATAGGACACAACCTGTGGAAGGGGCTTCCCCTATGTGTAGACACGGGTCTGGGACATCACCGTGTAGTCTCTGCAATCTCCTCATAGATGGCCTAAACCTGGTCCTCATCCTTCGTGAAATAGGACCCCCACATGAGGCATTGACAAGCCCCTGCAACTCTGGTCTCAGCTCACAAAAGAATCTCTGAACTAGATTGGGCTTGGATATGTCATGGTGTGGACACCGGTTGATGAGATCACGAAATCGATCCCATGCCTAATGAAACTGCTTGATGGGGATCATGGTGAAGTTGTTGATCAGAGCTCTAGCTGCATTGGTCCAGCCAAGTGGATAGTACTTGTTCAAGTACTCGGTCCGGAGCTGCTTTCAAGTATTAACGTATCTCCCCAAATGCTTCTGCCAGTAGGCTACTTTGTCGACCAGGGAGAAAGGGACTGCCATCATATTGATGGTGTCCTTGTCAACGAGTTTGTCATGGACTGTACTGCAACGAATCCTCGGTGGCTATCCCATGGAACTTGGGCAGTAACTGGATCATCTAGCGGCCGAGCTTGAAGTCACCTCGAATCTTAAGGAGTTGAATCCGTCGGTGAGTGAGAGTTGCAACGGGATTGTGCAACTGTCTCATCGATCGTGGTTTTCTAACTGGCTCTGGCTGATTCACAAGGTGTTTGTCTGCTCCTCCTCTAGCTGTTGGTATCTCTCCACTGGCTGGTCACTGCGAATGGTCTCAGCTGGCTCACGTCTACTCTAACTCACATCGCACCTCTTCCATAAATGCTCCCTGATCTCTAATATGTCTCTGCATCATCTCCAGGGGACTAGGAGTGTGTTTTTGATGGTGCCCTAATCAAGAATGTAAGTAGAACCCTAGGGTTGCTCATCGGTACGTCCGTCACTGCTGGACATCTCTCGGGACTCTATAAAGACAAAAGACCCAAACTCAGATGCCATCAAATGAACATAAATCTATGTTGGCCTCTGCTCGAGCACCTCAGGACTGGTGGAAGATGGGTTGTCGAGTGGAATCAGGTTGGTAGCGAACTCAAGTTCGGAGAGTGGGTTTGGGCTCTCCAAAGCTTCCCTAGATGAGTGGAAAGGAGTGCTCGAGAGCGGTACTGTCAAAGGCAGCCTAAGGGACCTCCTTCCCATCATCGTGATGTAGGGATCAATGCGGATGAGATCTGGAATGCAAACAGGATCAGAAGTCAACCCCCAATTCACCTACACAACATTGAGTTGATGAACGTGAAGGTTCGGTCGATAATCTTGTCAATTTTATTTAGGTGATTAATCAGTCTATAATAGCGATTAAGCAAGCTGGTAGGAAATTGATGCTCCCAGGAGACTAGCCCAATCTCACAGTTAGATCTTTCCCAGCCAGTATGGATTGCAGACCATTTACCGGCTACCCGATCTATCCAATCTGCAAAGGAAGTCCCTGACTACTTATTGGCTACCTAAATAAATCCTCACTGTAGAACAACTAACCCCAAGACCATTAGTCTGAAAGAAGTTCAGGTATGCCTCTATCCTAGGGTGTGGGTCACTCTCTCGCTACAAACAAACCAACCAATGAGGGGGTGACTCTAAAAAAAACAAAGATTTTTAAATGAGGTGAATTTTAGGGTAAAGTTTGCATTAACAGTCCCAATTTTATGATTTTCTCTTTTTTAGGAAATTTTCAAATAAATACAATGCCTAACGAATTTTTCGATCTCCTGGATTATTTTAAGTTCAAAAACAAGGGGAGGAAGTCGAAAAAGCTGATGCGTGATCAAACACTATGATGCATGCAAAGATAGAGATGCGTACCTGTCGCCAACACTCTACATGCACGGTGATCCACGCATGAATTAAAAGATTGAAATTGAACTATATGATGCATGAAGAAATCGAACTTAGAGATAATTTTTGAATGATCGTGAAGAACAGTAGCTAACTGATCAAGGAGAGGGAGATCGAAGTCCAATCTCGGATGTCGATCAGTGTTCGCCACAACGGATCCTGCATGTGTTGTATACGACCTCTAGTGGCACGTGACCTCTCAATCGATTGAGTTACTTTTTTTTATTTATTTATGGTTAGGTCCAATTATGATCTATAGGTCCAGGCAAGCAATTAGGGATTGGCCCTTAGCTAATTACGTCACAATCAATAAAAAATCCTAAGTATAGGTGCCAAAACTTTGAGAATCAAATATAAAGGAAAATGTGAGAAACTCAAAACTCGATGAAAATCGTGGTGAGGTCCCCCGAGCACATCGGTGCTCGGTGAAACAGACACCAAAATGAATCAAGTTTCTAAGAAGAGTCCAAGGAGTCCAAAATTATTACAATAATGATAAGTCTGGTGAAAAATAAACTAACTACTCTAAATGTTATAATTAATTCTTTCTCTCCTGCTCCTCCTCGGATGCAGGTACTCCAACAGAAAGCCGAAGTGTCCTCAGGCAGTTCCTTGCACAAAAAGTGAAACAGAGAAAGTGTCAGAAAGCAGTTATAACAAATAGATGTAAAAATAAGCAAATGTTTGAAAAACAACTACTAATCCATGCTCCCCGGTAACGGCGCCATTCTGATGAGCGGCCTACCTACTAGCGTTAAGTATCAATTTAAATCAAGGGTCGTTGCAACCCCAGTCGGCAGGACAAAACTCAACATGAAAAAGAGATAACCACTCAAGACAAGAGATAAATCAGTCAAAGCATGCAGAAATGTAAGCGGTCTTTGCTATTATTTTTACATGGCATAGCAACCACGGTCGAACACAAGGAACACGCGTAAACCTACGAAGTACTTACAATTCGGAAATAAAAAGCATATTTTTATGGTTTTTAATTTTGCAATTTTATTTATAAATTTTAATTACTGAACAAAACAAGCAAATAAGAAAATAAAGCAAACAACAAGCTTTCAAAATTTTTATTTAAGGCTAAAAATGCTCAAAAGTTAAGAATAAAAATATTTTTGGGCATTTCAAATATTAAAGTATTTTGGTAACTTTTTGCGATTTTTATGATGTTTTTGTGATTTTATAAAAATCAAATAAATGCTAAAAATGTAAATAGTGAACAACCAGGATTAAATTGCAAATTAAAATTACCTAAAGTGCCCTAAAATCTTAGAGAGCAACTTTATGATAAACTAGAAGGCAAATGCTACAAACAAGAACTGAAATGATGATTTTCTAAATTTTTGTCGAATTTAAAGATATATTTTTAAATTTTTATGTACTTTCCAGAATATACTAGATTCTTTTTAGGGGTTTTTGATTTTTAGATATTAAATGCAGCTAAATTAATCCACAAAAATCACAATAAATATTACATGTTAGTAGGAGCTAATAGTAATTTTTATTGAGTTTTTGGGATCAATTTGGTATTTATTAATTAAAAACAAGACAGACAATTCATAGTGAGCCCATTGCAATTAAAATAAACCTTTGGGCCAGACAATAATACACGTAGAAAGAACAAGGCACAAGCTTCAAATTACCCAAGAAAAATACGCACATGCTCAGTAATCCACACAAAGGGGTATAAATGCAAATACTCGAACTTTTCCATATAAATCATAAAATATATAAAGCACAAGGCAAGAGATGCAAATAAACCAAACAAGCACGTGAACATGCAGGTGACTTAGTTTCAAAAGGACAAAAGTGTAAATAGTAAAAACTAGAGGTCCGAACTACAAAATATCTGAACTACACTTTATTTTACTAGACTAAAACTAAGTACGAAACTACGCGAGGATGAAAGGGAAATATACCTTTGCAAGGCGCGTGCGGAACACGTGAGAACACATGGCAGCTCTGGACGCGACGTTGGCGTACGGTTCTGATTACTGGCCTGAGATCTGCCGGTCCAGAGAATGTCTGCTATGTGCGGTCAGATGTGTCAGATCTAACGGCTGAAAAGCAGCAAAGGTTTATGACTTAGATGATATCTAGAGCGAGGAGGCGCATCCGACGGCTGGGAAAGCATCTGGAAGAACAGCTCCAGGCCGAGCTTAGATCGAGCGCAGGATAAGATCCACTAGTCCGATTGAAGAGCGAGGAGGTCTAGTAGCTTGTGGAAGTGCGACGCATCAGGCTTAGAGGTTCGATGGAGGTGGTAATGGGTGGATGGTCGTGGCGATGGCTGGCCACCTGGAGGTGATCCTCCTGAGCAACTAGAGGCTCAAGAGGGGTTTGTAGCATGCGATAAGACCTGCAAAAGGTAGCTCGACTCGAGGGCGTTTCTCCGGTCGGTGTTATTGCATATAAAGAGGACAAAGACGATGGGGAATGGAGCTCGACTCCCAGCGACCATGAAGGAGGGGAGTCTCGACCTTAATATCGACTTGGTGGTCGAGTCTAAGGGTGATCATATTGCACAGGAAGGTGGTTGGAGAAGCAGGGTATCGATCGAAATGGATGGAGATGGATGACGAGGCTCCGACCAGCTAGTCGGAGTCGGTGGACGTGCGGTGAAGGATGATGGAAAGATTGAATCGAACTGGGAAATGGAAGTGAAATTATAGGTACCTGAAGGTTTAGAAGTGTTCCTACGCTTCAGGCGAGGATGGTAGTCGAGGTCGTGGCCTCAACCATGTTGCGGCGAGCAGGGAGGTTGAACGTGACGAAGAGATCCGACCACGTAGGGGAGATGCGACTGCAGACCACCAAACTTCGATCCAAGAGCACTCTCAGGATGTTGTCACTCTACTGAAGGTACCTAGGGATGAAAGAAGGGGCGAGGCACGAGCTGCGATGCTAGGTGGTGGAGCTAAAATTATATAGGCAGCTTGGGGGCGTTAAAAGATCTGCAAGGAGCGCCAAACCCTAGAGTGATTCATATCAATCGAAGGTCCTGTGAGGATGTCAGATGTACGAGGAGTATCGGGTCTGAATTTCGAGGCAAAAGGAGCTCGGAGTCAGGCTGGAAAATTTTAAGAAGAAGCTTCAACGAACAGTATCCGGGTCTGACCCGAGAAGGAGGAACTATTGACTGGAGGTCAACAAAATGTCCGGACCAATTAGAAAAATAGTATTACAAAATATTTACAAGTTCAATAAAAATAGTATATCATTTTAAATTAAAAAGTGTATAAAATGAAAATGTTTATTATTTTTCATATTATTTTTCCTGTGATTTTTAATTATTTTTATGAAACATAAATTAATGTATATACAATATATAGTATTATATAAAAGTATAATATACCTATGTATTATGTACAAATAATTTTATTATTTTTTTACATAAACACCCCTATTTTATATTTTATTTATTTACAACATATTTTTAGGAGTATAAAACAGTTTTTATTTTATTTTTATAAATTATTTAATTATACATAATAAATATGGGATTTAATACATGTACATGTATTTTGTACAATGAGTGGAGATTTTATTTTTTAAAAAAAATTCTGATTTTTATTTTATTTTTATATTACTTTTAGAAATATATGTAAGTGAGTAAAAATAAGAATAAATTAATTTTCTTTTGTATAAATAATATACACAAATCTAGACACTATGTACATTACAAAGTGAGCCCTATCTCTCTCTACATATTGTATTTTGCATTCAGGTATAGGCTTGACCTTCTCTTGGGGTTTGGGTCACTATGTATTTAATCTAAATACTTCTTTCTTTTTTCTTTTCCTTTATCATTTTTTTTGCACAAAAACATGCTAATTATGCAATATTAACAAATGCATGTTGAATGCTAAGTTATTGTATTTACATGTATTTAAATAATGCTTTGTTAAGATAAATGGCTAAAATAAAAGCATAAAGAGTGAGAATCGGGGATTCATCAATAATATATATATATATAAATAAACAAGAATATATATAGATATTATAAAATTAAAAACCAAAAAAATGGACAAAAGAACAATTTTGAACACACTACACATTGATTAGTAATAATCGTAGGCTACTTGGTCTGCTTTCTATGGTTCGACCTCTACATGCTTTCTTGCTATACACTTAACTTTGTAGAGAATAATAAATTTTAACTTCACATTTTTGTCATGCACTGCTAATCTTTCATCGTTGGTTAATTGTTCATGAATCACTATCTTTTGAGTGGCCATTACACCGACTACGGTTTGGCCTTGTGAAACCATATGACCCTCAGAATTATGTGGTTATCACATATTTTTCCTCAGTTCGAGAATCATATCTCTCAATGCTGCTTGAAAGTCAGCCTATTCTATCAACTGTGCCTAATGGACTAAATGGAGGACAACATGGTAGTGTTGATCTCGGACTGTTCAGCCATGGACCCTTTTCCTTTAGGCGACATCAAGCGCACTGTATCCGTTTCTGCAAGTGTAAACTGCGTTGGATTAGTCTCCGAGAATGATGGAGTCCAAAATGATAGTTAAATATTAGAGTCAATCTTGAACAATAGATTGATGGATGAAGTGAAAGGTAAAGTGGAATAAGGAATACTTGGGAAGTGAATCTTCCCGAGTTGAAGACAATCGGTTTGGAGTGTGAAATGAGTCCACTAAGTCTGAATGAGAATTGCTACAATCCGATATCTTCGACATGAAGGGGCGAGATGCAAGAACATGAAAGTCAAACAAAAAAAGAGTGAATAGAAGGCATGAAGTGCGCAGAAGGATATCTAAGACTAGCAATCAAACACAAATAGAACCCCGTGTTCCCAACTCGATACAAGTGAAGATCGTAAGAGTTTGTTTTGTTATCTTTTCAAATTTATTTGGTGAAAAATACAATCCTTGAAAGAGTTAACATGTTGTTAGGTGCATGTTATTTCCCTAAAGACTGGCCTGATTCTTACGACAAGTTGCATCCACTTTCAGCCAATATGGATGTATGTATGGACCATGAAAATGACTACTCATTACTTCAGGATGGAGCCTTATGCAGTGTCCTTTAAACCATCCACTCTGCTAAGGAAATTCAGACCGTTTACCAACTACCCGCATTCCCCTATTTAGAAGTAGCTAACCATTTTTATAGAATCAATAGTCTATATGAAAATCTAGGATTGGCTCTATCCTATTGTTTATCTCTCTCTCTCTCACTTTCAAGTAAATTCAAACAATGAGGGGGTTACTCTCACCAAAACATTTGTGATTGCCCTTAAGTTTTGTTTTATGGCCGAGGTTTCTTTAGCAATCCTGGTTTTACAAAGTTATCACTCATTTTGAATATTTTGCAATGAACCGCCTACTGAGTATCCAATTTTCTTTTTAATTATGTGAGTTAAAACAAGGAAGGAGATCAGAAATGCCAATGCGTGATTAAATTTAATGATGCATGCAGGAGTTTATAGATACGTACCTTGTCACCATCACTCTACATACAGGGCGATCCATGTCAAATTTAAATACAAGGAAATAAACTAACCTAAATGATGCACGTGAATCATCCTGGCAATAACTTCTATTAGCTGGAAAGATCCAGTTAATTTGACTAAGTCCAAATTACGCTCTATTCTATAGATGCAAAAATTCGTGTTTAGGGCTTTGGACCTAATTAACTACCAACATCAAACAAGTTAATAAAGTAATCACTAAGAGCTCATGCACATAAAACTATTTGAAAACAAAGAAAAAGAAGATGATGAAAACAAAACCGATGAGGTCCCCCAAGTGCACCGGCACGTGGCGAAACAGACCCCGCAAACAAGGTATATAATTTCCTTTTTTCAAGAGTTTTTGAATGACTAAAATGCTAAAATAAATCAAAAGCTATCTACGCTCCAAATGACAGTCTGCTCTAAATCTTCTTCTCCTCCTCCTCCTATGCTCTCCTGCGGCTTGGTGGAGAATCAAGTCATCTCTGCTTCTCTTGGGTGCACCGACAATCCTAAGAATGCCGCCATCGCTCGTCGGGCCCTCGCTAGAAAGAGGAAATAAAGAATGTGTTAGATATAGTTATATAAATATAAGCAAAAGTAATGGAAATAAATACAATGAATATGAACAATGAAATAAATATGGGAAAATATAAACAAAAAATATACAACCCAGAATAGTATGTCAAGAGAAAAACCTAACTACCCTCGTCGTGCCAGCCAGACAATGACGCCATTTTGTTGAGTGCTAAGATTTAGGTTTTTATATCAATGAATTATTCATAAAGGCTGTCACAACCCAACGAAACGTCAAACCAAAATTTTATTTAATCTCAAACAAAAGTAAAGAAGAAAATGTAGCAAGAGATTTTGCTATTTAATTTACCTGTATATCTAATAGGATAAAACTCAAGGAGGCTCCAAAAATACTAAAGGTTATTCTATGCAATGAGAATTCAATGAAAGAATAAAGGAATTTCTATTTACACTAAGTTTGGATGGGGGGTGTGTTTGAAGCTAATATATTATTTTTTTATTTAAATTTTATATTTTCTATTTGCTTTTAGATTTCTATTTTTTAATTTTTGTTATTTTTTTAAAAAATAATAAATTAAAGATAATTTAAATCACACACTCAACTCTTTTTATATTTTTCAATTTTGTCAAAAATTACCAGAAAATTTAAAAAACAATATTTTTGAGTTTTAGATAAAATTTTAATGTTTTTTTTAATTTTTCCAGATCTTCCCAAATTTTAAGACTTTAAATAAATAAAAAATTGGGTATTAAAGAAAAAGGAAATAAAATGATTGTTTTTGGAATTTTAAAATAGCAAACAAGGTCAAAAATAAATGAAATATATACAGAATAAAAGATTCTTTTATATGATTTCCAAGAGTCATTTTGCGATTTTTTTTGATATTTAAAAGAATATTTTTTTGTTTTTGAGAGTTTTACAAATTTTATGGGTTTTATGAGGAATAAAAACACGAAAATTAGACAGAAATTAAAAAGAATCAAAATAAATGGATAAAAAATTTACTTAGAATTTTTTGATAAAGTTTTATAAATTTTATGGCTTTTTTAATAGAATATTTTTATTAAGTCTTTTAATTGTAATAAATAGTAAAAATAAAGAAAATGCGAATGGAAAATGTAGATGCAACATAAATATGACATAAGCTTATGTGAATTTTTGCATAATTGTTAAATGGGTTTCACTAATTTTTATTTAATTTTAAACATGCAAAAATAAAGCAGACTCACATGGACAAATATGCAACTATTTAATGCATGTAGACTGATTAACAAAAATAAAATACAGGGCTTAACATGCAATTTCCAATATCGTTAGACTGGACTTGATTGTGAATAGAATAAATCTGAAGGCCAAGTATTAACTCAAAACATCAAAACTTTTATTGCAAAATACCAAATACTCGCATGCAAGGCACGCGTGTAGTTCAAACATGACTCATTTGCATATAAAATAAAGTACATGATATAAAATGCAAATTTTGAAACAAAGATAGAATGAGTTGTTTCTTCGCTGGGACTTATTTAAATAAGATAAATACAGAGGGTGTGGGCACAATTATACCATTAAATTGCGTAGCGCCTTGGACGGTTCAGATTCGCTGATGTGAGGATCGAACGGCTGTGGATGAAGCGTGCTTGGATGGCTCGATATGCTCTGGATGATCTGATAAACGATGTAGTTTTGGGGGTTTTTGAACAACTGAGATGTAAACTGCGGTGGATTTCCCGGTCGTATGGTGCAGAAGAAACCTAGAGGAACTGGGAAGCACGAAAACTCCGATGAACATGAGTTTGCTGGATCTCGTTCATCTTAGCCCTGAACTTTCTCGACGAGGTCTCAGATCAAAGCTCTTGCAATTCTGCGTTAGTTGGGTACCTTGGACCTTCATGAAATAACCAGATCGAGGATTTGGAAAGTGATGAGCAATCTCTGCTCCAGGTTACTACTCCAGTATTTAATCTTGCATTATGCGTGAGATCTAGAGATCCTTAGACCTGCAATGGAAAGCTCATGCTCAGAGGTGTTCTCTGACCAAGAGATTAGGTCAGAAACACGTGAAGTGGGGGTAAATGGAGGTCTCCAGTGAAAGTGATCGGATTGAAGACCGAACTCCTGATCTGTGAGGATCTGGAGGTGGGTAGAGGGTGTGAGAGATAAAGAAATGTGGAGTGGAGGTGTAGGCATAGTCGAAGGGTAACTTTGATGATCGGAGCTCCCTCGATCTGGAGATCGGAGGTTGAACGATAAAGATCTGATATAGGTGATTTATACAAATTCAAAGCGAAAATGATATGCTGCATCAAAGTTAAGATAACTAGATTACCACCGAATAAGAAAAAGGGTAGAAATAGTCTCGATCGAAGATGTTGTGGAGACGTGCGACACAGATCACTGGCAACGTGGATATATAACGACCTTCACTCGAACCTTCACACTCCTAATCGAAGAGCAGCTTCTCTGTCACCAGAGCTATTTGCAGGGACCGATTGCGGGCAAAAGTATGGGTCAAGGACGGATTAAATTCGAGGTGGAGGGAATGAATGTCTATTTATAGAACGAGCTCCGACGAGTTTTGAATTTAAAAAGGAGAAAGATCAAAGGAGAATCGAGGGGATATGGAAGGCTGGTGTAGTTGATGATTGAATGAGTGAAAGGATCCGAAAAGGAAGCATGGGTGGTTACGGATAAGAGGTGTGTGGAAAATAGGCAGGAAGTAATGGTAAAGCGAGGTTAGCGGGAGTCAGGCGTTGTCCGAAGAGTTGACCTAGGTCAACAAACCTGGGTCATCCAATCAGAAGGCACCTAGAATGCGTCCAAAATAAGCTACATGCCAAAACAATAAATATAAGTTAAATAATTCAATAAAAAATGAAAATGAATTTACACACATCACCCTCAGGTATTCCCAATACATAACCCTTAGGTATTCCCAATACATGTATATCTTGCATAGTGGAGGACTTAGAATAAAACAAAAGATATAGTTCAATTTTACACTATCATTATCAAGGTTTTATCATATAATTTCCAATAGCATATATCATACCTACAAATTCTTGTTATGCTTCCAAAGAAGGATGACCGTGCATGGAATTTGATTGATCCCAATACCTCATGAGTGGTCTCAAGTCTTTCGATTCATAAGTGAACCTATATGATCCCTTTGAAAGATCATATTACTCACATGACCTTGTATGCACACCATCTCGCCAGTTTATAGACCTTGATTAGGCCAACAAACTATCAGTCTGCGAAATGTACATACTTATTCATATAGAAATACATCTGTCTCTGGTCAGAGGATGCATGCCTATATCATGACAGTATAAGACATAGATCTTGGTTATCTCGATCTCTCTAAGTCAACTCTTTGATCTAACTTATCTGACAACTCTGAATCTTCATTCCTATGCAGAGGACCTGCATCAAGACATCGACCAGATATCAGCTATTAGAGAAGGATTGTCATCTCCTTCTCTGGACAGAGATCACCTCTTAATAATCATTTGACAATGCTTAATGAGTTCTAAATCTAACTACTTAGATATTCATCCATGCACCCGCCTCTATGATTCAAATATTGAGTCAACAACTGTATGATCATTAAGATGGCCATGGCACATAAACTTAATTGTACTAAGGGACCTTATAATGCATTCATTTATTTAATCTCAGTCAGGGAGTGAAATAAATCAATAACTTTTATTGATATATTAAACAATGCAATAACATTTATTGTATAAATGGTTCACCACAAGCTTACATGGCTAACAGGTTGCCTATAGTTGGAGACATGACTGCACAGGTCAAGATCCAAGGAATATGTGACCACACTAGTCACGATCCATTTTTCTTATTCTACCCCATATTCTTGAACTGGATGCACTTGAACATAGAAAGGAATACCCAGATCCTTGAGGAAAGAGTAGCTAGATTAGGGAATTAGGGTTACCTTGCTAAGGTAGGATATTTCTTGCATTTCTGATGGGAAGAGCTACATTTCACATACAGTGTACAAGTGAGACTCATAGTCATAAGAGTTTGTGTATGGAAAGACTTTTTCTGACCTGTCTATTGAGGCAATATTAATAGAGGATATGGAACTTGATGGCTGTTAAGTTTTAAATTCCTATTCCAAATAAGGTTCTGAACAAACTAACATTCCAATGGTTTACCTGAGCTCTAAACTTTGATTTCATAAAGATAAGTTCAAGAATCATAATAATTTTAAGTTCTTTATTTTCTTTATTTTCACTCTCTTCACTTATTTTCCCAATAAGTGTTTGCTAGGGACAAGAAAAGATAAGTATAGGGGGATGATTAATAGCCATTCAGCCACTTTTATTCCCCGATTTCGGCTTTGAATCCCTAACTAAATACATGTAAATATCACTAACTTGCATAAATTAACATCTAATATTAACCTATAGATTGTATATAATTATCTATATTTAAGTCCAAAATGAAAGAATAAAGAAAAGGAAAATAAATGAAGTATCAAAGATACTAAATGACCCTAAACTATGAGACCAAGTCAAATATTGACTAGGTTGAGAAAGAATAAAGTAGAGAGAGATAAGGTAAAATAACACAGACAAATATACACATAACCTAGAAACCATAGGTGTTCAACACACTACAAATATTCCATTTTTATATTATTTTATACACACTCATATACACATCAAATTCAAATATTTTTAACATGAAACTGATAGCCATGTTATCTTGAGGTGAACCATTCCTACAATAAATGTTATTGTAATGTTTGATTTATCAATAAAATTTATTGGTTATTTCACTCTCTGTCTGAGCTTAAATGAATGAATGCATTATAAGGTCCCTTAGTACAATTAGGTTATGTACCATGGCCATCTTAATGACCATATAGATGTCGATTCAATTGTTGAATCAAAGAGGCTGGTGCTTAGATGAATATATAAAGAGTTAGATTGAGGACTCATCAAGTACCGTCAAACGATTGTTAAGAGATGATCTCCAGACTGAGTAGGAGATGGAAATCCTTTCTCTCCTGGCTGATATCTGACTAACCTTGATGTAGTCCTTTGCATGGGAATAGAGATTCAGAGGTGTCAGATTAGTTAGGTCAAAGAGTTGACTTAATGAGATCGGGATAACCAAGTCCTATATAGAATACTGTCATGATATAAGCATGCATCCTCTGACCAGAGATAGATGTATTGTTATATGTCTGAGTATGTACATTTGTAAACTGATAGGTTGATGGCCTAATCAAGGTCTATACACCGACGAGCTGGAGTGCATATGAGGGCATATGAGTAGTACGATCTCTCAAAGGGATCATACAGATTTACTTGTCGAAAGACATGAGCTCACTCATGAGGTGTTGGGATCTATCGAATTCCATGCATGGTTGTCTTGCTTTGGAAGCATGATAAGAATTTGTAGGTATGATAAATGCTTTTGGAAAGCATATGATAGATACCAACTCCCAATTACCAAATGAGAAATTTGATAATAAAACTCTGAAGATGACAGTGAAAATTAATCTATATCTTTGGGTTTGTAATAGGTCTACCAGTATGCAGGATGTATAGGTACTAGGAATACCTGAGGGTGATGTGATCATAAATGATTGCAAAACCATGACGCTCCCATTCCGACGGAGTGATGAAACATGTTTGGATTTTAGTGACTCATCTCAGTAGAGAAGTGATCTGATCTTGGTCCAAATGTCAAACATTGATCTGAATGTGATTAAGATGCAATAAGAAGATTAGATTTATGGTTTTGTTTTAATCAAGTATTTATGAGAGGTCCATGAGATATGTATTTGATATGTGATCTCAATATCCAAGTCACTATATGTGGAACGTACAATTTCCCTATCCTTATCTCCAAGTATATGCGAAGAGAGCGCATTATTCTTGAAAGACTTCAAGAATAATTCCTTTGTTGAATTATATCTAAGCATTGAGAAAATGCCAATTAAATGTTATTTAATTGTCATGAATAATGTGAATTCGATTCATATTATTTAATGCATAAGAATGATGGTCCAATATAATTAAATGTGATTTAATTATTATGGATAAGAATAATGTGGATAGCATTATATAAATTATTCATATATATTATAAAGATGATTTTTGTTATATTAGAGAGAGCTAATTGTAATTTATAGCTGTTAATTAAATGTTGATGTGAATCGGATTCACGTTGGACAATTGATTGAAAATATAATTTACATTTTATTTTGGGTTGTGAATGTGATTCACAAATTTGAAATGGCATGATTTTAATGTTCACAAAATAATTATGAATTATTCGTGTGAATAAATTTGCAACAAAAGTTGTTGGAAATATTGGATAAATCTATGTGATAATGTAATGTCATGGAATAAAGAGGTGATAGTCACCTTCCATCTAGAGATGGTGGACGGCCAACAAGTCCTATTTGGAATGGGTGGTTATCCCCCCTCTTTATGGAAGGAGGCTAGGCTCCTTCCTATTTCTCCAAGGTGGATCGATTTATTTAAAATTAATTTATATTGATTATTATTCAATATAATTAAATTAAATTAAAGTATTTATTGTTGTTTTTTTAACAACATAATCATGGTCGTTGAAAGAAACACAAATCAATCTCATCCATTGATTTTGTGTTTTCTATGGATTGATATCCATGGACTCCCAAAATATTATATAAGAAGAGAAACCCTTGCTCTCCTTTTTACAACAACTATTTCTCTCTCTCTCTCTCGTTCTCAAGCCCCTTGCCACCCTCTCTCTCTCCATCTTGAGTGGTCATCTACTCTAACCATAGATAGAATGTTGCCGCCATCGTCGTATCGCCTTTGTGCTCCTGCCTCGACTACTCATGGATCTCCATCTTCATCGGTGCACCTCAATCATGAAAAAGATATTTGATCTCATGAGACGAGATCAGGAGACTCACCACTTGGATCAACAACTCGGATTGCGAGAAGTACACGATTCATCTCCGCGCTCGCAAGCGTCTCCTCTGACAGGTCGGACTTGAGACATGCGGTCTCTTCACTTAGAGACGCAATCACAATCACACTACAAGAGGTATTCCTTTATCTAGTATGTGGTTTATATGAAACCATCCGAGAAGTGTTCTTGGATCATGTGATTTCGTCGTTTAAAATTTTCAAATTCCGCTGCACAGAGCCACTAGTGTGACTAGTCGCTCCCGATCGTATATGATGTGATCCCCACACTTGCATGATGTGCTTAAGGATTCTTCCATATACTTCAAGTTGTATCAAAGCCTTGGTCATGTCTTGGATATGATCCAAAACCCTAGACGATCATGGTTCATGTTTTGGATGCATGAGAATGATTGTTTTTTGCATTGGATGCAAGATTCGAATCGGTTTTTGATGAAATAAAAACCTATTGTTTGTGCTCTGCTTGGACATATTTTGTATTTAGTAAAATGTATTTAGAATGTATAAATATATATAAAAAAAAGTAACCTTTAATTGGTTCTAAAAGTACATGAAAATGATTTGAATGGTTCCCTCTATGAAAGATTGTTTTGCATGTATTCGCGGATCTGTAAGAAAATTATTTTTTCTTAATGTTTATTCCAACATAAAACATGAAATAACTATTTTAATTACATAGAGAATCAAACCAGCAAACCACGTGATTTTATTTTGCATGATTTGGACTCCGTTTGCCCTAGATATTCCATGTTTAGTAGAGATGGTTCGGATGAAGATCATATAATCAAGATCTCTTTCTTTAATTGTATATCATTCAATGTCAATAAAGGAATTGAGAACTTTCTATGATTAATTGATTATTAATATTTATTTACGGAAATAATTGATTAAGCATCAATCACTATTGAATGAGTGTTTCATGAAAACCGTAGTTTATCCTACAAATAGTATAATCTCTACATGCAAAACTTTGTTACTTGAATAGGATTGGGGATTTGTTTAGAGAATCTCTTTATAATATTAATTAAAATGATTTTGGTAAATATTATATGGTATAAATTCGGTTGAAAGACCATTTATCATCTCAAATACAAAATGATCAAGTCGTACTATCTGACCTGAGACAGATATGGTGTCTACTCAGGAGCGTTGGGGTAGCATGTTGCTCCGTGAGCGGTATGTCCCACTCCCGTCGATACTGACCATGATAGCAGTTAAGGAAAGGATAATGCTTGAATCGATCATGATGTATTTTTCTAATGATTAAAATTCAAATAATATGTATTTAGAAATTATACCATCCTTCAAGTAACAATCAAGTTTGTTGGTTAATTAAATTGGATTGATGATTGATTTAATATGATTAAATCAATTATATCTAATTAAAACACTCTATTATGAATAGAGTTGTATTTCCCTTGAATGAATTAATTATATGAATATTATTAATTGTAATAAATTAAAATTTTAATATGAGGTGGAGGATCACATAAGTGACATCCATGGTCTCATGTCGAGGCCAAGGGTTCCATCGCCAGGGATTGTATGTAGGAGACACCTGTCTAAAGTGACAGCTCCTACAAACAAGCGCATCTGGATTGGGATCTTTGCTTCTAGAAAGAGTAAGGTTGTATTCATAGTGACCCCAATATAGGTTCCTCATATCATTGAGGCGATATTGGATTGTGCATAGTGAGTGCTATTCCTGATGATGGTTGGTTCAGTTAACAACGGGTTAACATCGCCTTAGGGGTGGTGGGTCAGGGTGTTAAAGACCAAATTGGGAATGCAAGATGGACTTTCAAGGCGGAATGTGTTCCCACTCTTTTTACCAGAGTTGCAGTTTCTCATATTATTGGGATATAACTAAGGTAGAAAAGGACATCCTAGTTCTTGCTAGATATATATCGGTAAGTATATCTCTTGCTTTGAAGGTGATTAAGGGAATGGACTTTCTAAGTTAAAAAGGTGAGACTAATTTTATTAAGAATCCTTATTCATAGTATTTCAATTGAATATATAATTTTTTGTATGTTCTAATATATTGCATTCTTAATTTCAGAAAATGAAGTCCATGAACCCACACAACATGCTCCTTGAAATCAATCAGTTGACCAGACCAAATATCTCGAATTGGATCTGTAATTTGGATCTTGTCCTATGTGTGGAACACATATCTTATGTGTTATACAAGGAAAAGTACACAGGCCCTCTGACACCAGAAGAATATAAATTCAATGAAAAATTTGATGAAGAACATACTTTGGCAAGGTGTTATATTATGGTTTTATTATCCAATGTGCTTCAGAAGAAACACATGGACATGAACACTTGCTATAACCTTATGATGAATTTGAGAGAAATGTTCGGTGATGTAAACCGCATACAATGTTATAATATCATGAAAGAACTTATTCGCTCCAAGATGTAGGGACTTCTGTCAGAGATCATGTGCTCAAATTGTTTGGGTACCTTTTTGAGCTAGAAACTCTCGGGGCTGACATGGATGTAGATATACAATCTTACTTCATTACATTGTCACTCCCTAAGTCTTTCAATAGCTTTGTGGTCACATTCCACATGAGCAAAATGTACTATACTAACGGTGGGCTATTGGCTGCATTAAAGTCTGTAGAAGATGAAAGATATCCTCTCTAGCAGTGCAATGGTTGCACAAGTTAAAGGAAAGTTTGGTCAAAATCAAGGTTCTCGGAAGGGCTCGACCCATAAGAGAAAGAAGAAGAGTCAATGTGTTGGCTCATTTTCCAATGCTTCTACATTGGTAGCATGAAAGAAAGTTGTTGTCCGTCAGCACTGCAAGAAGTCGGGGCACGAGAAGCATAACTGCCTAGACTACTTGATATGGGCAGATAAAGGTAAAGCCTTAGATGGTATGAAATCTACTTTCATCATTGAAACTAATTTTCTATTGGATGAGAAGGTAGTTGGGTCATCGATTCTGGTGATTCTGTTCATGTATGCAATTTGTTGCATCTATTTCAAGAAACTCAGAATCTTGATGATGGGGAGATAGTCATCTAGATAGGATCCGATGCAACTGTTGTATCAGTCATCATGGAGACCTGTAAACTATAATTATCGAGTAGGAGAGTCCTTTTACTTAAATAGTGTCTTTATGTACCGGAAGTCATGAGGTACCATATGTATGTATCTAAGCTTGTTAGAAATGGATATTCGTTTCTATTATGTAATAAACTTGTCATAAATCATTATGATAAACATATTTCGGATGGTGTTTTGACTTCTGGTGGACTCTATGAATTGTGCATTGATGAAAATGTCATGAATGTTATTACCACTGATAAAAACCCTAAAAGAACCAGAGAGGATAGAAATCATTCGAATATGATTTGGCATCAAAGGCTTGGTCTTTTATCTGTTGATAGTATAAACAGATTGATAAGGGATGGACCCTTATATTTTCTACAGGTTCAATGTTTACCTACCTGGAAACATTGTATCCGAGGTAAAATGACTAGGATACCTTTTCATACCAAGGTTATGCGATGCAAGGGTATTCTTGACGTAATACATACCGATGTCAGTGGTCCCTTCAATACCGTGACCTGAAATGGATATCGATATTAGTTGACGTTTATTAATGACCATTCACGACATGAGTTTATCTTCCTACTATGTCATAAGTCTGAAACCTTTGAAAATTTCAAAGATTTCAAGGCTTCGGTTGAGAACCAAACCGATAGGAATATTAAACAGATTTGATCTGACCGAGGTGGTGAGGTACCTCACAGATGAATTTAAGGAATAGCTTAAAGAGAATGGAATTGTCTCCAACCTCACTCCTCCAAGAACTCCTCAACATAATGGTGTTGCTAAAAGACGCAACAAGAGTGTCATGGATATGGTCCGTTCAATGATGAATAAAGCACATTTACCACTTAGTTTATGGAGATATGTAGTAGAGACTACAATATATATCATGTACATGATTCCTAGCAAATCCATACCTAAAACTCCTCATGAGCTTTGTTATGGAACCAAACCTAGCGTTAGACACTTAAGGAGTTGGGGTAGCTTGGTCCATGCGAAAAACGTGAACGTAAGTAAGCTAGAATCTCATACTCGTGACTGCTACTTAATTAGGTATGTTAAGGATGGTCTTGGATACTAGCTTTATGACCCTGAGACCCAGAACTTTTTCATCTGATATGTAAAATTTCAGGAGGATGATTTCCTTAAGAGTCAAGACAAGAATAAAGTAAAGAAACTCATTGAATCCCTTGATGATATTGAATTTCATGAACCAGAAAATGAGTAGGTAAATAAAGATGTAACATTTGTACCTCTTCAATGGACTTTGAGGGTAGTTGCACCACCTGATAGGTACGGATTCCATGTGTCAGGTGAAATTGACAAAGATCCAGCTTCATTTGAGGAAGCACTCGCAGATCATGACATGGATAGATGGATGCTAGCAATGAAGTCTGAAATAGACTCCATGCATAAAAATGGTGTATGGATCCCAGAGGATCCACCTAAAGGGGCAAAAGCCATTGGGTGTAAGTGGACCTTAAAGAGAAAAAGGGGACCTGATGGGAAAGTAGAGACTTTCAAGTCACAGCTTGTAGCCAAGGGCTACACACAGAGAGAAGGCATCAACTACGATGAGACATTCTCTCGTGTGGCTATTCTTAAATCCATCAGGGCACTGCTATCTATATATGCATGTCTTGACTACAACAGCTGGCAGATGGACGTCAAGATGGCTTTCCTCAATAGATACCTTAAGGAGGACATATTTATGGAGCATCCCCAGAACTTCATAACTGAGGAAGGTAAAGTATGCAAGCTGAAGAAATCCATATATGGGCTCAAACAAGCTTCTCGTAGCTAGAACATCAAATTTGATGAAATCATTAAGAGTTATGCTTTTGTGCGGAATCCTGATTATTGCGTGTGTACAAGAAGCTTAGTGGGAGTGCCATTGTGTTCATCATGATTTACGTAGATGACATCCTTATCATTGGGAATGATACAAGGGTGATGACCAATGTCAAAATTTGGCTATCCCATACCTTCTAGATGAAAGATATTGGAGAAGCCTCTTACATCTTGGGTCTGAAGCTGTTCAAAATCGAGAAAATAAGATATTGAGATTATCACAACATGGGTACATTAAGAAGATCTTGGATATATTCCATATAGAAAATTCTAAGAAAGGTTTCCTTCCCTTAAGACATTGTATCCAACTATCTAAAGGGATGGCTCCACAAAGTTTTGAGGAAAGGAAAGCCATGGCAGGATGCCCCTACGCATCAGTTGTAGGATTCTTTATGTACATCATGATGTGTACAAGGCTAGATGTCTACCATGTAGTGGGAGTGGTAAGTCGTTACCAATCCCGCTGTGAAGAACAATGCTGGAATGCAGTGAAGAACATTTTCAAGTATCTAAGGTGGACACAAGATTATATCTTGGTCTATGGAGATTGTGATCTCCAAGTCTTGAGATACACAAATTCAGACTTCCAATCAGATATTGATGATCGAAAGTTGACATTAGGGTTTGTGTTCCTATTGAACGGTGTGAGCTGGAGAAGCAAGAAGAAGGACACTACGGTCGATTCAACAATAGAAGTCGAATACATTGCCGCATCAGATGCTGCAAAGGAGGTGGTGTGGTTGCGCAAGTTCATCCTTGAACTTGACGTAATTTCCTCTGGTACTCGCATCCCACTACTCCGCGATAACACGGGAGTCATTACCCTGACGAAGGAACCCATGTGGCATCAAAAGAGCAAGCATATGGAAAAGAAATACCACATCATTCGAGAGATTCAAAAGCGTGGTGACATCGTCATCGCAAAGGTGGCCTCTGTCGACAACGTTACTGATCCCCTTACCAAGCCATCGAAACAGAAGGTTTTTAACCATCATGTAATTACTATGGTTTAAGAATAGTATTTTAATTGTTATGAGGCTAGTGGGAGATTGTTAGCCATGTGGGACTGAGGCGAGCTATTCCAACAATAAATTTTATTGTAATGTTTGATTTATCAATAAAGGTTATTGGCTATTTATCTTCATGCCTGAGATTAAATGAATGAATGCGCTATAAGGTCCCTTAGTACAATTAGGGTTATGTACCCATGGAATCTTGATAATCATACAACTGTTGATTCAATTGTTGAATCATAGAGGTTGGTGCTTGGATGAATATCTAAAGAGTTAGATAAAGGACTCATCAAGTATCGTCAAATGATTGTTAAGAGATGATGTCCAGTCTGAGTAGGAGATGGTAGTCCTTTCTCTTATGGTTGATATCTGACCTACCTCTTGATGCAGGTCCTCTGCATAGGAATAGAGATTTAGAGGTGCCAGGTTAGTTTGGTCAAAGAGTTGACTTACGACATCGAGATAACCAAGTCCTATATCAAATGCTATCATGATATAGGCATATATCCTCTGACCAGAGACAATTGTATTTCTATTTGTCTAAGTATGCGCATTTGGCAGACAGAAAGGTTGATGGCCTAATCAAGGTCTGTACACCAGCGAGCTAGGTCTGTACACCAGCGAGCTGGTGTGCATATGAGGGAATATGAGTAATACGATCTCTCAAAGGGATCATACAGATTCATTTGTGAATCGGAAGACGTCATCTCACTCATGAGGTTTTGGGATCGATCAAATTCCATGCATGGTCATATTGCTTTAGAAGTATGACAAGAATTTGTAGGTATGATATATGCTTTTGGAATGTATATGATAAATACCAACTCCCAATGACCAAATGAGAAACTTGACAATACTACCGTGAAGATGACAATGAAAATTGATCTCTATCTTCAATTTTAGTATAGGTCTTCTAGTATGTAGGATGTACATGTATTAGGAATACCTGAGGGTGATTTGATCACAAACGATTGTATAACCATGACGCTTCCATTCTGAGGGAGTGATGAAACAGGTCTAGATTTTAGTGACTCCTCTAAATAGAGAAGTGATCTGATCTTGGTCCAAATGTTGGACATTGATCTGAATGTGATTTAGATGCAATGAAAAGATTAGATTTATGGTCTTGATTTAATCAAGCATCTACGAGAGGTCCATGATATATGGATTTCAGATGAGATCTCAATATCCATGTCACTATAAGTGGAGCGTACAATCTCCTTGTCCTTATCTCTAAGTATATGCGGACAGAGCGCATTATTTATGAAAGAGTTCAAGAATAATTCCATTGTTGAATTATATATAAGCATTGAGAAATGGATAATTAAATGCGATTTAAATTTCATGAATAATATGAATTTGTTTCATATATTTAAATGCATGAGAATGATGATCCAATATAATTAAATGTGATTTAATAATTATGGATAAGAATAATATGAATAACATTATTCAAAATGTTCATATCTATTATTAATGTTATTTATTATATAGTAGAGAGAGCCAATTGTAATTTATATTTGTTAATTAAGTGTAAATGTGAATTGGATTCACATTGGACAATTGATAGTTTACATTTTATTTTGGTTTGTGAATGCCATTCACAAATTTATAATGGCATGATTTCAATATTTACAAAATAATTATGAATTATTTGTGTGAATAAATTTGCAACAAAAGTTGTTGCAAATATTGGAGAAATCTATGGGATAATGTAAACCCATGGAAAAAGGAGATGATAGCCACCTTCCATCTAAAAATGGTTCACGACCACCAAGTCCTATTTGGAATAGGTGGTTGTCCCCCCTCTTTATGGAAGGAGGCTAGCCTCCTTCCTATTTCTCCAAGGTTGATTGATTTAATTGAATTTCATTTATATTGAATATTATTCAATCTATTTTAGTTTAGTTAAATAAATTGTTATTGATTTTTTTACAACGTAATCGTGGCCATTGAAAGAAACACAAATCATTCTCATTCATTGATTTTGTGCTCAATCTATGGACTCCTAAAATATTATAAAAGACGAGGCAACCCTTGAACTTCTTTTTACAACAACTAGAGCTCTCTCTCTCATTCAAAAGCCCTGTGCCACCCTGTCTCTCCATCTTGAGTGGTCGTCCACTCTAACCCTAGAGAGAAGGTCGCAGCCGTCATCGCGTTACTGTTGTGTTGCTACCTCAACTACTCGTGGATCTCCATCTTCTATAGTGCACTTCTCTCGTGAAGAAGATATTTGATCTTGTGAGAAAAGATCAGGAGACTCACCACTTGGATCAACAACTCAGATTATGAGAAGTACGCGATTCATCTCTGTGCTCGCAAGCATCTCCTCCAACAGGTCAAACTTGAGACATGAGGTCTCTTCCCTTAGAGACTCATTCAAAACCACACTACAAGAGGTATTCCTTTATTTAGTAAATGGTATAGACGAAACGATCCGGGAAGTGTACTTGGATCATGTGGTTTCATCATTTAAATTTTTTAAATTCTGCTGCACCGAGCAACTAGTGCGACTAGTCCCTCCCAATCGTATATGCTGCGATCCTCACGCTTCTGTGATGCGCTTGAGGATTCTTCCATATCCTTCAGAAACATGTACACAATAATGTAGATAAAAAAATAAAAATAATAGTCAATAAAAATCATGCATAATGCACAAGGTACATACATATGAAAAAGTCGTAAACATAACTTCATTAATAAATATATCCTCCATATGAACTCAAAATTTATCAATCTCACCTCCATTATATTTTTAATTAAATTACCTTTCTAATGAAGGTGATTTCGTTTAAAATGGAGTCCACATACAAAAGTCAGTTTCTCTAGGGTAGCATTGTACCTAAGCATATGTGTAAAGTTTTATATTATTTAATTCTTTTATTTTTAATTTCATTGTATTTTTAAATAATTGAATGTATTATAGAAATATCATTAAAAATATAAACATAATTAAAACTATAAAACAAATCTAAAATAAATAACAATGTGTAGTGCATAGATACACTATACGTACAATATACATGTATGTATGTATTTACATACATAAATAAAATATTAAAAATAAAATAAAAAATATATTAATACATAATAAAATATAATGTAAATATATAAAATATATGGATACAATAATATGTATATGGAATGTAAAACAAAAAATACACATAATGCAGGTATATATACCAATATTGATACATGTAAAAAATAACATATAATAAATAAGTCAATAAAAATAAATAAAAATCACTTAAACAATAATAAAAAAATATGAAACAACTTTCGTGTTTTAATATTTATTTAGTAAAATCATTTCCTATTTTATTTTTAATTTATTTCTACTTTTAGCTTGGTTTTGTCTTGTAGTCACCACGTGGACCAATCGGGAGGCGACAACAGTTGATCCAGGCCAACAACCCTACCTCCTATTTGACCAGACCATACTAGGTTCTTTCCTCTTCTTTGCCAATTTTCTAGTTTGATCTGTACCTCCTCTCTTTCCCTTGATGAAATATCTTCGCAGTGCCTTCAGCTTTCATGCAGATTCAAGCCCATTATGAGTCAACCATTGATCCACTCAAAAACCCTAAGAGAAGGCCACCTCCCAGTCATGCATGTATATAACAAATTCTCCTACATTTTTTAAATTCAATCGCTTTTTACTCGGCGTAGTCCCTTCTAATCGAGTTTTGGAGTGAGCCCTTCGTGACAGGGAGGCGTTCTCTGTGATTCCATGTGAGGAGAAGATCGATCAAGGTGATTCAACCCATAGGCGGTGAAGGCTCGGTGGTTACTCTGCTCCTAGGTCCTCGGACTAGGTGATTTGCACTATCCTTTCCTATTCAATTAGCAGAGTAATCAGTAGTATACCCCTGCATTTTATTTCATCTGACTTGACCTATCGTAGTCTAAAATCGAAAAAAATCTCTTACCGGAGCTCTAGGCTCTGGCCGCTGTCCCACCTACTCCTAACTCTCTCTGACTCCCTTGATCACCCTCACATATTCCGTGCCTCTTCATCCATCGTGTCAACCCAGTTTCCCCCAATGATCTTGTGAAGATCATGGAGAACAAGTCCCCCTTCTCCGTAGATCATTAGAGACCTCTACCACAATCATTTCCCCATCTTTTTGTCTAACCCTCGAGTCAAGCAGCTCGACCTTTGAACCATGAAGCTCTCTGTGCAGATTTGGCTCCCAAAGATCCCACCCTCGGCGTGTTTTGATCAGGGACTAAGCTCCCAGGTACCTCTAACTTTTGATGAGATCCTGGACTCCTCCGACGAGGTAGGAACACATATAGACCCCTAGGTCAATGCAGGATGACCAAAACTCCATTCAAGGACCCTTGGGTAGTCGAGAGGACACTGGAGCTCCGTGGGAGACCGGATTGAAGCGAGTCCAGGAAGTTGTTCTTCCCCATTCTTGGAGAAGAACAACAACATTTAGACCAGGCGTACGCTCCAATTTCGCTCATGTATGTTGGATCGAGGCTTGATACCACCATCAAATCCTGCACCGGATCTAATCACAAACGTCCATGTTTGAATAAGTGAAGACGTATGGATTGGTCCCCACCATTGAGCAATGTGCGGAGGGGTATATTGCAAATTTTACCCTCGCATTTTTGTACTTATAATTTCATTTTTTAATATTTCTCTGTAGCTATAAAAATTTTGTAATATTTACACTTATGATAACATATTAATTTTAATTACACTATAGTCCAGTGCTAGGTCTCCTAGTGTAGCTCTCCACATGAGGTCCTTGGGGTTTCTGAAACCAATCTCCTTCGGCTTTGGTTATTATGTTTTAGTTCAAAATTTTGTAGAATCAATTTAACCCTTTAGGCTAATTTGCATGTTCCACCTAGAATTAATTTTATTTGCAAATATACCCCAACCAGGTGTATTAAAAGTTAGATTTGATTTTTAAGTTGGCAAATTACATGTTGGGCCCAAGTCTTTGTGACTATGTTATCAAAGGCATAAATAATTTTTGGAATTTGCATTTTAGTCCCAGTATTGCTAGTTTATTATCTTTATTTTAATTTATTTATTTTACATATCTTTTTATTCCCACGAACTGTAGGAAAATAATATTATGTTCTTGGAACCTAGGTTTTTCACATATATTTTTCATAATGTATTTAAAAGTATTTTCCTATTTATAAAAATACAAAAAACATTGCATTTTCTTTTATTTGCCTTATAAAAATAAAAAAAATTAACAATGTTTTGAAAATTTCGAAAAAAATCATGTATTTTATTTAACCATATTTCATCTTCTAACAAAAAAACTTTGAAAAATATGAAACAAAACTCCTAAAATTTGTAAAAAGTTAAATACTTATAAAAATATACAAAAATTCACGAAAAGTGAAAAATATTGTTGCCTATTTTTGAAATTTCTTTCTGATATATTCTATTTATTAAAACTAATTTATGGTTATTTTGTCTCTGATGTATATTTATTAAACCCTAAACAATTTATCATATTCACTGTTTTAGCTTATTTTTAACTTTAAAATCCATAAATTATAAAAATATCTAAAAATAACAAAAATAGAGAAAAGTACATAAAACCCCAAAAGTATTTTATTACTTAATTTTAAATTTATTTGACTTATTTAAGAAAATCCAGAAATAACTCTTTTTTATAATTTCTATATAGAATGTATAATAACTATATATCTATTACTATGTATCTTACTTTAAAATTAGTTAACTAAAATTTTAAAAATTAAAAACATAAAATATATATAATCTTAAAAATTATTAAAATTATCATATACTAAATCCCACAAAAATTAGCAAAATGAAAAGGACATAATTTACAAAACAAAAATATAAAATTATTATTATATAATTAATAATATTTTTGTACTCTATTCCATTGTGTCCTAGTGTTCGACACTCAGACTACTTATACCTATACACATATATATTCTGAGTTATAATAAATTTTGATTCACATTTTAATAACTGAATTCAATTGTGGGTTGATTATTGATTGATTGAGGCTTTAGTCGATACAACGATTATTGATTTAGCATGTTATGTCAATAGACCAGAGTGCTCATCAAATCACTCACCAAACTCGTCTATGATGGCATTCTTAGACCAGTCGAAAGAAGGTATGTCTTTGGAGAACTCTACAACTACATAGTGGATGAGTTGGTGCTTGGATATTATGGACTTGGCACAAACCTTTGACCTCCAGACAGGGTTGATGATGACCTCTATATGGGAGGATGGGTTGCTCGACCTAGGGGGAGAGGGTTGACGGTCATCGATAGTAGGCCTTGAGGTGGTGCTGTTGGGGACATATTGTTGGCATTGCTGCATGGATGGGGTGGAACTTCTCTTGCATTTTTAGGAAGGTTCTTCGTGGATCTGGTTGGTGGGGGGGATCAAGGTGGGGTTTTATGGGGCATGAGGAAGCTATATGTCCCGGATGATGGCACCCAAAGCATATGGCTTGGTTAGGACATGACCTCTTCATATGCCATTCTTTGACGCATTTGAAACAAGCAGATGGTTCAAGGGGGTGGGTTGTAAGGGTTGGATCGAGGGGAGTGATGTGATGGGCGTGATGTGATGGAGGGATGCATCTCTTTTGATAGAGTGTCAGGCTTGGAGATGGGGGTGGGGGAGGTATGATGGTTACTTTTCTAAGAGAGTGGCCCAGTGAATCGAATGCCTTCGATAGTCCGATTTTTTTTCGATATTGGGGTTTTCATAATCTGGAAGATGAAAGGATTTTTGTAAGGCAAGCGACTGAGTGGATTGTCCATGGTGTTGGGTTTTTTGAGGTTGATATGGGGCACGAGGATGCCAATGGCGTAGAGAATGAGGGATGGGTCGGGTAGATGGATGGATAAGGTTTGTAGAAGGGTTTGGTGGAAGACATTTTGGACGATTGTGGTAGGGTCCATGAAGGGCCAAGTTTAATCATTGGCAATATGATTATCCCAACTTCCAGAGGTAGTCGTGTGCGCTCACAAGGTAAGGGCACATTCATCGAGGTGATTGTGCACGAAAGCAAAATAAGTCAGCAATCAACACACACAATAATATAAAACAATCAAAGCACGTGTGAATCAAAATTTATTATAACCCTACGGATAAGTGAGTATAGTGGACAAGGAGGTAGGTTGTCGAAATCAGGGAACAAGTTGGTGTAGCATTTAAATTATTTATGAATAAATAATAAATAAATAATTTAGGTATAAATGTACAATATTTACTTATATATTTACTTAAAGTTTTTTTATTTTTAATTAATGACGTATATTTTTAAAAAATATAATTTTTTTTTAAATATTTGTTTTTTATTTTTTTAATTTTTTATTTTTCATTTCTTTTTCTTTTTAATATATAATAAGGTTATGTATAATAATGGTATATATAAGAGTATATATATGTAATATGTATAATATAGATAATATATAATACAATATATATAATAATTGCTCAAAAATAAAAAAATATCTAAAGAACAATCCTTTTATTTTTTAAAGGGATTTAAAATATTTATAAAGCATTTATAATAATTACTAATAATATTAATTACACATAACAATAAATAATGGCATAATAAAGTATGAGGTTGGAGACCTTGCACCAAGGTGCATGTAACTTTACATGTACCAGTACCTTAAATGTCTATTTTTTTATTTATTAAAATGAAATCATGTGGGATTTTGATCGCCATATATCACTATGATATCATTCAAAAATCAACTTAGTTCAAAACTTCTAACCTATCCACTAATTTTTAGCTGACTCAAATTTAATGATATTTAACCCTCCAGATCAACATGTTAGGAGTGTTTATTTTACGTAAAATTTGAAACACATGTTCCACTAATATTTCTAAATAAATCCCCCAAGGTTTCATTTCAGAAAAATGAGCATTTGTGGCACTAGTGCATGTACGGTTACATGTGCAATGGTGCAAGCTTCCCAACCTCATACAATATAGGGTATTATAAGTATAAATATAGCTATAAATAATCAGAATGTTTGAAATAAAATATTTTTATGATTTTTTATAACTTTCTTATGTTTTTATTTTTTAGGTATTTTTGTTATTTCTAAATATTTTTAGAGTCCGAAATATACAAAATCAAGGACTTAATAACAACACCGAATTGTTTTGAGATTCCAAAATACTAAATAAGGTCAAAATTTCTAAAAACTATTTCTAATATATAATAATGTATATAAATAATAATACATGATAGAAAACTATGGTTTTGCTGGTTTTCAAATTTATTTTACATTTTTTAGTGTTAGCAAGAGTTTGCTAACTTTTGGGATTTCTTTTGAGATTTTTGTGATTTTTGATCTAGAGTTATAAAATAGGATAATAAACAGTAGGGATTATTTTGGAATTTTTAGAGAGGATTTTATATTTTTTGTAGTTTCTAAGTCAAATAAGGGATAAATAATACCAAAATGAGTTTAAATAAATAAAAAATGCTATGAAATAACAAAAAAAATTCAACATAGATAAGCATCATTCAAGGCATTTTCACTAATTTTTACACAATTTTTGGAGCAAGGTAGTTATTTAATCAAAAATGAAATACATAAAAATAATTACACATGCTTAGTAGGGGTATTTATGCAAATTAAATTGAAGTCAAGGTTCCATGTGCAAAACACCAAAAAGTTGGTACTATAAACTGATATTTTAATACTAAAATTAAATATACAAAGTTGGAGGGGTTTACAAATAATTTACCAAAGCTGAGCTACTAGGGGATCAACTTGAAATTAATAAAAAGTACGTGTGCTTTGTTGCAATTTCGTTAAAAGTTTCAAATGTTACAAAATATTTACAAGTATTTTTAAAAAATACAAAAGTGGAGGACGTTTTATTCAAAAATACCTCTTAAACCCCATTGGATATGGTTGTTATTCTGGTGCCACGTGGAGGATCTATCGGTTAGAGGTGCATACCGCTTCATATGAGATGGATGCTCAAGATTAGATCTGGAGCGTGGATATAATCGGACGGCTCTCGAGTGTGGTGGATGAATGGAGAAGAAACCTCCCCATTGTTGCTTTAATGCTCAACTCCTCCTCGCTCTGGAATCAATTCGCCTTGCCGACTAGTCCAATCATTTACTGGCAAAGCTCCGTAGCTGCAGGTGGCCTCAATAAGGTTCATGATCCCCTCGAATGAAACATGGGGCTCTTGACTGTACAAGAGACCTGGAGGTCATAGATGGATGGATTCTTCTCTCCGGGAGCACTTTGAAGCATGAGACCTATAAAAAACACTCAGCGACTCGAGGAGACTCACCTCGGCTGAAAAAGAAACTTGGTAGCATCGTGGATTGGAAGGGCGGTGAGCTTTGGCATAGAAGAGGAAAAGGAGCTCCATCGATCCTTGATTCTTGCATAATCGAATGTGAAATTATAGGGCTTTTGCAAAGAAGGCAAATGGAAAAAGAATAGAGGTGAAGGTGGATCAAAACTCGGTCGAGGGGCGATGAATTTGGTGTCAGAGCGGAGAGCTCCGATGATTTTGATTTCATAAATTAAACTACGGCTGCGATGGATACATGAAACTAAACCTACCACTAAACTATTGGAATGAAATGTAGGATTCGAAGACATACCTAGAAGCTCAACAAGCTTTGGAAGCTCAGAGCAAAAGAGGTCACTAGAGACGAAGGTCAGGGGACCTTGATCTTCCTCTACATCTCCTTATCCATGCTACAAAGGCTCGGAGGACTTCCTACTGTCACCAGGGACTCGAGGAGGTGTCCAACGGGGGTTACAAAGGTCAAAGAGAAAAACATAGAAAAGAAGGATGGAGGGTTATATTTATAAGGGTGGATTCTGGTTAAAAGTGTCGAGAGATGGTGGAAGAATTGAAGAGGGTGGGTGGATATTCTTGTATGGGCGAGGGTCAAGGACGAAGAGGTTATGGATCAGGGAAGGTGTCGATGATGATTGAGGCGAGGAGGAGGCGTGAGAAATGGGAGAAGTCGGAGGGGTAGGTGACTGTTAAGAGCGGGCGGTTAGAGAAGGATAGCTTACCAACTGGTAAATAAACGTAAGGTCCTGGTTGGTCCACGCATGGGAAAAGATTTGTAAAGTAATTAAAATTAGTGAATGGTTTTATTAATATTTTACTAAAACCTAAAAAACAATGTTTATAATTTTCTGTAGTATTTAATTTTGATTTTTATTTATTTTTACAGGCTCATTTCTTATGTGTTACTTTCTACATGTGTATATATAGGTATTTATACTTGTTTTTTGCGTATTGATTTTTAATTTGTGCAATATATTTTATTCTTATATACATGTATTTTATATATTTCTAATCTATTTAATTAGATATTTAATACTTCTGTTGTATTTTTATGAGTTCATTCACATAGTTAATTAATTTTATACATTGTTCTTGTATGTATATTATAATATATTTTACCTTTAAATTAAAGTAATTGATTCATTATATTTTTATTTTAAAGATTTTATTTCATCTTCATTATGGGTAAGTGTTTCAAACAGTATTTATAATTTTATAAAAATATAAATAGTTGAAAAATATAAAGAATAAATATATTGAATAGAATATAAAAGTATATTGCAATGGGGGCCGAAAACCTTACTTTTGCATCGTAATTCCAAATTGGATGAAACCACCTTCATTATATAGCTTTTTAAAAGTTATTTACAATCAACGTGATTTTGGTATATTTTGGTACAATATTAAGAAGATATATGTCTGTGAAGTTTTCCTTCTGGCTTTTTATTTTGTGTGTCCCTGACACACTATGCATTATTTTTCAGTGAAATCAATTTTGTTTATTTTTCTTTGTATTTTTTATGTACACTGATCAAATAGAGGGTTTTACTCTTTAAGGGGTAAAAATAATTAAATAAAATAGGTCCCAAGTAGTAATTATTGGCATTTGATTCTTAGTGTTTTTTAGTGTATTCTCTGTACAATTGCCCGCCCTATCTCCCCCCACTTCATTCCTTGCCGACCAAGTCAACATGATGATTGGGTCTCAGGATTTAGGGTCACTCAGTGCCTTTAACACTTCTTTTCCTTTTCTTTTCTTCCTTTATTCTTTTATTTTGGAGTTAAATACAATAATTGTACAGTATTTTGTACAATATACAGAGTGTTTATTTTGGCAAATTAATGATATGTACATGCATTTAGCTAGGAATTTAATCCTAAAATGGAGATTCACCTCCCCCCTCCCCATATACTTATCTTTGCTAGTCCATGGAAAACACTTATGTTAATAAGTGTAGAAAAGCAAACAAAGAAAAGAAAAGGAAAGAACTTGGATTGATTTAAATTTTTAAACTTATCTTCACAAAATCAAATTTTAGAGCTCAGTCAGACCTTTGGATTTTTATTTTGGTCAGAACCTTGTCGGGGGCCAGACTTGAAACACATGAGCTTCCAAGAATCATAAAATTCTGCCAAACTCTCCTCAAAAGTCAGGTCAGAACAACTAAACATAATACGCAATCCCTTATGACTATGAGTCTATCTTGTACATTGTGTGTGATATATAGTGACCCCAATTCCCCGATCCAATAAAGGTCAGGCTTCTCCAACATGGTGACCCCAATTTCCTAATCCAATAACTCTTTCCTCGAGAAGCGGGGTATTCCCTTCTAAGTTCAAGAAGATGAGGTGGAGGAGAGAACGGATAGTAGCCAGTGTAACTACCTATCTAAGGATGCTTGACTAGCGTAGCCAAGTCATCCAATTAGAGGCTTACATGTAACTTTGACTTTAAAGCTCAAGCTAGTTTATTGACATATGCATACTCCCATGGGAATTGATTTTTCTTAGATTTTTGCCTGTCTATTTTTCTAGAGTTTTAAATTCTTGCATTTTTAATATTTTTTATACTATATACAATAACATTTACATAAGGACTTTTTCCTCTTGAGCGAGTAGAATATCCCTCTTTTGAAGCATTATTGCAACCCAAAACATCATGTCATTAGACCTCATGGCTACTGGATCTGGTTGGGGCACAATGGCCACAGTATCGTGACTTCGTATGTTTCAATTCACTTGTGTCTCACACCAAAAAATCCAAATCTCTATAACTTCAATTGAGTTGAGCAAAGTGCAAGATACAGGTGTGAAAGCTAGTTCCCTGTCGACAAGAGTCATGCGTGCGTTCTGAAATATTCTACTTAGGCAATCACGAAGATATTGAACCAAATCTTGTAGTCTCAAAGAATCAAGTCTAGTAGACCTGAAGTGCCTCAATTACACTTCCTCTAATGTTCATATGATTAAGTGGATTAAGGTCCAACCAAGCTCCAATCTTGGGATTTTTTTAGACTTGTTCAATTATTATTACCAATCCAAAAAATAAAAATGCTATGTGCAATGCAAGAAAATATTTTTGTGTTGTATTTTTCTGATTTTGAAAATTTTTATGTAATTTTAAAGACATTTTACAGTTTTTTGGGGTTTTGGTTTTGCAATTTTTTTGAGATTTTCAAAAACAAAAGAGTTAGTAAAAGAAATATGTGCAGAAATTTACCTGGGAGTGCATCAATATTTACAAGAATTGGGTGAAGGATTTGCACATGGTAATTATAGGAATTTGGTTAGTGATTAATTAGAGGTTTTTGTAGAGAGTTTGTAAAGAATTTCTATTTGCTTGAATTATGTACATAAATCTCAAAATAATTTGAAAGGATTTATACAAACTTTTTGAAAACTTTATTTTGAAAAATAATTTGATAAATAATTTTTTCAATTATTTACAAAATTTGAAAACCATTTTGTAAAGATTTTACAAATAGTATATATAGAATTTTCAAAATATATTTGCAACCATTTTCCAAACCATTTGCATATACATTTTCAAAATTTTTTATTCTAACAAAAGAAATGAACTTTTTACAAATAAAACATTTTTACAAAGATTTGAAAACATTTTAAAAAACATTTTTCAAACAGTTTTACACATGTTTTTTCAAAGAAATTTTCCAACCATTTTTCTAACATTTTCCAAAACATTTTGGACCGATTTAATAATCATAATTACAAATAGTTTGATGTGTGTTTTAATTTTATTAATTAGCCATATTATTGAAAATACGAAAGTACGTGTTATGGTTAAAATATATACAATGTATATATGACCCCCCATACTTAGCTTGATCTATGTCCTCATAGATCTAAGAGAAAAGGAAGACATAACTCGTACTGAGTAAAGGAAAGTCTATATTACAACGGTCGAATAATGAATGAGAAGTCGGCTGTCTCCCCCATACATAGTATAAACTAATCCTATGTATAACATATTGTATTCAACATTAAGGGAGAGTCGAGGGTGGGAACAAATAAATCATCATCTCGACCTGCCCCCCCCATACTTAGGGTAAAATATCCCTAAGTATAGACATGAAATCAAAAATTGATGAGACAAGTGAGGGATTAAAGAATAAACACTCGAATACACTCATCTCCCTATACTTAGGATGAATCATATCCTAAGTATAGCAATGATGAATGGGATGAGTGCAACTTTTTTGTAGAATTAAAGAATGAAAAAAGAAAAGAAGAAAAGAAGAAAAAGAGTAATCAATCAAAGATGTTTATAGGAGCATTGTCTGGCTCCACAGAAACTGTTATGGCAATGTCCATGAATGTATCGTGCTCTACGTACAGCTTTAGCAATTCACCATTGACTATGAAGGGTTGTGCATCAGCTGACAACTCTGATATCAGTACACTTTCATTGTCTTGCATGATCCTGACTCTGTACGACCCTGTTCACTTTCTCATTAATTTTCTCGAAAATATCTTCAATTTCACATCAAACAACCAAACTTTTTGTGCAGGTTCGAAGGACTTTCTTCTTATGTGATGGTCATGCCAGCATTTGACCTTCTCATTATAAATCAGACTGTTGTCATACTCGTAATCTCGAAACTCTAGGAATCTGTTGAGATCCAACTTTCTCTATTGGCCACCTTTTTGTGAGTCGAGGTTGCATATATCCACTTCCCACAATGATTCATGAATCAGTTCCACTGGCATGTGGCATGGCTTCCTATAGACAAGGCGATAGTGTGACATGCCTAGAGGAGACTTGTAGACCATTCCATATGCCCAGAGAGCTAAGTCCAAAAGTTAAGATCGGTTCTTTCTATCTGCATCACGATTTTCTGCAATATCATATTGATTTCTCTATTTAAATGTTTAGCAAAGACATTTAACTACGGATGATAAGGAGATGTGACCCGATGATTTATGTTGTACTCCTTCGTTAATTTCTTAACCTCCTTATTGATGAATTGGTTGCCTCCATCTAAAATCAGAATCTTCGAAATGCCAAACCGTTAGATGATGTTATCTTTCAGGAATTCACAAACTATTTTGTTGTCTGCGGCTCAAGTTGGATTGGATTCCACCCATCGACTCACATAATCAATGGCAAGATGTATGTATTCATAGCCTTGACTATTAGGAAATGGACCCATGAAATTGATGCCCCATGCATTGAACACATCATATATCTAGATATATTTGAGGGGCATGATGTCATTAACTCAAAGGTTTTTTCCCATTTTCTGCCAATATGTACATGTTTTTACATAGTTATCGGCATCCTTAAAGATTGTGGACCACTAGAGGCCACACTGCAATATCTTGACTTTTGTTCTACTTCCAAAATGGTGTCCATTCGATTCAATCTAATGGTAGTGATCGAGGACACTTGTATAGTCCTCCTGAGGAATACATCGGTGCCATATGCAATCTGCTCCTTCCCTGAACAAGTATGGGTCCTAATTCTAGTAAAAATGAATATCAGACATGAATTTACTTCTTGATCCACGTCCAATCTTGTGGGACTTCCCTAGATGTGAGCTAGTTCACAATAACGACATAATAAGGAAGAGAAGCCACACTGAGAATTGATTGATCAGGAAAAGTTTCTGTTATCGATGCACTACTTAGTAGAGTATCTTGGCATTCAATTCTACAGGTCTGCCACCACATTCTGAAATCCAGGCTTGTGTTTGATCTCCAAATCGAGTTCTTGGAGGAGAAGGATAGATCTTAGTAGTATGGATTTGGCATGCTTCTTCTGATGTAAGTATCAGATGGTAGAGTGGTTAGTGAAGATAATGACTTTTGATCCTAACAGATAGGATCTGAACTTCTCTATAGCAGACACTATCGCTACAACTCCTTTTCTATGACTGTTAATTTCTTTGTGCTTCATAAAGCGTCACGCTGGTATAGTGAATAACATATGACAACTTATCCCTTCTTTGTCCTAGAACAACCCCAACTACGAAGTTGGATGCATCTGTCATGATCTTGAATGGAAGAGACAAGTCCGGTGGCTGTAGGATTGGAGCCTGAGTGATGAGTTCTTTTAACTGATAAAAATATGGAAGAATCATATGATCAATAATAAACTCGATCTTCTTAGAAAGCATCTCAGTGAGAGGTAAGGGAAGCTTGCTGAAATCCTTGATGAAGCAGTGATAAAAGCCGACATGCCATAAAAATGACCTCACATTTTTCACATTCTGAGGTGGCTTGAGTTTAGAGATCACATCCACCTTTGTCGGGTCGACCTCCATGCCTCGCTTGGAGACGACATCTCCCAACACTATTCCTTTTGTGACCATGAAGTGGCTCTTCTCCAATGTTAGTACAAGATTGACTTCACGGCATTTCTGGAGTATTCTGTTAAGGTGCTGAAGACAAGAATCGAAGCTGTCACCGTAGATGGAGAAATCATCCATAAAGACCTCGAGAAAACTTCCCACCATGTCAGCAAAGATGGCAAGAATGCATCTGTGGAAAGTTGCCGGAGCATTACAGAGGCCAAAGGGCATTCTCCTTAAAGCATAGGTGTCAAACGGGTAGGTGAACATTATTTTATCTTAGTCTTCAGGGTGATTACCACTTGGTTATACTTGGAGTACCCATCTAAAAAGCAGAAGTATTATTTCCCTACAAGTCACTGTAGAACTTGATCGATGTATGGTAGACGTAAATGGCCCTTCTTTGTTGTTGCATTCAAACGGCGGTAGTCTACACACACCTACTAAGATGTCGGTACTCGGATCGAGATCTCCTCTCGTTGATCTTTCTTTGCCATGGTGAGTCCTGATTTCATTGGAACTACATACAGGGAGCTCACCATTTGGAATCAGAGATGGGGTAAATGAAGCATTATTCACACCACTTCGTGATTTTTTTCATTGCTACGTCCCATAATTTTGGATTTAGACTTCTTTGGAATTCTTGGGAAGGCTTGCAGTCCTCTTCAAGATAAATATGATTTGAGAATAGACTTCAATTTATTCCACGGAGATCTGAGACTTTCCAACCAAGTGCCTTGTGGTTTTTTTCGAGAACCTCGAGAAGTCAAGATTCTTGATCCAGGGTCAATGTGTTGTTGATGATGACCAGATACATGTGTTCTTCTCCCACAAGGAAAGCATACTTCAGACCTACCGGGAGTAGTTTGAGTTCAGGTAATGGTTGAACTTGCTCTACGGTTACTTCAGAAACAGTGCTGGTAGATGGTTGTCCTGCTAATTTCAATGAGGTGTTGTCCACCTCTATCACTCTTGGCTCTGAAAGAAATGTGCCGAACATGTATACAATGAATTCTTTGTGTTCGGACTAGCTTGAATCTTCTTAGAAAATACTGCTCAATTACTCAAACTCCGATGCGGTCTCCCGATCGATAAGGAAGCGTGGACTGCTTGTTCTATCCAGGTCCTCCTCTGAAGAGAGTATTACATGTATGACGATGTTATTTATAGAAATTGATGGGTCTTGGATGTCTACAATATCATAGTCTATGATGATTTCTCTCTCCCTATATCAGATGATGCTTTCGGCTCACTAACAAAATCCATGTGGACTTTGTCGGAGTTGGACTAGAAGGTGATATTCCTAGACCCGTAGTCGATGGCCACCTTGACTGTGCGAAGGAACAGTCGACCTAGAATGATTGGGGTCAGGAGTAACGGCACATATGAGTCCATATCAAGGACTACAAAATGAACTGGAAATTTCATGTCTTGCACAACGATAATGCGCTCCAACATACCTTTGAGCCGCTTCATAGATTGATCTGCAAACTACAGAATCATTCTTGTTGGCTTAAGTGGTCCTTGCCCAAATTCCTGCAATAGTGAGGAGGGCATGAGATTTATTGAAGATCCACTAGAAAGCAAAGTCCGCTCAAATACTTGGTCGAAAATTTGGCATCTGATGTTGGGCACTCCCTTGTCTTTCTTTTTTTGTGGGAGGTCACTGGTTACATTCACTGTGGCCATGGTCAAGAATTGTTTTTCTCCGTTGTTGTGCATGTTCCTGCGGTATGGAAGCTTGGAGGTACATGCTTCTTTCAATCCTTTCTTGACAGCTGTCATGTAGTTCATGGCTTTCACGAGTGGTATTTTTAGAACAATATTTTCAATAATTTCAACCACTCTAGTGTCAGATAATGCAACTTTCAATTTTATAATTTTTTTATTTTTCATAGCATTAAGAAACGGAATATTCACAGTAGAAAACTCAGTGTTCTTGATTACAGAGTTATTTATAGATGATTTGCCAGCATATGGATCATCATGCAAGACATGCAAAGTTTATGTACATGAGCTTGGGCTTCGTCGGGCTACTCCAGATCGGTCGCTGGTGGTGTTGGCTCCTTCATAATGGGTCCTTAGCTTCAGCACTTCATTTCTTTTTGTGACTTCTCTTTTTGCTAGTGTTTTTGGAATTTTTTCTCCTGATGGTGGTGGTGGATGGTGGCTGGTGTTGCTCCTCCATCATCTTCTTCCTCACCTGGCATTGTTGCTGGACCGACTGATGTAGAAGATGACTCTCAAAGAGTCGCTTTCTTCTTCCCTTTGGTGGTGGTGAATTGTTACAAGGTTCTGTCACTCTCAAAGTCACTACATGAGACAAAGCATAATCTGAAATATATGACACCAAGGGACTGGTTGAAAAATCACAAACTACATGCTCTTTATGCGTGAAAGTACTCGGGTTCCTCAACCTATGCTAGAATGGGCTTCTTTGTGGTAGTGAGGTCATCTAGATTCTGAGACATCTCTGATAGAACCTTGACGAGCTGGGCCAAGCAGTAGAGTGTTGGGTTCATTAAAGCGACCTCGGATGAATCCGCATGCTGACCACGCTACGAATGAAACTACTAAGGCTGGGAATTCTGGGAATCACGGTGAGGAGGAGGGAGTTGTTGCTGATGAAATTACGGATGAGGGTACTGGTTATAAGACGCACTCACATACTGGTGGTATGGTTGATATTGACGGTACGTGAGCTGCTGGCACTATTGTTTGTGCCTCCAGTTGTTCTGATATTGTGGAGGTTGGTGGTGTTGAGGTTGGTTAGGTTGTACAAATCTCCCACCCTTCTGTTGGTGATATGGCCCGAAGGCCAAGGATTGACCCAGCTTTTGTCCATATGGACGAACCAATTGTTCATCGGTGTTCCAGATATCGTTCACCTCTTGAATGATCGATGGTGGTGGTTACAATGGATCATATGAAGGGGACTGGAGATTTGGCTGGCATAAGACAATATGCTGAGACGGCAACGGAGATTATTCAGGTGTTTGCACGTAATATGCATGTTGGACTTGAGGCTGACTTGCACTTGGTTGAGGTTGTTGTGTAGACGATGGCTCCTTCATCTTAGTAGGAGTAGTGGAGGCTGGGCTCATAGATTGGGGGACATTAATGGTGCTACTGAGTAGAACTATCTACTTTGTGATCTAATCCTGCTTGTCCAGGTGTTGGGTCCTCTTTTTGATCACAGATAAATTTTCTAAGCCATGTGATCGCTTTTCAATAATATCAACTTTAGACAGGTGACTCCCGATGATGCTGAGATTTATGCTCTCGTCCCTATCTTGCTCACTGGTTGCTGCCATGTTGGCGGGCTTGTGGTGGACTTGCGGTTGGCATTGATAAGCTTGGGATGAGGATAGAACAGTCTCTCCTTCAACCATCTCTTGAAAAATCTACCAAACAACATCCTCCCCTTATTGAAGTGCGAGCCACCGCAGGTGGCATCTACTAGCATCTGACTTTCAGGAGTAAGGCACCTGAAAAATGTCGGACCAGGTTGGTCCTCAGGATGTCACATTGGGAACACTTCTCCTGCAAATGCGGGAATCTCTCCTCAGCTTCATGTATCGATACATGCACGCCTTGGGAGAAATTGCTGATCCGAACTAGCATCTTATTCAAATGACCCAATGGATAGTACTTTTGGAGGAATGCGAACTTTAAATCCTCCCATGTCGTCAAGACCTTATCCAAATGGTCAATTCAGTAGAGATCCTTTTCTTGAAGGCTGAAGGGTAATGCAGTTATCTTTACTACACCTAATGGATGTTGGCATAGTGAGTGGTGCAGAAAATGCAAGAGAACGACTGAAGATGGATGTAGGGTTCCTCGTTGGTGTTCTCGTGGAACGAGGGCAAAAGTATAAGGAATTGAGGCTTGAGCTCAAAATGTATGTTGACTACAGGAATCTATATCCACTTCATCATCTGACCAACGTTACGATTGTAGTTTCCTTGAGATTTAGCTTGAGCCTCTCTCCCCATGCCTCATCTACATGCCCTTCACGATTCCCATCTTCTTATTCTTCATTTTCTCCTCCTCCTCAATTTGCTCTCTTTCTCTCTCTCTCCTCAGATCATTCAGCATTTCCTGGAACATTACTTGGGCTATGGCTTGATCTGACAACTGTTGTTGGATGGCCATGATAGAGACAAGAAGTTAAGCATTGCCTATGTTCTGATATGGTTGTCCTTTATCTGGCAGTATTTGTCCCTTTCCTTCCCTTGAGGAGCCATATCTGAATCAGACTCAAAGGGTCTGATTTGTAGAGGGTCCATTGCGATTTTTGTACAAAAAGATGTATCCCATTCAGACTGAAAATCTTCTGCACTAGATGGAGTAGATGATTTGGAATTAGGGTCAATTCCATATGTATGTGAATGGAGATTTGATATTGACTGAAATCGATTTTCATTCACATCAAGAAAAAGGTGGGATAAGAGTGATCCTTGTTTGTTGGAATAGAAGAAGAAGTCGAGGAGTCTAGAGATCGGTTCATAAGATTCGAACCGGGTTCTCATGAATCACCTCAAATTATTTAAGATGTAGAGTTCATGAAATCGATGTGGGTGTTGATGGGGTCCCAACTAAACCTTCCATGAGATAAAATCTTGGAGATAAATGGAGTAGATGAGGAATGCAACACGATGATAAATAATAGATGAAGAGGGAAACAAAGGAAGGCATGAAGATTATGGAGAAAATTGAAAAAAGGGTTCTCACATCATTTTGTAACAGAGGAATGCAACATCGTGTGTTTTTGAGAGCGACTAGTCATACTAGTTACTCAAGGCAGTGGATTTAAAAAAAATTAAAGCGATGAAACCACATGATTCGAGAACACTTCTCACATCGTTTTATATAAACCACAAATGGGTATTAGGGTTCCCTTTTGTATCATGGTTCTGATCGTGTCTCTAAATGAAGAGACCTCCTGTCTCAAGTCCTGTCCGACGTAGATCGTACTTACAGGCATGAGCATGAATCATGTGCTTCCCACAATCCAAGTTGATGATCCGAGTAATGAATCTCCTGATTTCATCTCATGAAATTAGGCATCTTCTTCACGAGAAAGATACACTAAAGAAGACTGAGATCCACGAGCAGTCGATCCGATTGCACAACGGCATCGTGGCAAATACGATGTGCACTAGGTCAATAATTTGGATGGTCATATTATTGAGAGAGAAAGAGTGTGGATGACCATGAGAAAAAGAGAGAGCGAGAGAGATTGTATTTCTTGTTGTTCAAAATAAAAGTCTAGGGCTACCCTTCCATTTATAATATTTTCAATGTTCATGGATCCCAATCCATTTGCACACTAAATCAAAAGTTGATATTGATTTGTGCTTAAAATCAATGGAAATGATTTTGTTATGTTTTAGTTACCAACAAAAAATTTTTTAGCTTTAATTTAAATTAAATATATTATGATCAATCAATATATTTCAATTCAAATGACACCAACAATGATGGAACAATTGGAAGGAGAAGATACCACATACCATAAAGATGATTTTCATTCCAATTGTGTTGATATCGTATTTCTCAACATATATTCCACATATGAAATAACCTTTATTGCATATTATTCACCAAAATAATTCAAAGTTATTTTTTGACAATTCCAATCATGCCAATGAAAGAATGTGAATCATATTCACAAATCCAAAATAAAATTGTAATTGCAATTATAATTAATTATCCAATGTGAATCCAATTCACATTGACTATAATTTGTAAACATAAATTACAATTAACTCTCTCTCTCTCTAATATAATATAAATCACATTTATAATATCCATGATTAATGTGGACAGTGTTATCCACATTGTTCATATCCATGTTAATTAAATGACATTTAATTATCTCGGATGTCCATTATCATATGTCCAAATGAATCACAACCGCATTATTTATAATTATTAAATCACATTCAATTATCAGTTTTCATCAATGCTTAGATACTTTATCGACAATGAAATTATTCTCAAACTCTTTCAAGACGAATGCGCTTTCTCTGCAGATACTTGGATATAAGGACATGGTGATTGTATGTTCCATGTATAGTGACTTGGATATTGGGACTATATTTCAAATCCAGATCAAGGGGACCTCCAAAAGATGTTTGATTAAATCAAACTATGAATCTGATTTGTTATTGCATCTGAATCGCATTCAGATCAATATCCAACATTTACACCAAGAACATATCACTAACCTATTGAGAGGAGTTACTAAAATCCTAACAAGTTTCATCACTCCCTCATAATGGAAGTGCCACAGTTATACAATGGTTTACGTTCACATCACCCTTGAGTATTCCTAATACTTGTACATCTTGCATACTGGAAGACCTATAATACAACCAAAGATATAGATCACCATTACATTATCTCTTTAGGGTTTTATCATTAAGATTCTCATTTGATCATTAGGAGTTAGTATTGATTATATACTTTCCAAAAGCATATATCATATCTAGACATTGATCATTTACTTTACAAAAGTAGTACATATCATACCTACAAATTCTGTCAAGCTTCCAAAGCAAGATGACCGTGCACGGAATTTGATCCCAATATCTAATGAGTGAGCTCATGTCTTCCGATTTAGTAAATGAGCATGTATGATCACTTTGAAAGATCATATTACTTATATGCCCTTGTATGCACACCATGTCACCGATGTATATACCTTGATTAGATTATGAACCTACTGGTCTACCAAATGTACATACTTAAACATATTGTAATACATTTGTCTCCGGTCATAGGATGTATGCCTATATCTTGACAGAATCCGGCATAAGTCTTGGTTATCTCAATCTCATTAAGTCAACTCTTTGACCAAACTTATCTAACACCTCTGAATCTCTTTTCCAATGCAGAGGACCTACATCAAGAGGTCGGTTAGGTACCAGCCTTTAGCGAAAGGATTGTCATCTCCTTCTCAGGCTAGAGTTCTTTTCTTAATAACAATTTTATGGTGCTTGATGAGTCCTCAATATAGCCCGTTAGAAGTCACCCAAGCACCAACCTCTATGATTCAACCTTTGAATCAACAGTTGTATAGTCATTAAGATGACCATGGTACATAACCCTAATTGTACTATGGAATCTACAATGAAAACAACTTATTTTTCATTTCAGATAAGGGAATGAATTGCAATAACACTTATTGTATAATTGCTCACCATGGGCTCGCATGTCCAACAAGGCTCAAGTGAGCTGGGAAAGAAGAAATTAAAACAAATGAAAAGAAAAAGAGTGCAAATGCGCAAGACTGGATCTTTGACCTATAATAAAACAAAATAAACGCAATACAAGTATGGGTTCACCAACTAACAAAATGTGAAGCCATAAGAGTTCAACTATTTTTATCTTTTCAATTTTATTATTATTTTCAGGCAATATATGAGCAAGTCCTTAGAAGTCTACATCTATAAGAAAGTGTGTACTGCTAGGAAAGATCCTCGTCCTTGTTCCAGCTCCTTTGTAACCTTCGATCTTTGCTCTTTGAAGTCCATGATGTTGTGCCTGGGGTACTACTCGACCAAAAAACAAAAGAGGAAGCTAATAGGAGAAACATATACTTCCCCCACAAGTGAGGTACTCGAATGCGAACCGATGAGATAGACACGCTCATAAGGGTATGACCCAAGCTAAGTACTTCAGACCAAGTCAAATGTTCCATATAATGCAAGAACACCGTAATCTACAAGTCTCTACTCAATCACGTACGATAGAAGAGCTAATACTTTATTGTCCCAGGTGATTATCAAGGAAACCACAGATCGTGTTTTGGCTCTAATCCTTAGAGGTCATGCCTCACTTGGTCTGGAAGGTACTTGGAAATAATGTGGGTTTTATGAACCATAAACAATGATGTCCACTACAATTTTTAAATTAGGTCAAAGTTTATTAAACAATCTTCTTGTTTTAAATTGTTTAATTTTCACTTTTTTGAGTATTTTTCAGAGTAAAACACCTAATGATTTCTTTGTATTTTTTTTTGACACTAAAATATATAAACACATGGGGAGAAGGGGAAAATCAATGCAAGTGGACATTATAGTGGAAATCTCACTCTCATATCAAATGATGCATTCAAAGTAGAGAGACTTATAATGTTTCCCAGCTCTCTCCATGTGGGATGCAAAACAGAATATATAAACCTATACTACATGAACCATATGCAAAGCGATAAATCGTTCTAAACAAGAATTGCTATTAGTGGGAAGAACCAAATGCTAATTACTCAAAAATAGATCCAAGTATTCGGTCTTGGAGACTCCTCGATGCCTGCCACAACGAGCTCTACAATCGTTGTGTGGACACTCTCACGACTTGTTGTTCCAAAATCAAGCAATTAACAATTAATTTTTGACTAAATCTAATGAAGTAATCAATAGGAGCATGCTTCTATTAGGGCTTTGGACCTAGCTTTTTGGTTCAAACAATCCTAAATCTAGGGGCTCAATCACAGGAGATAAATAAAAAGAAAGGCAGAAAACTCAAAACACGTGAAACAAAGAAAAAGAAAGGCGATCAAACTATGTTAAATAATGTCGAGCCCCCCAGATGAACAGACAAACGGGTAGTCTACCTCGTGAAGTGTAAAGAGTCCGGATGTCCAAATTATTAGAAATTATTTTTACAAAATGAAATAAAACACACCTCATAAAAAATAATAATCTGTACTATTGTCTGCTCCTTTCCTTTTCTTTGCTCCTCTTTCCTGCTCCCTCCTAGTTGTTTCACAAGTAGAAGAGCCAACCTCCTCATGGATCGGGTGCGTCCACCTCCTAAGAAGAGGTCTTCGTCACATGGTCCCTCGCAAGAAAGATTAACAAAGAAACAAGTGGTCAAAACATTCAGATAATGTATCAAAAATAAATAGAAGATAATAAAAGGAAAAATAAGAGTATAATGTATAGAATGTGCTACAATCTGTTGCTCCCCGACAACGACGCCATTTGATTATCCAAGCTTTCAAAGGCAATCGTGTAAGCTAACAAGGCGAGGGCATACTCGTCGAGGTACCCGTACATGAAAGCATAATAAGTCAACAATCATCTATCACAATAATATAAAACAATCAAAGCATGTGTGAATTAAAATTTATTATAACCCTACGGAGAAGTGTGTATAGTGGACAAGCAGGAAGGGTGTCGAACTCAGGGAATAAGTCGGCGCAAGAGTTATATTAATTTTAAATAATATTAAAAAAATATTATAGGTAAAAATGTGCAATATTCATTCACCTATTTACTCAATGTTTTTGTGGGTTTTAAATTATAAAATGTTTACACAATGTATAAATAAAAAATATGACAGAATACTATTTTTGAGGGGTTTTGAAAAAAATTTTGTATTTTTTAGGGTTAGCAAAGATTTGCTAATTTAAGGTTTCTTTTGAGATTTTTTGTGATTTTTGGCCTGGAGCTATTGTTGAAGAGGATTTTGCGGAGGTCTATAGATCTCACAAGGCGAGAAATCCAGTCGTTGAGTTGACCTCACACAAAACCCTGCTTCAAACAACAATTAACCGACAACAGATGATCAAACAATGAAAAGCAAGTATGCGGATTTAAAATTTATTATAACTCTACAACAAAGATGTGTATAGGTGCAAGTATGTGTATAGGGTCGAACACAGGGAACAAGCAGGTAGATCGCGGAAAAAGTGCACAAAAAAGTAAATGCATTGTATTTGTCTATAATTGCTATTTTGTGGGTTTTTAGTTTTTAATTCATTTTTTATTTTATTTTGATTTTATATTTTTATATTTTGATTTTAAATTTTTCTTATTTTGTATTTTCTTTTTATATTTTATATTTTTTATATTTTCTTTTTCTTTTAAAATAGATATACAGTTATATGGAATATATATACAATATAGATAAGAGAGAGATAGTATATATATAGGTAAAAATAGTAAAAAACATATAGGAAATAAATATTTTTGGGTTTTATATATTTTTCAATGTTTTTGTGCTTTTTTAGATAATTTTGCAAATTTTTTATAAATTTTAGAGTAAAAAATACCCAAAAAAGGTTTAAAATAAATACCTGAAATTAAATAGGAGATTAAAAATATCAAATAGCGACAAAAATTCTCCAAATTAATTTTAAGTCAATTAAACAAAGAAAATTAATCACCAGAAAAAGAAATTTTTAAATTTTTAAGGATTTTATAAATTTTTATAAAGGTTTTTAGAGTTTTTCTATTTTTTGATATTCCTTTTATATCTTTTAGTGATTTTTGGTCTGAAGTGGTAAAATACTTAATAAATATAAATACTATTTTTTTGGAATTTTTCAAAAAGGTTTTATAATTTTTGTGTATTTTCTAATGCAAATAAGGATAAATATGCAAGTTTTTTATTTTTTATAAATAATAAAAAGACTCAAAATACCAAATAAAAAATTTTGATAAGAAAGAAAATGCTCCAAGAAACTAGGCCAATTTGTTTGGGATTTTTTCAAATTTTATAGATGCATGAAATAAATACTAGAAATAAAGAGAAAATACACTCCTATCATGGGTTTTTTTTGTAAACAACAGAAAGCACAAGGACCTGAGTACAATATTCCCAAAAAATATAACTAAGCAAAAATATTTCTAGATGAATAAGAAATAACCAAAACCCTAGGGCCTTTCCTGCAAAATTGTTGAAGCTCACATGACAGGCACGCGAGCCTAGCAGGGATGAAAACACACTTACCAATAATCCAATGGCTTATTTGTAATTTTTTTAAAAAATATAACTCAATTAAAAAGTTCGTGGACTAGAGCTAAATAACAAAATGTCCACGAGGTCCTCTGCAAAATCACCACAGCTCACGTGCTCTAGTCACGTGAGGTGACATGGTCATGGACCTTAATGCAAATAGGAATCGTTCAGGGTGCGACTTGTAAATTTTACAAAAATATAAAACGACAAATGAATGTTTGTACCCTGACATAAAATACAAAATGCGTAGGGGTTAACTTGCAAAATACCTAAGCGCCTCACGGATCTGACGGTGCTGGTCAATCACTTAGACATGTGGCGAGATCCTGATGAGCGATACCGGTTCGCTGACGATAGTTGGGATTAGATGATCTTCACGTGATCCGATGGTGTAGGCATGAGTAGATCGGATGGCTGCCGGATGACTGGAATAAGAGGCCTTCATCCAACGACGGAGGAGGCAGGAGGAAGAATCGGGAAGAACTCCACCGAGGCGTAGTTCTACCGGCTAGATAACACTTCTCTGGCGGTCGTTGACGCTTCAAAATGGCCAGGAGTCTTCTTTGAGTGATCCTCTATCTGTTGGTGGCTCCAAACATGGACGACGACCGCGGGTGGTGGCTAGCGAAGGCGGAGGAGCTGGGAAGCTCTAGGTATCTCCAGTGGGGTTCCTAATGCCTCCAACTGCCTCTGAGTTGCATGGACCTGCAAGAAAAAGAAGATGGGGTCGAGGGAAGATTGCCTCGACCCCGTAGCGGGGCAGAATGGGTTGGGGATGCGAAATCGGAGCTCGCAGGAGCAAGCTCCGGTGAGGTGGTGGGGAAGGTGATCGGTCGGGTGTCAGGCAAGAATGAAGGTGGCGATAAATTCCTAAAGCTAAGGAGAATCTAAACAAGCAAAAAATGAAGAAAAGACAGGACCTCGAGCTGGAGGACGGTGAGATTGGACCTCACGGCCAGTGGCCGGAGATGGAGGTGGAGACCGCTCCTCTGCCGCACGCGATGCCTCCTAGATGGTTGGAGGAAGCCCTGTCACGGCCTCCGGTCCAGAGCACGCGAAAGGAGAGCCAAGCTAGGTCAAAAAGAGGGTTCGAAATGGAAGATTGGGGGTTCTTTTGAATAAGTGACGGACGGTGCTCAAAGATCGAAGAATATTGAGCGCATCGTGCATCCAATCCCCGAAGCAATGCTTGGGAGTGAATCATCGATCCTCGGGGAGAAAAAGTCAAGAAAACCGCATCATGAAACGATGCAAGATGCGTCCTCTAAAAATCAAAGAAATCGAGGAGAAAACTCGTTTTTGACACAGTACATACCTCGATTAGAGAGTTGACCGAGGTCAACCAATAGGGAGATCTGGTTGGTCCACGTGGACCAACTAGAAAAATTCCCAAAAAAATATTTATAAATTCATTTCAAAAAAATATACGATTTTATTACTTTTAGGTTTTAAAAAAAATATTTATTATATTATAAGGTGTTTTATTATGATTTTTATTTATTTTTTAGAGGTTTAAAATTACAAATTACTTTTTGAGGTCTATATATAGGTATAATTGTCTATATATTTTAATGTTTTATTTTTATTTTGTATTTCAAATTTTATTAATTTAATGCATTATATTATATATTTATAACTTATTTTTATAAACTTAAATATATTTTTATTTTATTTTTTTGATATGATATATACAATGAAATAAATAGATGTATTAATTCTTTAGGTATAGATATAGGTATTTTACCTATGTATTTTCTTTATGTATTTTGTTTTAATATTTTCATTATATTTTTATTCCAATTTTAATATAAAAATATATTATAAATATATTTACAAAATTATAAAAAAATAAAGAATTATAAAAATAATGAATAATGAATAAAATGAATATTTTAATCGGTACAAATATATAATTGGGGTCCAAACCTAACTTTCAAACTGTAACTCCAAAAAATATGAAATCACTTTCATTAAATACCTTATGAAAAGTTATATACAATTAAAGTGATTTTTATACATTTGAGTTTTTATTTGAGAGATACGAGTCTGGGAAGTTGGGATTTTGGAAACTTATTCAGATCATAACTTTTTATATGTACATTATTTTTGTAATAAGTAATTTTTTTTATTTTTCTATATTTTATTATCTACAACTTTCATGTACAAAGTTTCCTTATTTGAGGTATAAAAGGTGGAACTAAAAATATGTCCTAAAAATTAATAAGAATGAATAAAATAAAAAGTGTTTTTATTGGTTTTTGGCCCTTATCTCCCCCTACTTTATTCCTTGTCGACCTAGTCATCAAGATGCTTAGGTCTCGGGGTTTCGGGTCATAAAATTTTTCAATACTTTATTCTTTTTCTTTTCTTTTCTTTATTCTATAATTTTGGCATTAAAAATAGTATTTTATACACATTTTGTACAATAATGCATGAATGCTAAAATGCCTAAATTAAGCCTATATACACGCATTTACTTGGGTTTTAAGCCAAAATGATATAATAAAGATGACGAAACAGAGATTTATCATCCCCCTACACTTGCCTTTATTAGTCCCTAGCAAACACTTATGCTATAAGTGTAGGAAAAGAAAAACAAAGAAAAGAAAAGGAAGAAAATGGATATAGTTTAATTATCAAACTTGTCTTCACAAAATCAATGTTTGGAGCTCAAGTCAGACCTTTGGAATTTTAGTGAGGGAAGAACCTTAATGGGAATCAGATTTTATATCCAACACCTTTCGAGAATCCAAAAACATTGCTCAAGTCTCCTCAATAGTCAGGTCAGAATACTTCAACTCAGACGCAAACCCTTACGACTATGAATCTGACTTGTACAGTGTAAGTGATGGTGGCTCTCCCCAACTGAAATGACAAAGAGATTGACTTCTCCAATATGACAACCCAATGATTCCCCAATCCAATAACCCCTTCCTCGAGGAGCAGGGTATTCCCTTCTAAGTTCAAGCGACAACCAGCTCAAGAGGAGGGGGTGAAGAGAAGAATGGACGGTAGCCAATGTAGCTACCTATCCTAGGATGCAAGACCAGTGTAGTCAAGTCATCCAGCTGCAGGATCACGTGATTTGACTTGGAAGCTCAAGCTTTCTTATTTTCTATGCAACATATATACACTCCGGCAGGCATTTTATTTTTATACAGGCATGTCCCCTTTTTTGGAGTTTTTCCTTTTTGTCTACTTTTTTTAACTACAATTTACAACAGCATATACATAAGTAGTTTTCCTCTTGAGCCAGTAGACTATTCCTCTTTTGAAGATTTATTGCAACCCACACTCTCGTGTCTTTAGAATTCATCATCACTGGACGGGTTGGGGTGCACTTCCCTCCCTAAAGGAGGACAAATGTTTCCACTTGTTTGTGTCTACCGGCAAATCCAATCCCCTCACCACTCCAACTGAGTTGAGCCAAGTGAAAGTTGCAGGTATCCAAGTTAGGTCATTATCAACAAGATTCGTGCGTGTGCTCCGGAATACTCTACTTAGGCAATCAAGAATCCATTGAACCAAGTCTCATGATCCTCAAAGAATTAAGTCAACTAGACCTGAAGTATCTCAATTCTAGCTCCTATAAGGTTCCTGTTATTAGGTAGATTTAAGGTCCAACCAAGCTCCAAACTCCGAATTTTACTTAGACTTGTTCAATTATCAAACTCAGTCCGAAAAATGCAAATGCTATGCAAATGTTATGTAGAATGCAGAAAATATTTTTGTGTGCAATTTTCAAAGATTTTGAACTTTTTATGGATTTTTGTAAAAGATGATGCATATGCATTTTTTGGTATTTTCAAAAAGATTTTTCAAATATTTTTGGTATTTTAATTCTTGCAAATGCTTTTGTGATTTTTAGTTTTGCAAATGTTTTTGGAATTTTTGAAAATAAAAGATTTTAGGTAAAAACTAGGTCAAAATATTTACACGGGGATGCATCTTATATTTACAAGAATTATGTTTTTTTATTTACAAGGGTAAGTGGTCAGTTTTATAAATATATATAAAGAATTTTATTGAGATGTACATATTTCTCAAACTAATTTGAAAAGATTTTTCAATCAATTTTTGAAAAATATAGTCCAAAATAATTTTTACCACAAGTTTTTACAAACATGTACACACATTTGAAAATCATTTTACAAAGGTTTTTCAAATAGTATATATAGATTTTTAAAATATTTTTGCAACCATTTTCAAACCATTTGCAAATAGTTTTTCAAACATTTTTATTTCACACAAATAAATTTTACAAAAATATTTCTACAAATGTTGAAAATATTGAACAAAATGTTTTCCAAAGGTTAAAATATTGAACAAAATGTTTTCAAAATAGTTTTCCAAAGATTTTTCAAAAAGGATTTTCAAACTAATTTTCAAAAATTTGGTAAAAAATATTTTTACCTGATTTATTAATCAGTAAATATAAAAAGAATTTGAGGAATAATAACAACTTCTTATTAAATGATTTTAATGAATTTAATTAATGTTTTTCTAGCCATAATTATTAATAAAAATACGAAAGTACGAGTTGTGGCTAAAGTATATATGTAGTATATACGACCCCCCCCATACTTAGCTTGAGCTATGTCCTCATAGATCAGAGAGAAAAAGAGAAGACATAACTCGTACTGAGTATAGGAAGTTCTAAAGAATAAGGAATGAATGAACGAATGAGAATTTGATCGTCCCCCTATACATAGGATCAAATAATCCAAAGTACAACAGACAGTACACCAAGTAGGGAGGGTCAAGGGTGGGAATGAACAAATCGTACTCAGACTGTCTCCACCTATACTTAGGGTAATATATCCCTATGTATAGACAATATGAGGTGACAATGGAACAGATCAAAGAATAGAAGAACTCGGGGTGCACACCCCCCTATACTTAGGACAAAGTACGTCCTAAGTATAGAAGACTGACAAAAGGGGGTGACACCTTTTTGGTAGAAAAATAAAATAGAAAAGGAAAAGAAGAAAAGAGATCTTAAGATGGAAGAAGATGGGAGAGGATGTACACATCACTCCCCCTATACTTAGGGTAAAAAGAAGCCCTAAGTATAGGCAATAACAAGAGTGATGAAACAGAATGATGAACACTCGCCTCATCCACCCCCCTATACTTAGGACAAAGTACTTCCTACGCAAGGCAAACACAAGAATGGGTGGATGAGCAATACGGGAGAGGGACAGAGATGAGAATATACAACATAGTGGATGTACAGAGGTCAAGAAGTTGAAAGCGAACCTTCTTACGAGACCGCTGAGGAATAGATCTGATATGGTGCAGGTGGATACTGGGGTTCTCAGATGATACAAACCGATCAGGGTCGACACGATGAAGCTCCTCAGTGGTCCTCGGGGTATGTAAAGGCATAGACGAGGTAGTGGAAGAAGTACGACTAGGTCCGACCTTGGGAGTCTCGTTGATGTCAAAGTGAAATGGGACGAACTTATCATCATCGAAAGAATTGTAGTCAGAGTCGTCCTGCGAGGTCTCGTCTAGGTCAAAACCAAAAGGAACGAACTCATCAGTGGAAGTAGTCGAATCATGTTCGTCCTCTACAGTCTCAACCGGGTCATCTTTCTCATCAAAAGGCCTGAATTTCTGAATAAAAGCAACAAAATCAAATTCAGCCTTTTCAGTCTCATCTGAATCTAAGTGAACCGGAGCGGACTCATCAGTGAAAGTATTCGAGTCATGTTTGTCCTGTCTAGACTCTGAATCTGCCCTCCGCTCTAAGGTGTCAATCGTGTAAATCTCGCGGATGTCATCAACACATCGCCAAGTCCCAAAAGAAGGAACTTTAAGGTTCATGGTTTTCGAGTCTTCCTCCGTGGGGAGGAATTCTCGGGTCTCAGTGGAGTCCAACATGCAGCAAAAATCTCTTATAGTCTCATCAAGGTCATGGTCCTCGGCGTCATCTAGAATAGGTGAAGTCACATCATGTGCAGGTCTCTAGTCAGCAGTGGTGCAGTGATGATCACTTCGCTCTTGTCAACAGGACGAAAGTGAATCTTTCATGATCTATAGTCAATAATGACCCTTGCAGAGGAGAGGAAAGGTCGTCTCAGGATGATTGGAGAGTGCTCCCCTGTGGAGGTCTCCATGGGCAATACAACAAAATCAACAGTGTAGCCCGTGCCCTAAATCGAAATGACGACATTTTCAAGGATACCCTCCGACCTCTTGATTGATCCATCAGCAAACTTAACGATCATCTTGGTCTTCTTGAGAGGCTCTAAGTGAATAGATTGTACCAGTGAGAAAGGTATAATGCTAATCGAAGCATCGTCGTCTAGGAGAGTGTGATCACATGTGTGGTCAGAGATGGTGCAGGTGATGAATGGGGTAGTTGTGTTCTTTTTCCTAGGAATGGGACGATGTGTGATGGCGTGGGAAGTGGCCATGGTCAAAATATAACACTCAGATCTGCTCCTCCGCTTTCTCTTCTTATGAAGAGGAGCAGATAAATCAGTCATGGCCTGCTGAAGTGGGGCACGAATGATGTCATGAATGGTGGCCACCACTTTAGGTTCAGTCAGTAATTTTTTAATTTTTGGACCTCCTCCATACAAGGGAGAAGGTCAGAATCATCATATATATGTGGAATGCCAAGAGCAGTCTATACACAGACATCCTCAAGGTCAAAGTTGGGACAAAGTGTGAATGGTTGTGTGGTCAAAAGATCTGGCAGGTGGGCCTCTCCTCACAGTCTGAATCGATCACGTGTCTCCCGAATTCTTTTTGGATTTTAAATTTTTTTCTTATTTTTTGTATTTTGGGTGATTGCAAGCTCTCAATCAAGTCTAAATCATCATATCATGAAGCATCAATATGGATCTTATTAAGGAAAGTGAGGTCATCAATCCTCAAATTCACATGCTCCATGAACTGGGTCAAGGTCTCAAGTGCAGAAATCATGAGAGTTGACTCTAACAGGTCATTCTCGGGTGGATGTGAAGGTGGAAAATATGGAGGTGGAGAAGGATGTGGGTAGAAGTCTGAGGTCTGATATTGTGGCTGAGGCGGGTATGTACAAAAATCAGAAAAAATAGGAGGAGGATCCTCCTGATAAAAGGAAGGTGGATCGGTTGGAGTGAACGAGGGATCCGTATAGTCTGGATAGAAAACGCTCCAATCGGCCATCTCGAAACAAAAGGAAAATGATCGGGAGAGCATGAAGGTCAAATCAAGAGAAGTGAAGAACAAGGCGCAAATGCGCAGAAGCGATCTGGAATGCACACAAACAATCACAATCAAACTCACACAAGACAAACCCTCAATTCACCTACTCAACTCGGTTAAGATCACAAATGCAGTCTTTTTATCTTGTTTGTTTTAGAGTTAGGTGAGAAGTCAAAATTTACGCAAACACTTAGAGGGCTGAAATGGGATTTTGGCACTAATCCTTAGTGTGTACGCGAGCAATGTAAAATGAAGATAATGAGGGGATTACTCACCCCAAGACAAATTTTCTTTTTGATCTTTTTTTAGGGTCAAGTAATATTAGCAGTCCTAATTTTATTGGTTATCACTGTTTTGGATTTTTAGTGAGAAATGCACGCGCCTAACGAGGAGTCTATTTTACATAGCACGTAGGTTGGCAAAATTAGAGGCAGAGAGGCGGAAAAGCAATGCAAGCAACAAAAATGATGATGTATGCTAAAGCGTAAATGCTCACCTTGCTTCCAGCACTCTACATGCAAAGATGCTCGGCAGAATTGAAACCTATCTATATGCAAATTCAAGCCGATGAAATCATCCTAGGATGAGAAACTGCTATTAGCGTGAAGAACAATGTTTCAAAATTTGACCAAGTCCAAATGTAGAGCATAGGAGCATGCAAATATTATTAGGTGTTTCGACCTAAAGCTAACGACAAGCAGTTCCTAAAACTATGGGCTCAATCACAAAAAATAAAGAAAACAAAACCGGAAAACAAAGGAAAAAAGGCGAGAAAAACATGGCAAAACTATGGTGGGCCCCCAAGTGAATAATTACGTGGAAATTGGGCCCGAAAGTTCAGAATCTATAGCACCTGTATTATTACAACAAACAAGGGTCTCTCACTGACATAAAATTACAAAAATAAATAAATACACAAAATATGCTAAAAAGATGTCTGACTTCTCAAGTTCTCCAAGCTTCCTTTGATGATAGATCAGAAGCTCCCACCGCCTTCACGTGGGTGCACAGGAACTTTGGGAAACTCCTCCCTCGATCCGCGGTTCCTCGCACAAAGTCAATAAGAGAGGGTGATTAGACAAGTTAAGCCAATGAAGCAAATAAATAAAGCTGCAAAAATAGACAAATAATCACAAGCAATAAAGCTCCCAATCTAAGCGATGTTGCTCCTAGGCAACGGCGCCATTTATTGAAGAGGATTTTGCGGAGGTCTAGAGATATCACAAGGCGAGAAATCCAGTCGTCGAGTTGACCTCGCACAAAACCCTACTTCAAACAACAATTAACCCACAACAGATGATCAAACAATGAAAAGCAAGTGTGCGGAGTTAAAATTTATTATAACTCCACAACAAAGATGTATATAGGTGCAAGTATTTGTCGAGTGTCGAACACATAGAACAAGCAGGTAGATCGGGGCAAAAGTGCATAAAAAAGTGAATGCCATTTATTTGTCTATAAGTGTTATTTTTGAGGGTTTTAAATTATATATTAAATTTTTAATTTTATTTTGATTTTAAATTTTTCTTATTATGTATTTTCTTTTTATATTTTATGTTTTTTATATTTTATTTTTCTTTTAAAATAGTTATAGAGCTATATAGAAAATATATAATATAGATAAGAGAGAGATAGTGTATATATATAGGTAAAAATAATCAAAAATACAAAAGATAAATATTTTGGGGTTTTATATAATTTTCACTTTTTTATGCTTTTTAGAAAATTTTGCCAATTTTTATATATTTTTAGAGTCAAAAAATACCCAAAACAAGGTTTAAAATAAATACCTGAAATTACATAGGAGATTAAAAATATCAAACAATGACAAAAATTCTCCAAATTAGTTTTAAAATACAGATAATTAGACAAAGAAAATTAATAACCAGAAAATGGAATTATTAGATTTTTATGGATTTTATAAATTTTTATAAAGGTTTTTAGAGTTTTCTATTTTTTGTTTTCTTTTATATTTTTTAGTGATTTTTGGTCTGAAGTGGTAAAATACTTAAATAAATATAAAAAAATCTTTTTTTGGAATTTTTCAAAAAGGTTTTATAATTATGTATTTTTTATTGCAAACAGGGACAAATATGTAAGTTTTTAATTTTTTATAAATAATAAGAAGACTCAAAATGCAAAATAAAAAATTAGTGTGAAAGAACAATGCTCCAAGAAACTTGGCCTATTTTTGGGGATTTTTTCGAATTTATAAATGCATCAAATAAATACTAGAAACCAAGAGAAAATACACTCCTAACAGGGGTATTTTTGTAAATAACAGAAACCACAAGGACCTGAGTGCAATTTTCCCAAAAAACTATAACTATGCAAAAATATTTCTAGACTAATAAGAAATAACCAAAATCCAAAGGCCTTTCCTGCAAAATTGTCAAAGCTCACGTGACAGGCACGTAAGCCTAGTAGGGACGAAAACGCAATTACCAATAATCCAGGGGCTTACCTGCAATTTTTTACAATAAATACAACTCAATTAAAAAGTTCGTAGACTAGAGCTAAATAACAAAATGCTCGGGAGGTCCTCTGCAAAATCGCGACACCGCACGTGCTCCATCACGTGAGGTGATGTGGTCTTAATGCAAAAAGGAATCGTTCATGGTGCGATTTGGAAATTTTACAAAAATAAAAAATGACAAAAGAATGTTTGTGCACTAAACATAAAATACAAAATGCGTAGGGGTTAGCTTGCAAAATACCTAAGAGCCTCACAGATCTGATGGTGCTGGTAAATCACTTAGTACACGTGGCTAGATCCTGACGAGCGATACCGATTCGCTGACGACGGTGGGGAGTAGATGATCTCCGGGTGATCCGACGGTGCAGGCGTGAATAGATTGGACGGCTGCCAGATGGCTTGGAAGAATAGCCCTTCATCCAACGACGGAGGAGGCAGGAGGAAGAATCAGGAAGAACTCCGCCGAGGCTTAGTTCCACCAGCCAGATCACACTTCTGCAGCGGTCGTTGACACTTCAAAAAGTTCAGGAGGCTTCCTGGAGTAATCCTCTATCTGCTGGTGGCTCTAAAAGTGGACGATGACCGCCAGAGGTGGCTAGCGAAGGCGGAGGAGCCGGGAAGCTCCAGGTATCTCTGGCGGGGGTCCTAATGCCTCCAGCTGCTTCCGAGTTGCGTGGACCAGCAAGAAAAAGATGATGGGGTCGAGGGCAGATTGTCTCGACGCCGTAGCAGGGCAGAAAGGACTCGGGATGCGAAATCGAAGCTTGCCGGAGCAAGCTCCGGCGAGGTGGTGGGGAAGGCGATCGGTCGGGTGTCAGGCGAGAACGAAGGTGGGGATAAATTTCTAAAGCCAAGAACAATCTAAATAAGCAAAAAAATGAAGAAAAGACAGGACCTCGAGCCGCAGGATGGCGATATTGGACCTAACGGCCAGTAGCCGGAGATGGGGGTGGAGACCGCTCCTCGGCCGCACGCGACGCCTCCTAGATGGTTGGAGGAAGCCCTGTCACAGCCTCAGGTCCAGAGCACACGAAAGGAGGGCCAAGCTAGGTCAAAAAGATGGTTCAAATTCGAAATGGAAGATCGAGTGGTCTTTTGAACAAGTGACGGGCGATGCTCAAAGATCGAAGAATATTGAGCGCATCGTGGATCCAATCCCCGAAGCAATGCTTGGGCTTGAATCATTAATTCTCTGGGAGAAAAAGTCAAGAAGACCGGATCGTGAAACGATGCAAGATGCGTCCTCAAAAAATCGAAGAAATCAAGGCGAAAACTCGTTTCTGACACAGTACAGACCTCGGTCAGAGAGTTGACTGAGGTCAGCCAATGGGGAGATCTGGTTGGTTCACGTGTACTAACTAGAAAAATCCTCGGAAAAAATTTTATAAATTCATTTAAAAATAATAAATGATTTTAATAATTTTAGTTTATTAAATAAAAATAATTATTATTTTACAAGGTATTTTATTATGATTTTTATTTATTTTTTAGAGGTTTAGAATTACACATTAATTTTTGAGGTCTATATATATATATGTATTATTGTCTATATAATTCAATGTTTTATTTTATTTTGTATTTTGAATTTTAATAATTTAATGTATTATTTTATATATTTATAACTTGTTTTTATAGATTTAAATATATTTTTATTTTTTTCATGATATGATATATAATAAAATAAATAGATGTATTAATTCTTTAGGTATAGATATAGGTATTTTACCTATGTATTTTCTTTAAGTATTTTATTTTAATATTTTCTTTATATTTTTATTCCGATTTTATATACACATATATTATAAATAATATTTACAAAAGTATAAAAATATATAATTATGAAAATAATGAATAATGAATAAAATGAATATTTTAATCGGTACAAGTATCCAATATCCAAAACCTAACTTTCAAACCATAACTCCAAAAAATATGAAATCACCTTCATTAAATATCTTATTAAATTATATACAGTTAAAGGTGATTTTGTTACATTTTGAGTTTTTATTTTAGAGATACGAATATGAGAAGTTGGGATTTTGGAAACTTATTCAGATCATAACTTTTTATCTGTACATTATTTTTGTATGAAATAAATTTTGTATTTTTCTATTGTTATCTACAACTTTCATGTACATAGTTTCTTTATTGAGGTATAAAAAGTGGAACTAAAAATAGGTCCGAAAAACGAATAAGAATGAATAAAATAAAAAGTAATTTTATTGGTTTTTGGTACTTATCTCCCCCTACTTTATTCCTTGTTAACCTAGTCATCAAGATGCCTATGTCTCGGGGTTTCAGGTCATAAAATATTTTCAATTTTTATTCCTTTTATTTTCTATTCTTTATTCTATAATTTTGACATTAAAAATAGTATTGTATACACATTTTGTACGATAACGCATGAATGCTAAAATGCATAAACTAAGCCTATTTACACGCATTTAATAGGGATATTAAGGCCAAAATGATAGAATAAAGATGATAAAACGGAGATTCATCTGCTATAAAATAGGCTAATAAACATTTTTTGAATTTTTGACAGGTATTTATATTTTTTTGTATTTTCTATGTCAAATAGGGAATAAATAGCACCAAAAATTATTTTTAGTAAATGAAAATGCTATGAAATGAAAAATAAAAATTACGGCATGGATAAGCATCATTCAAGGCATTTCAATCATTTTTACATAATTTTTGGTGCAAGGTAGCTATTTAATCCAAAATGAAATACATAAAAATAATTACACATGTTTGGAAAGGGTATTTATGCAAATAAAAATAAGTCAGGGTCCATGTGCAAAATCAACAAAAAGTTGGAGCTACAACTTGATTTTAAAATACTAAAATGAAATATACAAAGTCGGATGGGATTACAAGTAACATGCCTAACTCGCGTGCGGAGCAATGTGAGTTGAGCTGGTAGAGGACCAACTTGCAACTAAAAAAGTATGGGGGATTCATTGCAATTTTCCTAAAAACCAATTAAACCAAACTGGATCCTGTCGTTCTTCTGCTGCCACGTGGAGGATCTATCGGCTTGAGGTGTGTACCACTTCGTTTAAGATGGACGCTCCAAATTAGATCTAGAGCATGGCGGTAACTGGAAAGCTCTCAATACAGTGGATGAACGGGGAAGAATACCTCCCCTTCGTTTCTCTAATTCTCAATTACTCATCGCTCTGACGTTGATTTGCCTCATCAGCTAGTCCAATCGCTTCCTGGCAAAGCTCCGCAGCTGCAGGTGGCTTCAGCAAGGTTCCACATCCCCTCAAAATGGGACCTGAGGATCTCGATAGTTCAGGAGACCTAGAGTTCCAATATGGATGAATTATTCGCTCCAATCGCTCTTTGAAGCATGAGACCTGCACAGAAACACTCTACAGCTCGAGGCAACTCGCCTCAACCCAAAAAGAAGCTTGGTAGCAATGTGGAATGGAAGGGTGGTGAGCTCCAGCATAGCAGAGGAAGAGGAGCTCTATCGAGCCTCGATTCTTGCAGAATTTAAGGTGAAATGATTGGAATATTACAAATAAGATGAAGGAAAAGAGAATAGAGGTGAAGGTGGGTTAGAACACGGTCGAGGGACGATGAATTATGTGTTGGAGCGGAGAGCTCTGATGATTTTGATTTTGAAAATTAAACTACAACTGCGGTGGATTGATGAACCGCAAAATCGGCCCTTTAATAGTGCTAAATTAGCACTTGGAATGTCGGAGCAATCGGGCCGATTTCGGTCGTCAAAGAGATCACCTCATTTAGAGATATGCGATGGTCAATCAAAATGAGGTGATCGTTATTTATTTTACTTGGCAAGAAACCAAGGTCGAACTCAGGGACACGAGCCTCTCTCGTATTAATCGGATTTAAGCGTGTTTAACTAAGCGTAGAGTTAAGGGCATATAGGTCAAAACATGCAGAGACACAACACATGACAATGCATTACAATAAACATGCATTTTTTATCTTTTTTTTTATAATGCAAATAAGTGATCATGCAAAGCGAATGTTATGCCCAAAAAATAATAGTCACTTGAGCCATAGAAAAAAAATGCAAGTTAAACTGAGTTAGCATTAAGAAGCATTCTATCCTCATTAAGCAAGTGGGCATGATAAATAAAGAGATCAAGACACTTAGATAATAAAATAATACATCACGGTTCATAGTATCAAATCTGAAATTTAACCATGCCATAATGAAGAGGACGAGAAGAGCTTCAAAACGAAACTGAAATCAACTCGATTGGAGCTATGTAGCTCAAGATATGCAAGTTCAAAGATAAGGGCATAAATGAAAGAAAACATAAAAAGATAACTACAAAAAGGTCCCTAGGAAGGACTAAAATGAAAATAAAATAAGATCTGAGGCCTTCCCTGTAAATTAACCATAAGCGCAGGGACCTTTTTGCAAATTTGGAGAAGTTTGAGGGCGGCTCTACAATTTACCCAGAGTAGCACGTGCTATGCACGTGCTATCTAGGATCGGAAGTCGGCTCGGCAGAGGTTTGGTCGCTGCTTCGGCTAGGCTCGGGAGGTCCGAAGCTCTAGCAGGCTCGGTGGAGGCTCGGGAGTGTCCAAGCCTGGAGGCTCGGGCATTGAGGTTCGGCGGTCTCCTGGTGAGGACACGTGGCTAGCTCGAGGCCTTTGGATCAGGCTCATCCAACGGCTTCTGGAGGAGGATCTGAATGACGACGTGGCTGCATAGTGGTCGTTGGATGAACTCCGAGGCGAGCATCCAACGGTCACTGCTCCTCCTTCTTCCTCCTACGGCTGGCGGCGGGAGCTGAACTCCGGCGAAGGAGCTCCAGCTCCGCCGCTCCTTCCTTGGCGCAGTGGAGCTCGCCCGAGGTCCTGAAGGATCGTCGATGAAGCTGGGAGCCCGGGCGATGCGATGGTCCTTCTGGCGTGAGCAGTCGGAGCTCGTATGTCAACGGTGAACTCGGCGAAGTTGGCCCGGTGAGCTCTCCGGCCAGTGAATAGTTAGGACACCTGCAAGGTTAGTAGATAGCCGAAGCATAATCGTGTGCGTGCGTGAATGAAGTGGGAGCTCAGGCGTGCGAAGGAAGCGGGAGCTCGGAGCTCCTCCGCCGTGGGTGGCGGAGGAGGTGGGTGACAGTGGTCTGAGGTATGGAGGAGGGAGAAGGTGAGCGGAGGGTGTCGCGATGAAGGGGGATCGGAGGCGGAGCTAATGGGGTGGTCATCAGAGCGAGGGGATGGCCGGATAGGCCTAGAAAATTAATGGAAATTAATGAAAAATACAGAGGAAGAATAAGAAGGACTTACCTTGTCGGAGAAGGAGCGGGAGCTTGGGCTGGGCTTCGCGGTGGAAGCCCCGGTCTTCGCTGGACCTCCGCAGCGACTGGAGGCAGCTCGAGCGGGCTCGGAGCGCCGCGACGACGCCGTGATCGGCGAAGGGTCGAGACCGGGGGCAGTGGTCATCTTCGCTCATCTCCTCCGCCTCCCCCTGTCACTGGGAGACGGAGGAGGGCTGGGCCATGCCCCTACGTAAAGGTGGACGAAGTGTTTTGACGGAGGGGGTGACTGATTTAAAGACGGGGAAGGCGGCAGTGTTGATGATCGACGTGGTTTCGAAGGCCGATGTGGGACGACTGGCGGGTGGTCGTGGTACGTGGGGTGATGCGCGAGATGGAGTGAAGATTGGGGAAGACCAGGAGATGGTTGGCGAGATGTGAGCTCGACTGGAGTGGTGGAGAAAATGGGAAGGGGGAAGGTGTTGCGCGAGGTGGAGATCGTGTGAGAGAGGGGTGTCGTGAGGTTGACGATAACGCCTGGCCGTTGGATCTGGGGATCCAACGGCGGGCATTTAGGCGCGGAGTGACGGTCAGGATCAGATCCGAGGCGGTGCGATCGGAGAGCGGTGATCGCACCACGTGTCGAGAGGATGGGCAGGCGGAGGCGAGCGGTCGAGATGGATCCTTGAGTCTGATCGAAAGGCCGAGAAGCGACCAAGGAAGAAACGGTTCAGATGGAAGATCGGGGGGTACGATCGGAGGTCATCCGTAGTGCCACGTGGCGTGAGCAGAAGAAGGCGGAAACGTACGGTGAGGATGGAGTGCGGGGGAGATCTGAGGGCTTAGGATAAAGATCGGCGTGGAAGGAGCACAGCCGTTGGATCCATGAAGGGATCTAACGGTTGTGGTTGACGGCGGATAAGGCAAAGGAGGCCGGGCCACGTGGCGCCCCCAGAATGGGCCACGTGGCCCAATCAGATTATTCAGAAGGTTTTTCTTATTTTTGAGGGCCATATTGGCCGAATTTGAGAAAACTCAAAACATGAAAGTTGTAGATCTTGACGAGATCTACAAGTTTCATGTTGACCAAAACTGGAAATGAAATCAAACAAGGACCCGAAATATTTTTGAGGGTATTTTTCAGTCTAAAAAATACCACGAATTTTATTTTGTCATTTTTTTGTGGTTTTTAATTTATTAAGGACTCTGTTAATTATTAGACATTAACAGGGAATTATTGACAAAACATTTAAGCAAGCGGGTTAATTATGGGAAATAATGATGATGAAACTAAGGTTCATCATGGATACATGAAAATAAACCTACGATTAAACTACTGGAATGAAATGCAAGTTGTTGAGACATACCTAACAGCTCAACGAGATTGGGAAGTTCAGAGCAGAAGAGGTCGCCAGAGACGAGGATAGGTGGACTTGGATCTTCCTCTATAGATCCTTATCCACGCCACAAAGGGCCAGAGGTCTTCCTGCTGTCACCAGGGACTCAATGGAGGTGTCCAAGGTTACGAAGGCTTAAGAGAGATCAAAGCAAAAAAGAAGGTTGAAGGGGTATATCTACAAGGGTGGATTCTAGACAAAAGTATGGAGAGATGGCGGGAGGATCGAAGAGGGTAGGTGGATATTCTCGCATCGGTGAGCGCTCAAGGATGAAGAGGCTATGGATCGGGGAAGGCCTCGATGAGGATAGAGGCAAGCAAGAGGTGTGAGAAATGGGAGAATTTGGAGGGGTAGGTGACTGTCATGGGTGGGTGGCAGGAGAATGACAATTGATCCGCTGGTCAACGAACGCAAGGTCCTGGTTGGTCCACGTGGACCACGCAGGAAAAAGCATGGGAAATATATTTATAATCACTTAATAGTAGTAAATGATTTTATTAATTTATGACTGAAACGTAAAATTATTTATATTTTTTTGTAGTATTTAATTATGATTTTTATTTATTTTACAAAATTATTTCTTTTGTGTTTCATTTTACATGTGCATATATAAGTATTTATACATGTATTTTGAGTATTTCATTTTTAATTTGTGCTATAAAATTTATTTTATATACATGTATTTTGTATATTTCTAATTTATTTAATTAGATATCTTGATATTTTTTTTATTTTTATGAGTTTATTCACATAGATAATTAATTATATACATTGTTATTATAGTTATATTATAATATATTTTTCCTATATATTAAAGTAGTTCATTTATTATAATTTTATTTTAATGATTTTATTTCATTTTAATTATGGATAAGTGTTTCAAATAGTATTTACAATTTTATAAAAATATAAGGAGTTGAAAAATGTAAAGAATAATTATATTGAATATGATATAAATGTATATTGCACAATGGGGTCCCAAAACCTAACTTTTGCATCTTAACTCCAAATTGGATGAAACCACATTCATTAAATAGATTATTAATAGATATATACAATCAAATGTGATTTTGGTCAATTTTAATACAGTATGGAGATGATACAAGTCTGTGAAGTTTTTCTTCTGTCTTTTTATTTTGTGTGTCCCGACACACTTGTATTATTTTTCAGTGAAATCATTTTTAGATTTTTCTTTGTATTTTTATGTACAATGTTCATATAGAGTGTTTTATTATTTGAGGTGTAAAATAATTAAATAAAATAGTCCCCAAGCTGTAATTCTTAGCATATAATTCTTAGGGGTTTTTAGTGTATTGTTTGTATAATAGCCCACCCTATCTCCCCCTACTTTATTCCTTGTCGACCAAGTCATCATGATGACTGGGTCACGTGGTCTAGGGTTACTCGGTGTTTTTAACACTTCATTTTGTTTTGTTTTCTTTATATATTATTTTATTTGGAATAAAATACAATAATTGTATAGTATTTTATGCATTATTTTGAACAATATACAGAGTGTTTAAATTGACAAATTAATGGCATGTACAAGCATTTAGCTAGGGCTTTATCATTAAAATGAAAGAATAAAGGTGATGAAATGGAGATTCATCACAACGATTTTTTTGAGATGAGGGGTTTAGATGCAATTTTTTTCATCTTCGATCAGGTTTCTCACGAATGCAGTCGGCCATGATTTTCTGGTCTTTCGATGCCTCCAGAGATTACTAAAAAAAATATTCATATTATTTATTATTTATATTTTTCATAATTTTATTTTTTATAATATTTTAAATATTCTTTATATCGTATATACATATTTAGAATATAATAAAACCAAAAATTATATACTACAATAATATAATATACAAAAAATACATAGATGAGTTATTTATACTTATACCTATATAAAAAATACACTTATTTAATTAAGTGTACAAATAAAATCAGAAAAATAAAATAATAAAATACTTGAGTACATTAAAATAAGCTATAAATATATAAATTTTATATATAAAATAATAAAATATAAAATACAAAATAAAAATAAAATATACATAACATAGGTACATATAAATACACCCTTAAAATGTAACTTGGAATAAATCAAGTCATAAAAATAAATAAAAATAACCATAAAAATAATACATAAAATAATAAATATTTTTCATGTTATAACCTAACATTAATAAAATATTTTAATATTTTATTTAGAATTAATAACAATTTATTTGTTTCCTTGTCATTTTCCTGACCGACGTGGCCTAATGAGGAGCCAAGGTCGGTTGACTTCAGTTAACCACCTGGTCTCCTAGGACCGCGGTGTGTAAGAAGGTTTGACCTTGGCTTCTCGATTTTTCACCAATGACTCATCGCTATTTTTGATTGATTCCTTTTGCTCTTTTATTACTTGACCATTGCACTTACTCACGAGGCTCATACCTCGATCAATGGTCTTCTATATCGAGCACAACTCCCCGAGGAAGATACCATGTACATAACATCTCGTCCACCATTCCTTGATTCTTTGATCCCTCTTCTCCCATTCAAACCCTAATCTTTGCCCATCTAGTGGCTCCTGGTGATAGCAAGAACTCCTAGGAGGATTTAACAAGGCATTTAATGTAGAATCGAGGTCGGTCCGAGCTTCGACCACCTGCTCCGCCACTAGTTCGCACCACTCGATCCAGGTTAGGTAAAGATCCTACTTTTCGTGTTCTTTATGTTCCTTAGCATAGCAGTAGTATAGTATGACCTTTTATTTCATTAGATTCTGTCTAGTTTATAATAAAATTCAAAACTCGATCGGTGAAGCTCCATCTCCGCCTCCTTGTTTTGCCGTGTCCGACTGTCCTCCACCTCCACTCTCGCTTCCATTTCATTCCCAAACGCTTTCCCTTCACGCCACGCATCTCCAATTAAATATGCACCTCCATTCGACTCATCTCCTCTTCATCCCCATTGCTTGAAGCTGTCAGACGCATCATTTTTTGTTCCTCTTGCTAACCTTGCTGGAAACAAGAAGAGAATACCCCTTTGCAGGGATTTGGAACCCAAGGAAGAAGCTTCAGGTCCTCCTGCTTTCCAGGGCTCCACCAACGTGCTCTAAACGATTTTGACAGCCACATTTGACGAGGAAGACCCTCAAGAGAATTTTGTTTTTCATCAGTGCTCCTGGGGATGGAAGACAACAGAGAATCGATTAACTGAATTTACACATCCACCTAATCTTGAGATGTTCCTCCATCGACCTTGAGAGCCGTCCGATCGTGGGTTCATTCCAGGTGGAGCAGTAATTGTCCATTCAGAAGCCTCAGAAGCATCATATCATGGGCCTAGATTTGATCCGAGTCCTCCATCCGTGAACTGGTATTGGTCATTGCGATGGAGACATGTGGTTAAGTGAAGCGGATCCGACCGTCGACCCTGCATGTGGAGGGTATTTTGCATACACACCCTCCCACCTTTTGTACTTTATTTTCAGTCCATAAACATTTATTTGTATCTTCAATATTTTTGTAAAATTTGCAAATAGGCCCCCGTACTTTCCATAATTTCTTTTAAATACAGTCCACATCAACTCACGTGCCTGTGCGTGTGAGGGGACTCGGCTTTTTGCAGCTATGTCCCTGAGCTTTTTGTATTTCGATTTAGTCATTGTTTTGTATGAATGTAATATATTTTGAAAAATTGCATCGGACCCCCTTAACTTTCTACTAATTGCAGAAAACCCCTCCAAGTATTATTTACTAGATATTTTGGGGAAAATTGCATTTTTGGCCTTACCTTTTTTCTAAGGTATACAACTAGGGTCCTATAACTTTGAATATGTGCATAAATACCCCCGCTAGTATATTTTCTTTTTGTAGATTTTATTTTGTTGAAAATAGCTCCAAGACTCTAAAAATTTTATGGAAAATTAATATAAATACCTCATATATATCACATGTCTTTTTTGTTAGAGATTTAAGGTTATTTTCTATTTATTAAAATAAAAAAACAAGCTACTTGTTCCTTTTTGCTTTTAAAAATTCAAAAAATTACATAAATATTTTAAAAAGTTCTAATCATTTACATTTCATTAATTATGGTATTTTGAGCCTAAAGACCAAAAACAACTACTAATAGGAAAAGAAAAACACTAAAAAAGCTCCAAAATCTTAATAAAAATTAACAAAAATTCTAAAGAATTCCAAAAATATTTGTTTCTATTTTGTATTTTTTTTACTATATTTATTATATATTAAAATAGTTTTGGAAAATTTTGAAGTTTTTTGCTATTTTTAATTTCCAAAATAATAGCTATTTTTAATTTTCAAAACAATCCAGTCTATTTATGTTGTTCATTGTTTTCCCTTTTTTATTAAATTAAAAATACAAAAAATATTAAAAATTATAAGAAAATAGCACAAAATAAAGAAAATATAAAATTGCCAAAAACATTTTATTTTGTGACTTTTGAGAATTTATAGTTATTTTTGTAAATATAAAAGTTATCTCTACTTATGTATTTATAAGTACTTTATTGTTATTGTTAATTATTATAAAAATTAAAAATCAAAATATATAAAAAGAGACAAAATTATAAAAAATAATTTATTATTATGCTAATATCCATCTCTTATATTTTTCTTGTGAGGAACTTCGAGATGACAGCGACTGACTAGGTTGTTGAGGTACCCATTCGAGAAGACATGGTCCTTCTACTTGTGGGCCAGGAGGAGAGAGAGAGAGAGAGAAGGACTTAATATAGATTTTGTTTTATTTTATGAGAGAGTGATTTATTTTTGTTCAATTAATTTGTAATAATATAGATATTTGTAGTCTTGAAGATTTGGGTCCAATTTCCAAGTGTTTGTTCACTTGGGGGCTCACCGGATTTTTCGTGATTTTCACCACTTTTATTTTCTTTGTTTTCCATGTTTTGAGTTTTCTGCCTTTGTTATATTTGTTTTCTCTGATGGAGCCCTTAGATCTAGGTATGCTTTCCTGGTAGCTAGGTTCACATTCCTCAGGCAATTCATGTTTCTATAGAGTACAATGTGACTGGACTTAGCTCAAAATTAATTGTTAAAACTTAGAGTGATCATCGAGCACCGAGAGAGGCAACATACAACACTAGTTGGACCCATTGTGGCGGGCACCAAGGTTGTCTCCAAGACCAAATTTTGGGGGATTATTCTAGAGTTTGACATTCAGTTCTTCACGCTAATAGCACTTCCTATTCTTAGAGAGATTTCATCGTTGCATTTGCATATAAACTAGGTTTAAAAATTTCTACCTTGCATCCCACATGGAGAGAGCTAGGCATCATTGTTAGTCTTCAATCTAAGCACTCATCATCATTTTCTAACTTTCATTGCATTTCTGCCTTCTCTCTCTGATTTTTACAACCTAGGTAAAAAGGAAAACCTACAAAAACGTTAGGTACTTGTATTGAATCTACTCAAATTAAGTGATAACACAAAAAAAGGGACTGCTAAAAAAACTTGGCCTAAATAAAATTGATTAATTGGGCTCATTGCATTGGTGAGTAAAGCCCCCGTTGTTTTCAGGTACTATTAAGGGAAGGTGGTGTCTTTCGCAAGTGAGAGAGTGCTATCGTAAGGATTAGAGACAACAACCCTTTTTGGATATTGCCTTGTTGTATGCCTAGATTTTCGAAGTACCAACATTGTTATCATACATGGACGAGTAGGACTTGGTCATCGGCGATGATTCTCACTTTGTGTGGAACACTGACCATTTCCAAAGAATTTGATCTTAGTCCATGCCTTCACGGGGGTGTTTGTCTCATTGTCCTACATCTGAGTACTCTTGATTGCTCACAAATGACTCCATTACAGACTTGACCTGATGTATTTGCTTCTCCACTATCGGTTTCCTCACTCTTATTCTTTGGCTGAGTAGGAAATATATATTCGAACACAACAACCTCAAAAAGGACATGTTACAGGTTACAAAGGAGGACAAGTACGTGACACTTGTCCGGTAGTACTCTCGCTCCTATAGGATTAGTGCTTAAGGACTCGTTTAAAGATAATTGCATGAAAATCAATCTAAAACTTACAAAGATAATTTTCGAACCTTCACGGCTTCACGGGTCGAGTTGACGAATTGATTGTATTGCGGTTTGATTGTTTTTTTTGTTATGGTCAAGATCAAAAATATTGCACTTTAGTGTCATTTAGTCGCATTTTCTCTATTGTATATTTCTCATGACCCCCGCTCACTTTGAGTCGTCTACTATTTTACACTCCTTTAATTTCTTGTTCATCTCTGCAACTTTCATCCATCATCTATCTCCTTTTAACACTCTCAGATGTTGTCCCAGGGATGGTTTAGTCGGAGCTTCTTTGACACCCACATCAATTTTGTGTCGTCGACATCTCCAATAATGTGGGGTGATCTCCAGCAAACTGGTTCGAATCTTGTGAACTTCCCCTTGGGCTCCTCGATCCTTTCTTCTTTCAACACTTGCCTTTCTCCAATAAATCTGTTGTTCGGGATGGACTCATACCCAAGACAACTCTTCCCCTCCAAATAAATCGGGATTACTCTTGTCCCAGAACCAACCCCTTGTTGATGGATATCGATTTCAGTCAATATCATGTGCTCCATTCACAACCATCTGGGTTTAACCTTAATCCCAGACTCATCTCAGCATTTGATGCTCAGATAGAGATTGATCAAAGTTTACTCAACCATGTAGATCAAGAACCTGATCCAGAGCCAGAGTTCCAAATAGATCCAGAAATGGCGCATACATGAAGAGTAAAGGGACCACATCCCCAACCAACCGAGTAGCCAAAACAGGGGGATGGGTAGTATACCATGTAGAATGACGTCAACAACCAGATCCTCGCTTCAATTCAAGCAATCAAGAAGCATCTGACGAACCAAGGATGGGTCCAAGTCATTGTTTAGGAAATGCTTAAAGATTTGAGGAGGAGCACTTATGAGAGAGATGGTAGTAGAGAGGGTTAATTTCACATAGAAGATGTGATGAACAATGAGGATGCAGAAGATAACTTAATAGTTGGTGGACCCTGCCATGAAGGAGGAGCGGTAAGACCACCACAACCAAAGCCCACTTTGAAGCAGACCTACAACCCTAGTGCAGGCCATGTCACTGAGTGGATTCAGATTCCATCCATCCATGCCCATTTTGAGCTGAAGTTGCAATTCTTGTCTCTACTCCTGTCGTTCAATGGGAAGACAACAGAAGAACCATACATCCACCTGCAACAGATGGGCCGCATCTGTGCAACCACCCATTATCCCAACATTCCTTTGGGGGTGGTAAAGATGAATGCCTTCCCATTTAGTCTCCAAGATAAGGCTCTTTATTTGGTTAATAATCTGAGGAAGGTAGTGACGACATGGGAGGAGTTGAAGTCTGCATTTCTTTACGAGTTTTATCCTTTTGATCACTTGAACCAGATGCATACTCGCATCTCTTGCTTCATCTAGTAGCCCTACGAGACGATTCACAAAGCTTGGGAAAGATTCAAAGATCTACAGGGGAAGTGTCCCTACCATGAAATTCCAAAGACCAGTCTGGTTCAACACTTTCTCGGTGGGCTGACAATTAAAAGTCAGAGACAGGTTGATGTTGTTTGTTGAGGCTCACATGTTAATGAGGATGAAGATGTGGTATGGGAAAATTTTGCGTAGATGGTCGAAGGAGATGCTTCTCAATCTTTGTCACGTGCTAACATGAAGGTGCCCACGGTCAGCCACAAACCTGTCGACATGGAAACCCATGCAGAGGACAAGGATGAGAGCTCCAACCTGAGCATCATAGCGAGCCACTTGTCCAAAGTGGAAATCCTTGACAAGAGGTTGCAGGATCTCAAAAAACTTGTTCTAATTGAGAAGCGTACCCAGGGTTTGGACAAGCTCGATCAGATTGCAACACAACTGGAGTTGCTTGTCAGGACCATCAACGCATGCAACTCTGTGTCCGCTATTGCCGAGACTCCTACTGAGCAAAAGCAGCATGAACCGATACAACCTCCTCAGTCGAGCCTATACTACCTCAGCCTGTCCAACATGTATACTATGTGCAGGCCCCTGAGCAGCAGCCACAACAGCCACAGACCAAGATGGTGTCGTATCAGCCTGAGCCTCAACCAGTATACCAGGAGCAGTTCTTTCCAACTCTGCCGCAGATTCAAGAAGTGAATGATGTGTGGGACAATTAACGACAATTGACCCATCCTCAGGTACAATCCCAAGGTCAGAACTCGGCCAACCGACCATACCACCACCAGCAGTAGTGGGAAGGAATTTCCAGCCCTACCAATCCCAGTACCAGCAGCCTCCACAGCTTGGCAACTATTGGAGGCAGGGATACAAACAGCTGAGCTACTGGCAACCATAGTATCACCAACAATAGTCGGCTGCTTAATATCAGAATTCCTCTCAACAGTACTCTTCTTGTCCCCCTCCTCAACAGTATTCAAGGATACGAACAGTAATCTTCCCAGCACTACCGGAGCCAGAGGCCTCATAAGGCTGATTCTTCGGAGACCGCACTAGTAAACATGGCTCATGCTTGCTTGGAGCAACTAATGAAAAATATGGTTGAAATTAGCCAAAAGATCGAAAACCTGATGACTGCCAAAACCTTCATTCCATTCCAAGTCGAGGCCTATCAAAATAATTTCTAACGCGAGGTGCAGGTGGCTTGCGGTGTTCTGCCAGATTCGGATGAAAATAATTTGTTTATGTATAACACTATTACTCTCTGGAACAGTAGAACACTGCGACCATCGGATACAGTGAGGTGAAAGCATCTTGCTTCTGACGGTGAGCCATCAGCCAGGCCAACAACATGAGCCAAACATAATTTTGGAGGAGAACCATCTACAGAAAAAGAACAAAAAATGTAGAAAATGCAAAAACGCATTAAAATAGCAATAACACCATATCTAGTGGAGTTCAGTCAGCATTATAGATGCCCGCACCTGCAGCAGATCCAGAGCCAGCCAACGAAGTCAGGCCTGCATTTTTTGGTCCACCACTTGTGGATGATTTTACACATTTATCATCTACATGCACACAATGATTTGGATAAAATTTTAATGATAAAGTTTCATATTTTGGACATATTTCATTTCCTGAAGTAGTAAAAAATACTAAAAAATCAAAAATTTGAAAAATGAGTTATCTGATCCTTCGATTATGGAAATAAATCAAAACTTGACATTGATTATGCCATTAATGAAAGCCATGGTGTACATGCTAGCAGTAAAGAAAGGACTTAAAGAAGCATGTACAACGAGGCCTTGGTCTCGGTACCACAACTCCAGAAGCCAGAGTGGAAAGAATGAAAAACATATCCTCACCATGGTAATCATCAACGCCATCAGCAATCTCCCTAATATGATGAAAGACAAGGGAGTTCCACTCATCAAGTGTAGCATGTTCAATCAGAAGTTCGAGCGAATATTTCTTGACAATGGGTCGTTTGTCAATCTTATACCAGCTTCGCTACTAGCAAAATTCGATATAGGACCGCTTAAACCCACTAAGATGATTCTGCAGTTCCAGACAAATCAGTCAAGCAACCTTGGGGCATATTGGACGTGATCATCACGATTCAAGGAATCCAGTTCTCTGTTGATTTTGTTGTACTAGACATGGACGTCTCCACACCTCTGCTCCACACCCCCATAATCCTTGACCAATCGTTCCTATGAACAACTGAGGTAGTAGTGAACTACGGTAATGGAGAGATTGCATTCAGCTCCAGCAACAACAAAGTGCAGATAGAGACCATACCTGAGCATAAACCAGCAGAGGCCGCATCCATGTTGAGCGTGCTTGCACCTAACTGCTCAAAAGACTGTTACTTTCTTGTAGATAACCAAGATACAAATCTATTCATGGATGACATTGAGATACATGAATTACTTTTCCCCAAGGTAGGAGTGGAGAAAGCAGTCGAATTCCCCTTTCTCAATGACGATGACATTTTCGTTGATGCATCTGACGAATTCCATATGGGCACTGATGAATCTCAATTTTATCACCTTTATTCTATCATTTTGGCCTTAAAAGCCCTAGCTAATGCATGTAAGTATGATCAATTTGTACAATTAACATTCATTCTTTATTCCATTTATTGTGTATAAAATATTGTTTTTAATGCCAAAATTATAGAATAAAGAAAAGAAAAAGAATAAAATGATAAAGGTATTTTATCACTCTAAACCCCGAGATCTAGGCATCCTGATGACTGGGTTTACAACGAATAAAGTAGGGGGAGATAAGGGCCAAAAATCACCAATAATTTCCATTCTTTAATTCATTATTTACTCATTTTTGGGACCTATTTTATTTTCTACTTTTTGTACCTTAAATAAAGGAAGTTTGTACATGAAAGTTGTAGATAATAATATATAGAAAAATACAAAATTGTGTTTATACAAAAATAATATATAATGTACAAGTTATACTCTAAATAATATTCAAAAATCCCAACTTCCCAGACCCATATCTCTCAAATAAGAATTAATATGCATCAAATATATATAACTTTTAATAAGCTATTTAATGAAGGTGGTTTCATATTTTTTGGAATTAAGATGTGAAAGTTAGGTTTTGGACCCCTATCGTATAGTCAACTTCTATAAAATTTTCATTTTTATTTATTCTTTATTATTTTATAATTTTATATTTTTAAAACTTTGTAAATATTATTTATAACTTATGTACATATTAAAACTAAAATAAAACCATAAATAAAACATTAAATAAAATATACATACAAAACACATAGATGAAGTACTTATAATTATACCTATATAATAATAATACCTATTTATTTAAGTATAAATATTACATCAAAAAATATAATAAAAATCTATTTACGAATTTAAAAATAATTATAATTTTTTAAATTAATTAAATAAATTAATAAAATCAAATATACAAAATAAATATAAAATACCTAAAACAAAGGTAAATATGCTAATAAACAAAACCCTAAAAATTAATTTGTAATAAACAATCTTGAAAAAATAAATAAAAAAACAAAAATAAAATACCACAAAAAATAAGAAACAACCTTTATTTTATAACCTAAAATTAATAAAATCATTGTTATTTATTAATTTTAGCTGGATTTTTCGTGGCTGGTCCACGTGGACCAACCAGGACGCGTCAAGAGTTGACTTTAGTCAACTCCTCTGACATCCAGTAGCCTCTGACACGCCCTGCATTTGACCCTGTTTCTCGATCCTCTCCAGCTCGATTCTTTCAACATTTCATCTCACAATCTTCACGAGTTTTCATCTTTGAGGGTCAGACTTGCATGCGGGCCCATTTTCTCAATCAAAGATCTTACGCGTTTATCTTGATCCAAAAGTCCCTCATATATAATATCACCTCCGCCCAATTTTGATCTTCGAACCTTCTTCCACTCGAAAACCCTAACTCGGAGACTTGATCACCACTCCTGGTGACAACAGGAGTCTTGATGACTCGTTAGGCGTCTATTTGGGTATTGAATTGAAGTGATCCGAGCTCCTCCGCCAGCCTCGCTGGAGCCTCTTCTTCTGATGGTGTTATGTCCGTAAGCTCTGTCCTCTTTTATCTTTTAAATTCTTTAGGACCACTGTAGCATAGTCTAGCTTGTAGTTTACTTTGTTTCATTCAGCTGCCCTTATTTTCCAACTTCATCACGTGATAGAGCACCAAATCCGCCACCTCTTTCCGGCCACCTCCATCTTGCTCCACGTTCCTTATCATCCTTCTCTCGGTCCTTTCCGCCTTCTCGATGCCCGGTGTACCCCCATCTTCTCGTGCATGTACTGCACAAGAGATTCGTTCCTCTGTCGTCGTCGCTAGGCGGAGGTATGCCATACCACACATTTTTCACTACATCCACCCTTAGGAGCTCCCCGGAGCTCCGTCGTTTTGTGTCTAACTAGTTCCATGCAGAAGATAGAGAGAGAATGATCGTTGTGGGGCTTTTTGAAGAACTAGAAGGTACCTGGAGTAGCCTAGATTCTTTGACCTCGCTTTGGCGCACCGGCGGTCCTCACGCCATTTTGAGCCTCCTTCTGATAGACGAAGCCTCCAGGAGTCTTTTTGGACCATTTGCAGTATGTGAGGAGGTCGGAGGCTCGCTCCATTCCCGATCGAAGCTCGGAGGAACCGGAGTTCTTCCCTAATTCTCCATGCCACTTCATCGCCATTCGATCTTGCTCCGCATCCAGATTCCACCAGAGCCCTTGGATAAGGCCCTCCTACAATTGTCAGATTCCCATAGGGATCTATTTAGGGCCCTTCATTGATGAAGTGTGATCGCCCGCGGAGAACATGATGCGTAGCCAGTGAAGTAATCGCCACCGTCCATCACGTGCACGTGGAGGGGTAATTTTCACACTCAATCCCCCTTGTTTATGTCGCTTTATTTATTAATCTTTTAATCTTATTTGTATGTTTTAAATAGTCTGGAACATTTGCAAGTAAAACCCTAGGTTTTATTCTAATATCATTTTAGCCCTTGCCACTGAGGCTCGTGTGTCCACACACATGAGCTTGGTGATTTTACAGGCATGTCCTTGCGAGTATTGTATTTTACATTAAGTCCACGAACTTTCTTTTGATGTTAAAAAATTTTGTAATATTTGCAAGAAAACCCTCGTAGTTATTTTATTTGGAAATCAATCTAGTCCACATCACCTCACATGTTGTCCCACGTGAAGCGTGTTTTTGGTCAATTTGTAGAGTAGTCCATGTGGTTTTTATTATTTGTATTTGGTCTTTTAAATTGAAATATCGGTTGTAATATTTTGGAAAAATTGTAGAAAGGCTCCAGACTTTATTTTTAATAACATATATGCCCCCACCAGTTCATCCATTTTTGTATGTTTATTTTATTTTTAGATATAGCATTTGTGCTCCAAAAATCACTAAAAATAGGGTTAAGCTCAAGTTTGAACACACATTCTAGCAACATTTTTATTTTCACAACTTAGGACATTCTAATGTTTTATAAAAATCAAACAGAGCACAAATAGTCCCTATTTAGCTTAAAAAATAATAAAAATAATAAAAAATGTTTTTGAAAAATTCCAAAAAAATACATTTTGAGTTTATATCATTATTCTACAACTCCAGAAACTGAAACACTAAAAATAGAAAAGGAAAATACATAAAAATTAAAAATTCTAAAATCTAGTATAAAAAGATTAAAAATTCTTAGAAATCCCAAAAATATATTTTTTTCTGAATTTTACTTATATTATTATTCATCTAATAAAACTGATTAGAAGAATTTTGGACTTGATTTGGTATTTATCATCTTCATTTCAATTCAGCCTATTTATTAAATCCATGATTTGGGATATTTTTTGACATTAAAAATTCATGAAAATTAGCAAAATTACTTAAAAATTACAAAAAAATAATAGAAAAGTATTTAAAAACCAAATATATTTTATATATATTGCCTTACATATACTATATTTCATATTTAAAAGAAAAAAAATTAAAAAGCTAAAAATATAAAAAGAAAATAAAATCAGAAAATTAAAAACAATTAAAAATAAAAAAAGGATAAAGATAAAAAAATATAAAATTAAAAACCCACAAAAATCATAATTTGGCTAAGTGTTTAAAATGCAAATTTCTTGTGATAATTACATTGTTCTACACCTTTGTTTCCTGTGTTCGACCCCTACTTAATTTTAACTATACATATTTAGTCTGGTATAATAAATTTTAACTCTTCTTATTATTTGATAAATTATTTTTGTGGGTTTTTTTTTGAAATAGCTGAGAGATTTGAGTAGTCGCCTCTGCGATAGTGAAGCTGATTTGTCAGCTCAATTTAGCAACTTTGATTTCTCTCCTTTTCTTTTATTTTTTTATCATTTTTGAATTGCATGACATCTCTTTTGTTGTCTTCTTACGAGGGACCGTGGACTAAGTAGGATAGCCTAGGTGATTCTACGTAGCCTTGGGACGAGGAGCTGGCTATTCTTTCCTAGTATGTAGGAGAGAGCAGGAGGCTCTTGAGAGAGAGAAGATAGTAGCAGTAGATTAGCTTTCTATTTTATTTTTGTGAGAAAGGGACATTTTACTAATTTGTAATAATACAGGTACATTGGACTTTGGACACTCAGGCCCAATTTCCAAGTGTTTGTTCACTTGGGGGCTCACCGTGTTTTATGAGTTTTTGATCGATTTATTTTCTTTGTTTCTCGTGATTTCTTTTTTCTATTTTATTTTCATTTTTTGTGGAATGAGCCATTAGTCTTTAGGGTTGCTTGATCATGTAGTCTAAGGCCAAACACCAAACTATTTTACATGCACATATAGTCTTTACGTTTAGACTTAGTGTGATTAATTATTGAATACCTAGTCTGGAAACTGCGTGCTGAGACAGGTCGCATACAACACGTGCAGGACCTGTTGTGGTGGGCATCGAGTGACATAGAAGATCGAACCTAGGTTTCATTCTAAGTATTCAACATTTGGTTCTTCATGTGTAGAAATCGCCTTCTTAGGATAACTTCCATCTGCATATCGACATATAGTATATGTTTATAGATTCCTATTTTGCATCCCGCATAGAGAGAGAAGGGAAGCACTGTAAGTCTTCTAACTGGGCATTCATCATTTAGGTACTAAGGTGACATTTCCATCTTAGTGTCACCTTGCATTGATTTTCCGTTATCTCCCTCTATTTTTGGATGGCATAGGAATCAAAGAAAATACAAAAATGTTAGGTGCTTGTATTGAATCTACTCAAAGAAAGTGATAACAAAAACTAAAAATATTTGACCAAAATAAATTTGATTAACTGGACTCATTTCATTGGATGAGAAAAGCCCTCATTTGTTTTCAAGTTGCATTGGAAGGTCTCCTTCCCAGTGAGAGAGTGTTATCGTAAGGATTAGAGCCCATAACCCAGCATGTGGATGCCTTGTGTATCGCCCGGATTTCTGAAGTAATGACGATTCTATCATACGTGGACGAGTAGGGCTTAATCAATGATGATTTTCTCATGTGTAGAGCATCGACCATGTCCGAAGTATTAAGCTTAGGACTCTCCTTTACGGGGGTGTTTGTCTCATCATCTTGCATCCGAGTAGGTCCTCGCGCACTCACGGGTGATTCCATTGCGAATAAGGTCCAAAGTAGTGTTTTCGCCTATCGGCTTCCTCCCTCTCTTTCTTTGACTGAGTAGGGATCCAAGAAGGGATACAAGGACCTTAAAAAGTCTGACTACTGGTTACATAGGAGGAGGACATATAGGGGATACTTTTTTGGTAGCACTCTCGCTCCTATAGAATTAGCGCTCTAAGCACTTGTTCAATGTTAACTGCCTGAAAATCAAATCTAAAACTTATAGAGATAATTGTCGCACATTCACGTCTTCACAGGTCGAGTTGGTGAATCCATGGCTTGTGTTTGATTGATTAGCTCATATAAGGTCAAGATCAAAAACATTGTGCACCCGTGCCATTTTTCTTCTTTTTTTATCTTTGACCCTTTCTCACTTTGAACCATTCTATTATTTTACACTCCTTTTGTTTTGTGTTGACCTCTGTATCATTCATTCATATCGATCCCTCTCTTAATCAACGAGATGACGATAGATGGACAGCTTATTCGAGACTCTGTCAACAACGACATCGACTCCAAATGCTCTCCTTCTCCAATAATTCGGGGCAAATCCCAAGAAACTGGTTCGAACTCCGCAAACCGATCTCCAGACTCTCCATCTTCTCAAATAATCCGGGATCACTCTTGTCCTGAACTTTGTCTGTTGTGGATGGCCATTGATTTCACTCAATATACATCGCCATCTTTAACAAATTTTTGTGTTGACCTAAACACATAACACTTTTCTACATCTAGTGCAGAAATTCAGCAGATCGGGGTATTCCTCCATGTGCAGACCCAGAGCCCTATCTTGAGCCATAGTTACAAGTAGAATCTAAAATAGCTAGTGGTAGAGGAAAGGGATCACATACCCAACCAGATGCAGAAGCAAATCAGGAGGATGAGCAGTAAACCACGCAGAATGACGTCAACAGTTGGTTACTCACATCTGTCCAAGCCATTCAGTAGTAGTTGATGAATAAGGGATTGGCCTAGGTCACCTTTCAAGAAATGTTGAACGATTTTAGGAGGAGATATGATGAGATAGATGCTAGGAGAGAGGACGATATGAACAGAGATGATGATTTTCATAGGAAAGATGAAGAAGACGATATGTTAGTGGGTAGACCTCGTGATGAAAGAAAGGAGGTGAGACCACCATAGCTGAACCCTACGCTGAAGCAAATCTACAACCCTGGGCAGGCCGTGTCACTGAGTGGATTCAAATTTCACAAATCCATGCCCACCTCGAGCTGAAGCCACAGTTTCTATCTCTCTTCCATACTTTGTATGGGAATACAATAGAGGAACCATACATCCACCTGCAAAAATTTGATTGCATATGCGTCGCAGCACATTACCCCCAATATCCCTCTAGGGGTGATCATGATGACTGCCTTTCCTTTCAGCCTCCAAGACAAGGCCTAGTAGTGGGATGATCATTTGAGAAAGGTAGTAACAACCTGGGAGGAGTTGAAGTTGGAATTTCTCCACAAGTTTTACCCTCTTAGTAGCTTGAACCAAATGCATGCCCGCATTTCCAGTTTCATTCAACAACCCCATAAGATGATCTATGAAGCGTGGGAGAGATTTAAGGATCAACAGGAGAAGTGTACCCACCACGAAATTCCAAAGACCAGTCTTATGCAGCATTTTTTTGGTGGGTCGACACTTGAAAGCCAGAAGGTAGTCGATGTCTCTTGTGGTGGCTCGCATTTTAACAAGGACGAGGATGTCATCTGGGATATTTTTAAAGAGATGGCCGAAGGAGAGGGTGCTCAATCCTTGTCACATGCATATATGAAGATGTTTGCCACCAACCACAAGCATGTTAATATGGCTAATCATGCTGAAGACAAGGATGAGAGCTCCATCCTTATCATCATTGAGAGCCACTTGTTTAAGATAGACATTATTGAGAAGTGGTCGAAGGACCTTAAAAAACTCTCAGTCATTGAGAAGAGGGCACATGGTTTGGAAAACCTTGACTTGATTTCTCAATAGCTGGAGCAGCTCGTTCGAGACTGAATGCTAGTGTATGCAACTCTATATCTGCCACTGTCGAGATACCCTCTGAGACGAAAGAGCCAGCATCAATACATCCTCCCCAACCAAGTCTCCCGCAGCCCCAAGCTATCCAGCATGTATACTACGTGCAGGTCCCGGAGCAACCCCCGCAGTCTCAGACATAGATGGTTATTTATAAATCAGAGTCGCAGTCAGCTTACTCTGAGTAGTTTTCTCCACCCCCATCGCAGATTCAAGAGATACATGGTGTGTAGGATCATGAATAGCAGATGATCCATCCTTAGCTACATTCAGGGTTAGAACTCGGCCAGTCAGCCACACCACCAGCAACAACAGGGAGGGAGGAATTTCCAATCCTATCAACCCCATAACCAACAGCCTCCACAATATGGGAACACTTGGAGGCAAGGATATCGACAACAGCAACAGTTCGATTACCGTCATCAAGGCTTAACTTAGTAGCAGTCGGCTGCACAATATCAGAATTTTACCCCCCACCCCTACAGTATTCACAGTACTCTTTTCGACTTCTCTCTCAATATTTCTCTCAAGGTTACAAGCAGCAATCTCCCCCGAACTATTAGAGTCAAAGGCCCCAGCAGGGCGACTCTTCTGAGGCTGCACCGGTGAACCCTACCCTTGCTTGCTTGGAGTAATTAGTGAATAACATGGTTGAGATGACCTACAGAATTGATGACCTGACGGCTGCAAAGACAATCATACCATCCTAGGTCAAAGCGAATCCAAATAACATCTGATGCAAGGAGCAAGTAGTGTGCAATGATCTGCCCAATTCATGTAGAAATGATTTGTTTATTTATAATGTTGTTACTCTCAGAAGCGGTAGAACACTATAACCATCAGCAATCACGAAGGGAAAACATCTTGCATCTGATGGGGAGTCATCAGTCCAGCCAGCATAATGGCTAAGCAACATTTTTGAAGGAGCACCTATAAAGCCATGAATTCGGCATCCCTCTGATCCTATATCATAAGGTCCGACTCATAAAGAAAAAACCAACGGAATTTGTTTCGTGTGAATCAGACTTTGTTTCGATTTGTTATGATTTTCGGAAGAAAGAGAAGGAGGGTTAAGAAGTCATTAATCCATAATGGCTGTCATTAAGACTAATTAAGTGTGATTAAAGAAACTAATGATGGATTGAAAACTGCTAATGATCATTAGCAAACACTAATCAATAGTTAGCAAAAGATAAGCATAAGCCGCGAAAGTTAAATCGCGATTAGTGAAAGTTAATCACGATTAGTGTTAATTAAGTGTCATTAGGGAATCTAGAATCATCTGGAATGTTCTGACTTAAGCCCCAAGTTTGGGATAAGTTTTGGCTAAAACCGTGGGCCAAAACCATGGGCCGCTAAACCATAGTTAAGGTCTAAACCATGGTTTTCTAACCATGGTTAGTGGTTTTCGGGAGCCTATCAATAGACCCCCTACCCATTCATTCTCTATGATTTCCACTACCACCACCACCACCCCAAGGGCTAGGGTCGAGAGGTCGAGAGGAGGAGTGGGAGGCAAGGAAGGAGCGCTAGCGAAGCGCTGCCAGGATAACGAGGAGGAGAAAGGTATGTCCTCTCTTAGTTTGCTTCGTAAGCTAGGCTTTCAATTCATACTCTTGTTCTTCCAAGTTTGGTTCTTGATTCATCTTTCTTTAAGATTAGTTTTCCTGTTTTGGTTCGAGGAGAAATCTGTGTAACACCCTACTTAGGTGCGGGCAGCTATGCACGTCAGTGACCTTGTGATTCGTCATACGTTCACTCATCTAAGATGCATGGTGTCTACCGATTCTCCATCGTTTATGTTTCTATTCTTCGTATTATGCTTTTATAGTTATTTTGATGGAGAAATCTGTCTAATACCCTATTTAGGTGCGGGCGGCTACGCACGTCAGTGACCCTGTGATTCGTCACACGTTCACTCACCTAAGATGAGTGGTGTCTACCAGTTCTTCATCTCTAGTTGTTGAGTATATTCTTTCAGTTTCATTGTTATTTTCCTCTCGATTGATTTTATAGAGGAAACTCTTTTTGCTTTTATTTTGAAATATGTCCCGATATAAGGGGAAACTCTGCCGAAATTTTCCGAGAAATATGTCCCGATATAAGGGGAAACTCTGCTGAAATTTTCCGAGAAATATGTCCCAATATATTGGGAAACTCTGCTGAAATTTTAAGAGAAAATATGTTCTTGATGTTCTTCATGTTCTTCCCGTTCTTCGTGTTCTTCATTCTTCTTCGCGTTCTTGACATGTTCTTAGCGTTTTGATACGAAAATGAAATTCGATCTTTTCAGGAGCCTTAAAATAGCCTTTCTACAAACGAAACACGATAAAGCCTTGCATACACGAGAGAGAGCTCGATTAGGTAACGAAATCCTTCCTTTTGCTGTTGGGCTTTCATAAGAAATTATTGAAATTCTTGATTTTGTGTTCTTTGCTACAAAGAACCCTAATTTTGGTTATTTTTGAAAAAGTCTGAAGAATTGCTTTGTGATTCCCACTAAAATAAGGTTTACGCATCAAATTGATGCGTTGGCTCTGAAAGTTAGGGTTTGGGAGTTAAAATAGGCATAAATATGAGTATATATATGGTTATGAATAATATATATGTGAGTACCAAATCAAAGACTTAACGAAAGATTTACACCATGGGAATTGATGTGGCTTGAGTTAGATCCTGAAAAGGATCGTGTGTCACGTTAAGGATGACTGGGAGTAGAAATACAGATCGGGCATGCAACCTGTAGGTTTGTCGGAAGGAACCCATATTGGCGTTTCCCTACCTAGGTGGTACACGGTTGCCCTGTTATGATAAGTGCGCACGAAATGAATGTTTTGCAACGCGTGGTACCGGGAGCCAATATCGTCGGGTTGAACGACGGAAGATGTGGTCGTGCCATCTGGAGGCACGGGTGGTTCAATAACGGCTGGGTCATGATAACATGTATTTAAAGCCGCTAGGTTATATGATTAAATGTTAGCCTAAGGTTTTAAGCAACCGAGTCCTCGAGGACGGTGTGCTCATTTGTTTTTCCAGGCTGAGGGTTGAGACCCTGCTTAATAAAAGAAAAGGAAATTGTTAGGGTAGTATTGGAGGATTGGTTGAGGCGACGTGCGGCGGCATAAGCTTACCAAGATCAACACAATCTCCAATCCTGAAGTGTCCACAGCTTCGGAGTCCAAGAATGGTGGGGTTCACCTGGACTAATCCCTAATGTGGAATAGAAAGGAATAGGACTTAAATTAATGAGAAGGAATGAAACTTTTTGTGATATCAAGTTTTGAAAAATTACACAATTTGTTTGCTTTTCTCTTCTTCGTTACTTAGCATTCGCTAATTTTTTATCCTATGATTTATGGAGAATCTAACAGGTATCGGTGAGCCATCGCAAGGACTTTAAAAAAATACATCCAGCTTACATACTAGACATCCAGCCAGCCACAGTAGCTTTACTCTTTAAGGTAGTTAGTAATCTTTTGTATATTTTCCTTTCAAGCTGATGTACATGTAAATAGTTATAGTGGGACAGTGTATCATCTGAACTTTATTTTTTGAATGGAAAAGTGTTGAAATACTTTCTTCTGTGTATTTTTATTTGCAGTCTATTTCTGAATGTTAGTTGTGATTGCTGAATAAATTATTGCTGAGTAACCATATCCGGATATGGGAGGATCCGACAGCTCGAGAAACGGAGTCGCGACAGATTGGTATCAGAGCCCGGTTACTCCAGTTATTTATTTAGTAATTAATAACTATGAGCGGTATTCAGAAACTAAGATTGTATTAAGATCCTTTGATCTTAATAAATGACTGCAGTACCATTCACAACTCATTGTCCCTTATGTACATCATTCCAAGACATATAGGATTTGACCTTTGACCTTGACTCATCCCAGGATCATGGCAGATCAAGACGTGTCTAGACAATTAGTGGTTATGATGGTAATGCTCCAAGACATGGGGCAAAGGCAACAGGCATTAGAGGAGATGCTCAATGCACAGGCTGAGAGACCCGAGGCATCTAAGCCTGCGGATGCCAGGATTGAAGGATCTGTCCATCTTTCTGAGGAAGAATCTAGTTACCATCCTTCAACTGATTCTGCTCCTACCCCAATTGAAGGAGCAATGGAGAAGTCCTTTCTTAGACACAAAACATTACTAGATAATTACCGAAAGGGAAAAATTCCTCAATTCAAAGGTGTAGAGACACCTGCCAAGGCTGAGTTATAGCTCGATGACGTTGCTAGGATGTTGAGGATAATCCATGCACCAGTTGACACCTGGGTGCACTTTGCTGATTAATCCCTAGCAGATTATGCACGACGATGGTGGAGAGCAAGTTCCAAGAAGTTAGCAGATCCTGTTCCATGGGATATCTTCGAAGAGAGGTTCCGAGCTCACTTCTGTACCTCTCATTGGGAAGAATTAAAGAGGAGAGAGTTGGCTTCTCTGAATCATGGTTCAAAGACCGTACGAGATTATCATATCCACTTTACTGAGCTACTACGATACTCACCAGCTCTAGAAGCCTCACCACAAGAGTGTCTTACCAAATTTGTTAGCGGTCTTCAGGGAGATCTACGAGAAAAGCTTGCTAGTTTTAGAGCCACAACCGTAGATGAAGCAATGGACATCGCCTCTCGTATTGAGATGGAGAGGGATGAAAATCGCCAAAGAAGAAGTTTTCACTTTAATGGTAGACCATCCAAAAGCAAGGCACATTATAATCGTAGAGATCGTCGCTATCATCCAACCGATTCCAATATAAGCTCACCACAGACCTTGGGTCAGGAATTATCAGGAAGAAGGGGTTTCTCTAGACCTCCACTATATCCTCACGACTCAGCAGCAGGAGCTAGCACCTCTGTGGCTGGATCTTCATCTCAAACAGGAGCACGTGTGTGTTTTACTATCATCAAGAAGGCCACATCAAGAAAGATTGTCCGAAGTTGAGAGGTGCAGGGTTTAAATCAACCCCAATTAATAGTATAACATCCACCTTGAGCAATGGAGCAACACACGGAGGAAGACATGGTAGAGGTCGGGGCTCACAAGGAGCGTCTCCTACACAACAACCACCACAAAGTGTTGCGGGTTCTAGCTTGCCTCTTCCTAATGGCCGGCTCAATGCAATTACTGAAGAACAAGCCTACAATTCAAGCATAGTTGTACGAAGTACCGTTACTATTCATGACTTTTCAGTACATGCCTTATTTGATTCTGGTGCTTGACATTCATTTATTGCTCGACGGTTAGTACCCACTTTGGGTAAGAAACCAGTAGAAGTACAACAGTCCTATCTGATCAAGGGACCAGGAGGACAAGTGTTTATAATCCGAGAAATCCTGGGTAATTGCATAGTAGTGATAGCGGGACATCAGTTACCTGTTTCACTGCTACTAATCGAAATGGAGGACTTTGATCTTATACTAGAAATGGATTGATTAGAAAGGCATCATGCATGTCTTGATTGTTTCCAGAAGACAGTAACGTTTCACCTTTCTAACTCGATAGAGTTCCAGTTCATTGGAAAGACATCCAATGATAATATCAAATATATCTCTACATTGAAGGCAGAACAATTGTTAGAGCAAGGTTGCCAAGGTTATTTAGCTTATGTATCCACTACATCAGGGTCAGAAAGAATGATAGAAGATGTACCTATAGTGTGTGAGTTTCCTGATCTATTTCCAGAGGAACTACCTAGATTACCACCTGAGCGAGAGAGAGTGAATTTGAAATCTCTCTTATGCTTGATACTCAACCTATCTCTTCCCTCCGTATAGGATGGCACCAGCTGAGTTACGAGAGTTAAAGGTACAGTTGCAAGAACTGTTAGATAAAGGATTCATTCGTCCTAGTACTTCACCATGGGGTGCACCTGTCTTATTTGTCAGGAAAAAGGATGGGTCGATGCGGTTGTGCATTGACTATAGACAACTAAACAAGAGGACAATAAAGAACAAGTATCCTCTACCAAGAATAGATGATCTCTTTGATCAGTTACAGGGTTCAACTGTGTATTCTAAGATTGATTTAAGATATGGATACCATCAGCTGAAAATTAAAGATACAGATATTCCCAAGATAGCTTTTCGAACTATATACGGGTATTATGAATTCTTAGTTATGCCCTTTGGACTAACAAATGCCCCAACGTCCTTCATAGATCTCATAAATAGAGTATTCAAGGAGTTCTTAGATCATTTTGTAGTAGTCTTTATTGATGATGTGCTTATTTACTCCAAGGATAAGTATCTGCATGAACATCATCTCAGGAAGGCACTTGGAACTCTAAGGAATAACAAACTGTATGCTAAATATAGCAAATGTGACTTCTGGCTATCTGAAGTATCTTTCTTAGGCCATGTTATTTCTGGGGAAGGTATATCAGTTGATCCTACAAAGGTTAATGCAGTGATGAGTTGGGAACGCCCGAAGACTGTCACAGAAATACGATCTTTTCTGGGATTAGCTGGATATTATAGAAGATTTGTGAAGGACTTTTCACGAATAGCATTGCCAATGACTAGACTAACTCAGAAGGAGGTCCCATTCTTATGGTCTGCTACATGTGAAGCTAGTTCTTAGACAATGAAAGAATGCCTAACATCTGCACCAATCCTTACTCTACCCTCCGGGAGTGAAGGGTTTACAGTGTACACTGACGCATCTAAAGAAGGACTTGGGGCGGTTCTTATGCAACATGTTAAGGCAGTTGCATATGCATCATGACAGCTCAGGACACATGAGAAAAACTACCCAACACATGACCTTGAATTAGCTGCCGTAGTTTTCTCTTTAAAGATATGGAGACACTACCTGTATGGTATTACTTTTGAAATCTTCACCGATCATAAAAGCTTGAAATATCTGTTTGATCAAAAGGAGATCAATATGAGACAGAGACGGTGGCTAGAGTTGTTGAAAGATTATGATTGCACTATCTCCAACCACCCAGGTAAGGGGAACGTCGTAGCAGACGCCCTTAGAAGAAGAACTTATTCACCTGGGTTAGTGAGTGCTATCCACTTCCGGGGTTTACTATCAACGTTTAGTGAATGGAAACCATTTGATAGTAGTGTTGATACTATAACTATTCCTCATCGATACAAACCAGAGATCTGGGAAAAAATAAAGAAAGGACAGGAGGATGATCCAGTCCTTAAAGACTTGAAACAATAACTTGAGAAGAATGAGATAGAGGGATTCCAAATATAAGATGCGTTACTATATAACCATCACAGAGTTTGTATATCAAACACACCTGAACGAAGGAAAGACATCTTACGAGAAGCGCACTGCTCAAGATTATCTATTCATCCAGGAATTACAAAGATGTATAAGGATCTTCATTCATACTTTTGGTGGCCAGGAATGAAGAAAGATGTTGCTGAGTTTGTGAATTAATGTTTGACTTACCAGCAGGTAAAGGCTTTACACCAAAAGCCACCGGGATTATTGCAACCCCTCCCTATACCTGAATGGAAATGGGAAAGCATTTCCATGGATTTCGTTATTGGCTTACCTCAGACGACTGGTAGTAAAGATAGTATCTGGGTTATAATAGATCATCTGACAAAGGTAGCACACTTCATTCCGATAAGCTTATCTTTCACTCCAGACCAGCTTGTTGAGTTATATATTACACATGTGATTCGCCTCCATGGTATCCCGAAGGAAGTAGTTTCTGATCGAGATTCACGATTCACCTCACACTATTGGGAGAACTTCATGAAAGCCTTAGGTACACAACTATGCTTGAGTACAACATATCATCCACAAACAGATGGTCAGTCAGAACGTACGATTCAGACACTAGAGAATATGCTACGAGCGTGTGCCTTAGAATGGAAGGGATCATGGATTAAACATTTACCTCTTACAGAATTCATATACAGCTACCATACAAGTATTGGCATGGCACCATTTGAAGCACTTTATGGACGTAGGTGTACTACTCCTTTGTGTTGGCAAGAGGTCGGGATAAAGAACCTTTATGATTCAGATACACTACAAGAGACACGGGAAGCTGTGGAGCTTGCTCGAAAAAGACTATTGACTGCTCAAAGTCGCCAGAAAAGCTATAGCGATACTAGGCGAAGAGACCTTGAATTTGAGGTAGGTGACTTTGTATTCCTCAAAATATCACCTATGAAGGGTGTTCAGAGGTTTGGCTTGCGTGGGAAGTTATCACCCAGGTTCGTGGGTCCCTTTGAAATTATTCAACGGATTGGAAAAGTTGCCTATAGACTTGCGCTTCCTCCACATCTTTTGGTAATACATGATGTATTCCATGTATCAAATATGAGAAAGTACGTTAGGAATCCAGAGAATAAGATAAGTTATGATGATTTACATGTTGAGCCAGACTTGACATACCAAGAGATACCTGTGCAAATACTTGAAAGGGATATCAAGAAGTTGAGAAATAAATAGGTGCCTCTAGTTAAAGTATTGTGGCGGAACCAAGAGTTTGAAGAAGCCACATGGGAACCTGAGGCAGAAATGAGAGAGAAATACACGTACTTGTTTGAATGATAACACTATGTATTCTGTATATGTTCATTATAAATGAAAGAACGTTCATTCTTTTTAAGGTTGTTATTTTTCAATCCTCTTTAAGGTTGTTATGCATGCATATCTAGTCTCGAGGACGAGACTTCCTTTAAGGTTGTTATAATTGTAAAGCCATGAACTTGGCATCCCTCTAATCCTATATCATAAGATCCGACTCGTCAAGAGAAAACCAACGGAATTTGTTTCGTGTGAATCGGACTTCGTTTCGATTTGTTATGATTTTCAGAATAAAGAGAAGTAAGGAGGGTTAAGAAGTCATTAATCCATAATGATTGTCATTAAGACTAATCAAGTGTGATTAAAGAAACTAATGATGGATTGAAAACCGCTAATGATCATTAGCAAACACTAATCAATAGTTAGTAAAAGATAAACGTAAACCGCGAAAGTTAAATCGTGATTAGTGAAAGTTAATCACGATTAGTGTTAATTAAGTGTCATTAGCGAATCTAGAATCATATGGAATGTTCTGACTTAAGCCCCAAGTTTGGGATAAGTTTTGGCTAAAACCATGGGCCAAAACCATAGGCCGCTAAACCATGGTTAAGGTCTAAACCATGGTTTTCTAACCATGGTTAGTGGTTTTCGGGAGCCTATAAATAGACCCCCTACCCATTCATTCTCTACGATTTCCACTACTACCACCACCACCCCAAGGGCTAGGGTCGAGAGGTCGAGAGGAGGAGTGGGAGGCGAGGAAGGAACGCTAGCGAAGCGCTGCCGGGAGAACGAGGAGGAGAAAGGTATGATCCTCTCTTAGTTTGCTTCGTAAGCTAGGCTTTCAATTCATACTCTTGTTCTTCCAAGTTTAATTCTTGATTCATCTTTCTTTCCAATTCGTTTTCCTGTTGTGGTTCGAGGAGAAATCTGTGTAACACCCTACTTAGGTGCGAGCGGCTATGCACGTCAGTGACCCTGTGATTCGTCACACGTTCACTCATCTAAGACGCGTGGTGTCTACCGATTCTCCATCGTTTATATTTCTATTCTTCGTATTATAATTTTATAGTTATTTTGATTGAGAAATCTGTGTAATATCCAACTTAGGTGCGGGCGGCTATGCACGTCAGTGACCCTGTGATTCGTCATACGTTCACTCACAAAAGATGTGTGGTGTTTACCGATTCTTCATCTCTAGTTGTTGAGTATATTCTTTCAGTTTCATTGTGATTTTCCTCTCGATTGATTTTATAGAGGAAACTCTTTTTGCTTTTATTTTGAAATATGTCCCGATATAAGGGGAAACTCTGCCGAATTTTTCCAAGAAACATGTCCCGTATAAGGGGAAACTCTGCCGAAATTTTCCGAGAAATATGTCCCGATATAGGGGGAAACTCTACCGAAATTTTAAGAGAAAATATGTTCTTGACGTTCTTCATGTTCTTCGCGTTCTTCGTTCGTTCTTCGCGTTCTTGACATGTTCTTAGCGTTTTGATACGAAAATGAAATTCGATCTTTTCAGGAGCCTTAAAATAGCCTTTCTAAAAATGAAACACGATAAAGCTTTGCATACACGAGAGAGAGGTCGATTAGGTAACGAAATCCTTCCTTTTGCTGTTGGGTTTTCATAAAAAAATTATTGAAATTCTTGATTTTGTGTTCTTTGCTATGAAGAACCCTAATTTTGGCTATTTTTTAAAAAAGTATGAAGAATTGCTTTGTGATTCCCACTAAAATAAGGTTTACGCATCAAATTGATGCGTTGGCTCTGAAAGTTAGGGTTTGGGAGTTAAAATAGGCATAAATACGAGTATATATATGGTTATGAATAATATATATGTGAGTACCAAATCAAAGACTTAACGAAAGAATTACATCATGGGAATTGATGTGGTTTGAGTTTGATCCTGAAAAGGATTGTTTGTCACGTTGAGGATGACTGGGAGTAGAAATACAGGTCGGGCATGCAACCTGTAGCTTTGTCGAAAGGAACCCGTATTGGTGTTTCCCTACCTAGGTGGTACACGGTTTCCCTGTTATGATAAGTGTGCACGAAATGAATGTTTTGCAACGCGTGGTACCAAGAGCCAATATCGTCGGGTTGAACAATGTAAGATGTGGTCGTGCCATGTGGAGGCACGGGTGGTTCAATAGCAGTTGGGTCACGATAACATGTATTTAAAGCCGCTAGGTTATATGAATAAATGTTAGCCTAAGGTTTTAAGCAACCGAGTCCTCAAGGACGGTGTGCTCATTAGTTTTTCCAGGATGAGGGTTGAGACTCTGTTTAATAAAAGAAAAGGAAATTGTTAGGGTAGTATTGGAGGATTGGTTGTGGCGACGTGTGGCGGCATAAGCTTACCAAGATCAACACAATCTCCAATCCCGAAGTGTCCACAACTTCGGAGTACAACAATGGTGGGGTTCCCCTGGATTAATCCCTGATGTGGAATAGAAAGGAATAGGACTTTAATTAATGAGAAGGAATGAAACTTTTTGTGATATCAAGTTTTGAAAAATTACACAATTTTTTTGCTTTTCTCTTCTTCGTTACTTAGCTTTCGCTAATTTTTTATCCTATGATTTATGGAAAATCCAAAAAGTATCGGTGAGTCATCGCAAGGACTTTAAAAAAATACATCCAGCTTACATACTAGACATCCATCCAGCCATAGTAGCTTTACTCTTTAAGTAGTTAGTAATCTTTTGTATATTTTCCTTTCAAGTTGATGTACATGTAAATAGTTATAGTGGGACAGTGTATCATCTGAACTTTTTGTGAATGGAAAAGTATTGAAATACTTTCTTCTGAGTATTTTTATTTGCAATCTATTTCTGAATGTTAGTTGTGATTGCTGAATAAATTATTGCTGAGTAACCAGATCCGGATATGGGAGGATCCGACGGCCCGAGAAACGGGGTCGCGACAGCACCATCGGCAGAAGACTCATAAAAAATGAAGAAAATACAAAAAGACAAAAAAGACAATAGCATACTCGGTGGAGACCAGCCAGCACTGGAGATGCATGCATGTGCCACAGACCCAGCACCAGTCTTGAAGAATCCTACAAATGCAATAGATCCAGAGCCAGCCCACGAAGTCGAGCTTGCATTCTTTGGACCACAGATTGTAGATGATTTTACACATGTTTGCCATCTACCTATAAACAATGATGTGGGCAACATTCTGAATGATATAGTTTGAGATTATGTAAATATTCCATTTCCAGAAGCAATGCAAAAATACAAAAAAATGAAAGTTTGAAAAAAGCTTTGTCTAATCCTACCATTGTTGAAATTATACAAAATTTGGTCTTGAATATGTTGTTGATGAAATCTCTTGAGTACATGCATGTTGTAAAGAAAGGACTCAAAGATGCATGTACAACAAAGCGCAGGCCTCATCCTTACAACCCTATAAGTCAATGTGGCAAACATGAAAAGAACATCCTCACCATGGTCACCGTAAATGCTATCAGCAATCTCCCATACAAAAATAATGATAAGGGAGAGCCATTCGTTCGCTAACAGATGTTTAACCAAGAGTTTGAACAAACATTGCTCGACAGCGGATCTTATGTCAACTTAATGCATGCTTTACTACTCACTGAATTCAGGTTAGGACTGCTCAAGCCTACAAAGATGATTCTGCAATTCGCAGACAAATCCATCAAGTAGCCTAGGGGCATGTTGGAGGATGTGATCATCAATTTTCAAGGGATGTAGTTCCTTGTCGATTTCACTGTAATAGACATAGATGTCTCCATGCCTCTGATCCTTAGCCCGTTCGTCCTTTGTCAGCTGTTCCTGCAAACAGCCAAGGTAGTGGTGAATTACAGCACTGGAGAGATCACCTTCAGCACTCGTGAAAGAAAAGTCAAGATAGAGACTTTGTCTTATTCTATGCCAATAGAGGGAACATCTGCAGTGGGTATGCGAGTGATCAAACATTCTAAAGATTGAGACTTTTCTGCCGAAATTCAAGACACCAACCTATTTATGGATGGCAATGACATCCACAAATTCCTCTTTCCCGAGGAAGGAATGGAGAGTGCAATCAAATTTCCCCTTATCAATGACGATGAGATTCTTGCTGAAAAACTTGATGAGGTTTCTGTTGAAATAATTTGCCTTCAAGACCTAGAGTAGATCATTGATGATTTTATGGCGAAGAAGATATCATTGACAATTTTTGTAAATTTCTGGATGTAGAAGCTGAACAGATTAAGGTGGACACTGAACAGATGAAGGAACCACCACCAGTTATGATAGCAGAAGTCACCACCAAAGTAGCTCCCACTCTACCTGAGCTGAAACCATTGCCCTCCAACATGAAGTATGCATTCCTTACAAGTGAACCTAACATGTATCTGATCATCATCAATGCTCATCTAACCGAAGACCAAGAATCCTGATTAATGGAGGTTCTTGAAAGAAATCGCAAGGCTATAGGTTGGGAAATATTTGATCTCCATGGGATCAATCCAACTCGTTGCTCGCATCACATTTATCTTGAGGATGATTGCAAGTCGTCCCGTGAATTCCAACGACATCAGAACCCGAACCATCGGGAGGTCGTGATGAAAGACATATAGAAATGGTGTGATGCGGGGTTCATATATCCCATCTCTGACTCAAAATGGGTGAGTGCCTTGCATGTAGTGCCCACGAAATTAGGGATCATCATAGTAAAGAGTGACAAAGGAGAGGAGATTCCAACTAGGGTACCCACTTCTTGGAGAGTGTTCTTAGATTATAGAAGACTCAATCTTGCCACCAAGAAGGATCACTGTCCACTACCTTTCATTGACCAGATTCTTGAGAGACTGGTTGCAAAGGAATATTTTTGCTTCTTGGGCAGGTACTACGGATACAATCAAGTTGCTATAGCTCTTGAAGAGCAAGAGAAGACCGCGTTCACCTATCCATTTGGAACATACGCCTTTATATGGATGCCGTTCGAGCTATGCAATGCCCCAGCCACATTTCAGAGGTGTATGCTTGTAGTATTCGCCGACATGGTAGACAATTTTCTATAGGTTTTCATGGTTGATTTTTTGGTCCATGGGGATTCATTTGATCAATGCCTTGACTACCTAGACTGAGTTTTGCGGAGGTGTTGCGAAGTCAATCTAGTACTCTCATGGGAGAAGAGCAACTTCATGGTGACTGAAGGAATTGTGATGGGTCACGTTTCTAAACATGGCAAGAAGGTTGATCTAGCCAAGGTAGAAGTGATTTCCAAACTTGAGCCACCTACAACTCTCAAGCAGGTCCGGTCATTCTTTGGCCATGTGGTTTCTACCGACGGTTCATCAAAGATTTTAGCAAGTTGTCCCGATCACTGACAGAGATGCTCGGTAAGGAGAATGATTTTATTACTGTTGATTGTTTGATCCTAGCCTTCAATCAATTGAAGGAACTCATCACTCAGGCCCTTGTCTTACAGCCACCGATTTGGACTTAGCTATTTGAGATAATGACGGATGTGTAAGATTAAGCAATCGGTGCCATACTAGTATAGAGGAAAGACAACGTTCCATTTGCTATTCACTATGATAGCCGGACGCTCGATGAAGCTCAAAGAAACTACACCGTCACTGAGAAGGATCTGCTACGGTAGTCTTTCCTTTGGAAAATATCAGATCCCATCTCCTTGGGTCCAAGGTTATTATTTATATAGATCACTCGACCATCCGATATTTACAACAGAAGGATGCCAAACCACGTCTCATCTGATGGATCCTTCTCCTCTAGGAGTCTGACCTTGAAATCCAAGATAAACCTGGAGTTAAGAATGTGGTGGCCGACCATTAGTCCAGTCATTCTGAGCTTGAATCTTCTGAGTTGAACATGCAGCCAATTACATAAACCTTTCCCAATGAGGCAATTTTGGCAATCACCTCGCTTCCCTGGTATGTTGATATTGTGAACTATCTATGTCAAAGAGAACTCCACAAGATTGGTCCAACTTAAAAGTGGACAAATTTTTATCCGATATCCATTTCTACCAGTGGGAGGATCCATATCTATTTCGTGAGGGGGCAGATTGTATCTGGAGGAAGTGTATTCCTCGGGAGGAGGATCCGAGTGTCCTTGCACATTGTCATGATAAAGAGTCATGAGGACACCATTCAGGTTGACGTACACCAGCAAAAGTTCTTCAGAGTGTCCTATGGTGGACCACATTATTCAAGGATGCAAAAAAAATATGTCAAGCGTTGCACTGACTGCCAGAAGATGGGCGACACCATAGGAATGAGAGACAAGATGCCTGTGAAGTTCATTCAGATATCATACGTCTTCGACGCATGGTGCATCGACTTCGTGGGCCCATTTCCAAACAAACAATACTATGAATATATTTTGCTTACCGTCGACTTTGTGAATCGTTGGGTGGAGGTTATCCCTACCTAAACCGCCGACAGTTAGACTATATGTCGATTCTTAAGGGATCACATCATAGCACGGTTCGAGATTCCTAAGATTCTCATATCAGATGGGGGTAGTTATGTTATCAACAGATAGGCAAAGAAGTTAACGCAAGAATTTTGTATCGAACATTGTGTCGCTTCGCCTTACTGCCCACAGTCTAATGGCTTGGTTGAATGCTCCAACAGGGAGATAAAGATAATTATGTAGAAGCTTGTGCGTCCGGATCGTAAGAACAGGTCCTAGCTACTTGATTCAGTTCTTTGGGCTCATTGGACCCCGTACAAGTCACCATTAGGAATGTCTCCCTACCACCTTATCTATGGCAAGCCATGTCATTTGCCCATTGAACTTATTCATGAATCCTTACGGGCAATCAATATTTACAATTCAGACTCTAAGAAAGCTGTTTTGTAACGTCCCGGGCTTAGGTCCCCGGTCGTTATCGAGGAAAACTGGCCCTGACAACTTGTTGGGTTCGGACCCAAATGGACCCGTTGACAAATACCCAAAATGCCTAAGCCCAAGTTGTCAAGTAGTAATCCCCACCACTTATAAACCACACCCACACTTCGTGAGTTTTAGGTAATAGTCGACCTTAATAGATTGTTGGAATTCAGAGATTATGAATATGATAACATCCTTATGTAAAGGAGAAGGTCAAAAAGTGGCATGACAAGCATATCCGCCGCAAGTCCTTTGGGTTGGGTTAGATGGTTTGGTTGTTCGATACGAAATTAAAGATCTTTCCAAGCAAGTTGAAGAGCAAATGGACAGGACCATTTATAGTAAAGCATGTGCGTGAGGTAGAGTGATGATATCTGGATTTTTAATTGATGCACAACCTTTTGTAGTCAATGGACAGCTTCTGAAGCCTTACTTAGAGAATGATACATTTCTGTCTGTCATTCACTCCATACCAGTAATTTATGATGAAGAGCCAAAAGCATCCACTTCTGTAGTTTCTGACAGAGCAGCACAAAACATTTTTGAATGATCCTCCTTTTTCTTCTTTTCTTCTTTTCTTCTTTTCATTCTTTATTTTCTTTTACTCTTGAAAAGGTGTCACCCATTTTAATCATTGTTGTACTTAGGATGTACGTTGTCCTAAGTATGTGCGGGTGTTCACCTCGAGTTGTTCAATTCTCTGATCCCCCACATGTCCCCTCAACTTTTGACACTCTGCTTATACTTAGGGTTATTTCACCCTAAGTATTGGGGGAGAGGTCGAGCCGATGATTTCGTACATTCCCACCCTCAACCCTCCCTGCCATGTGTACAGTCTGCTATACTTAGGATTATTTCATCCTAAGTAGGGGGACGGTCAACTTCTCATTCTTTTCATTCCCTCATTTGTTTATTTGTTTATTCTTTAGGCTTTTCTATACTCAGTATGAGTTAGGTCTTCTTTTTTTCTTTCTGATCTATGTGGACATACCTCAAGCTAAGTATATGGGGGTCGTATATATTGCATATATACCTTAGCCATAACTCGTACTTTTGTATAATAAATATGACTAAAATTCTATATAAAGTACTATATATACCATACAATTCATTAAATCACTAAATCAAAATATGTTTATTATTCAAAAAATTATTTTTGTATTTACTGATTAATAAATAAGGTAAAAAATATTTTGTATGAAATGTTTGAAAAATAGTTTGAAAATCTTTTTGAAAAATCTTTTGAAAACTATTGGAAAATGTTTTGTTAAATATTTTCAACCTTTGTAAAAATATTTTTTGTCAAAAGTTCTTTTCTTTGAGTGAAGTAAAAATGTTTGAAAAACTATTTGCAAATGGTTTTGAAAATGGATGCAAAAATAATTGGAATATATATACATATTTACATATATACTGTCTGAAAAACCTTTGTAAAATGATTTTCAAATTTTGTAACATTTGATAAAAAAAATATTCGTAAAAAATATTTTGGACTATAGTTTTCAAAATTGTCTGAAAAATCAATTTTAAATAAGCTTGAGGAATATATACATCACACATAAATTCTTTACTAATTGTAATACATATCTATAAAAATAATCACATATCCCTTGTAAATTCTTAAAAATCCAGACTCTTGCAAATATCAAATGCATGCCTATGTAAATATTTGAACCTATATTTTATTCAAAATTTTTTGTTTTAAAAAATCCCAAAAACATTTATAAAACCTTTTCAAAGTCCATAAAAAGTTCAAAAATTTAAAATTGCATCATAAAAATATTTTCAGCATTGTACATATCATTTGCATAGCAGTCACATTTTTTGGATTGAGTTTGATACTTGAACTAGTCTATGTAAAATCCGAAAATTGGAGCTTGGTTGGATCATAAATCTACCTAATCACAGGAACCTTATAGGAACTGGAATTGAAGTACTTCAGGTCTGGTTGACTTATTTCTCTAAGAATCACGAGACTTGGTTCAATGTTGTCTTGGCTGCCTAAGTAGAGTATTTCAGATCACACGCACAGCTCTTGATGATAATGACCTAACTTGAACACCTACACCTTTCACTAGGCTCAACTCAGTTGGAGTGGTGAGGGGGATTGGATTTTCTAGTGTGAAACGACATTTGTCCTCATCTAGGGAGGGAAGGGCACCCCAATCCGTACAGTAGCAGAGACATCGAAAGACAGGAGAGTATGGGTTGCAATAATGCTTCAAAAGAGGAATGGTCTATAGGCTCAAGATGAAAAAGTCCATATGTAAATGTTATTGTATATAGTATTTCAAAAAAAATCAAATCAAAAACTCCAAAAAAATGAACAGGCCTGGTTGAAAATAAAATGCATGATGGAGTGTACATATTTGTATAATCAATAAGCAAGCTTGAGCTTCAAAGTCATATGTACGTAAGCCTACAGCTGGATGATTGGGCTATACTGGTCGAGCATCCTAGGATAGGTAGCTACACTGGCTCCCGTCCATTCTTCTCTTCACCCCCTCCTCTTGAGTTGGTTGCCACTTGAACTTAGAAGGGAATACCCCACTCCTCGAGGAAGGAGTTGCTTGATTGGGGACTCATTGGGTTGCTATACTGGAGAAGTCAGTCTCTTTGGCATTTCCTTTGGGAAGAGCAACTATCACATACACTGTAGAAGTGAGATTTATAGTTATAAGGGTTTGCGAATGAGTTGAAGTATTCTTACATGGCTATTGAGGAGACTTGAGCAGGATTTTGTGATTCTCAGAGGCAGTTGTGTTTCAATGATGATTCCCAATAAGGTTGCGACCGCACATGATTGTCCAAAGGTCTGACTTAAGCTCCAAACATTGATTTTGTGAAGACAAGTTTGAGAATTAAGATCAATCCAAGTTCTTTCTTTTTCTTTTCTTCATTTTTATTTTCTACACTTATTGCATAGTGTTTGCAATGGAATAGCAAAGGCAAGTATAGGGAGGGATGAATCTCCATTTCATCACCTTTATTCTATCATTTTGGCCTTAAAAACCCTATCTAATGCATGTAAATAGCATCAATTTATACAAATTAACATTCTTTCTTAAATCCATTTATTGGGTATAAATTACTATTTTTAATGCCAAATTATAGAATAAAGAAAAGAAAACAAAACAAATAAAATTCCAATGGTAATTTATGACCCTAAACCCTGAGACCTAGGCATCTTGATGACTAGGTCGATAACAAATAAAGTAGGGGGAGATATGGGCCAAAAATCACCAATAATTTCCATTATTTAATTCATTATTCATTCATTTTTGGGACAAATTTTATTTTCTACTTTTATAACTCAAATAAAGAAATTTGTACTTGAAAATTATAGATAATAATATATAGAAAAATACAAAACTGAGTTTATACAAAAATAATATATAGTGTACAAGTTATACTCTAAATAAGATTTCAAAATCCCAACTTCTCAGACCCATATCTCTCAAAAAACTCAAAATACATCAAAATCACCTTTAATGCATATACTTTTAATAAGTTATTTAATGAAGGTGGTTTCATATTTTTTGGAATTAAGGTGTGAAAGTTAGGTTTTGGACCCCTATTGTATAGTCAACTTATATAAATTTTTCATTTTTATTTATTCTTTATTATTTTATAATTTTATAATTTTAAAATTTTGTAAATATTATTTATAACTTATGTACATATTAAAACTAAAAAAACATAAATAAAACATTGAAATAAAATATACATACAAAACACATAGATGAAGTACATATACTTATACCTATATAATAATGATACCTATTTATTTAAGTATAAATATTAAAATAGAAAAAATATAATAAAAATCCATTTATGTGTATAAAAATATGTTATAATTTTATAAATTAATAAAAAAAATTAATAAAATCAAAAATACAAAATAAAAATAAAATACCTAAAACAGAGGTAAATATACCTATAAATAAAACTCTAAAAATTAATTTGTAATAAACAATCTTGAAATAATAAATAAAAACAATAATAAAATACTATAGAAAAAGAAAAAACTTTTATTTTTTAACTTATAATTAATAAAATCATATGTTATTTATTAATTAATTTCAAATACTTTTAGGCTAGATTTTTCATGGTTGGTCCATGTAGACCAATCAGGGCGCATCAAGGGTTGACTTCAATCAACTCCGTTGACATCCAGTAGCCTCTGACATGCCTTGTGTTTGACCATGTCTCGTGATCCTTTCCCGCTTGATTTTTTTGTCATTTCAACTCACACTCTTCACGAGTTTTCATCTTTGAGGGTCAGGCTTGCATGCGGACCCGTTTTCTCGATCATACATCCTTTATGTCGTGTGTTTGTCTTTATCCAAAAGTCCCTCGTATATAATATCGACTTCGCCCACTTTTTATCTTTGATCCTTCGTCCACCTGAAAACCCTAACTCGGAGCCTTGATCTCTACTACTGGTGACAACAGGAGTCTTGACGACTTGTTGGGTGTTTGTTTGGGCGTTGAATTGAAGTGATCTGAGCTCGTCTGCCAGCCTCGCCGGAGCCTCTGCTTCTGGTGGTGTTACGTCAGTATGCTCTGTCCTCTTTTGTCTTTTTTATTCTTTAGGACCTTAGTAGCATAGTCTAGCTTGTAGTTTTACTTAGTTCCATTCAGCTACCCTTATTTTCCGACTTCATCGCGCAAGAGAGCACCAGCTCCGCCACCTCTTTCCGGCCACCTCTGTCTAGCTTCGTGTTCCCTATGACCCTTCTCTCAGTCCTCTCCTCATTCTCGACACCCAACGCACACCCATCCCCCTCGTGCATGCACTGCATGAGAGATTCATTCCTCCTCCGTTGCCGCTTGCCGGAGGGATGCCATACCACACATTCTTCACCGCAGCCACCACCACGAGCTCCCCGGAGCTCCTCCGTTTTTTGCCTAACCAGTACCCTACAAGAGAGAAAGAGATAAATCATCGTTGTAGGGCTTTTTGAAGAACTCGTAGGTACCTAGAGAAGCCTAGATTCTGCAACCTCGCGGCGGTGCACCGGCGGTCCTCACGCCATTTTGAGCCCCCTTGTTGATAGGTGAAGCCTCTAGGAGTCTTTTTGGACCATTTGCAATGTGTAAGGAGGTCGGAGCATTTCTCCATTCCCGATCGAAGCTTAGAGAAATGGAAGTTCTTCCTTGTTCCTCCAAGTCACTTCATCGTCGTACGATCCTTCTCCACGTCCAGATTCCACCAAGGCCCTTGGATCAGGCCCTCCTGCAACCGTCAGATTCTTGTAGGGATCTATTCAGGGCCCTTCATCCTGAAGCATCATCATCCGTGGAGAACGTGATACGTGGCAATAGAAGTGATTGCCACCATCCATCACGTGCATGTGGAGGGGTAATTTGCACACTCGGTCCCCCTGTTTTGTCACTTTATTTATTAATCTTGTAATCTTATTTGTACGCTTTAAATAGTTTGGAACATTTGCAAGCAGGACCCTAGGTTTTATTCTAAAATCATTTTAGCCCTTGCTAGTGACGCTCACGTGTCCATACATGTGAGCTTGGCAATTTTGTAGGCAGGTCCTTGCAGGTCTTGTATTTTACATTAGGTCAATGAACTTTCATCTTTTGTTATAAAACATTGTAATATTTACAAGAAAACCCTTGTAGTTATTTTTTTTCAAATTAGTCTAGTCCACGTTAACCTCACGTGTTGTCCCACGTGAGGCACGTTTTGGGTCAATTTGCAGAGTAGTCCTCACGGTTTTTATTACTTGTATTAATTGTTTTAAATTGAAATATCAGTTGTAATATTTTGTACAAATAGTAGAAAGGCCTCAAACTTTATTTTTAATTACACATATACCCCTGTCAATTCATGCATTTTTGTGCATTTATTTCTTTTATTAAATATAGCATTTTTTGCTCCAAAAATCACCAAAAAATAGGTTTAAGCTCTTGTTTGCACACACTTTCACATGAAATTTTTATTTTGCAATTTTGATCTTTAGAATATTTTATAAAAATTAAACATAGCACAAATATTCCCTGTTTATCATAGAAAACACCAAAAAATAAAAAAAATTGAAAATTTCTAAAAATAATATATTTAATCATTTTTTAACTCCATAAATTGAAAACACTAAAAGTAGAAAAGAAAATTCATAAAGTAAAAAGCTCCAAAATCCAGTATAAAAGATTAAAAATTCCAAAAATATATTTTTTCTATTTTTGAATTTTATTTATATTATTATCTATCTATTAAATTTGATTGGAAGAATTTTGGACTTGTTTTGATATTTTTCATCTTCATTTCAATTCAGCCTATTTGTTAAATCCCCAATTTGGGATATTTTTTACTTTAAAAATCCCTAAAAAATAGCAAAATTACTAAAAATTACAAAATAGTAGAAAAATATTTAAAAAAATATTTTATTTCATGTATTTTGATTATTTTATTTAGTATTTATAATTGTACGACCTTATCTTGTATATATAGATTTACATATATTATATTAGATATTTAAAAGAAAAAGAAATTAAAAAGCGAAAAATATAAAAAGAAAATGATAATTTGATAATTTAAAACAGTTAAAAAATATAAAAACAAGAAGAAAAAAATATAAAATTAAAAACCTATAAAAATCATAATTTGGTTGTGTCTAAAATACAAATTCCTTGTGATTAATCGCATTGCTCTACACCTTTATTTCTTGTGTTCGAACCCTACTTTCTTGTCACAATACATATTTAGTAGTGTATAAAATATTTAACGCATGTTATTAATTGATTAATTATTTGTGCGGGTTAATTGTTGAAATAGTTGAGAGATTTTAGTAGTCGCCTCAACGAAAGTGAAGCTGATTTGTCAGTTCATTTTAGCGACTCTGATTTCTCCGCCTTTTAGGAACCATGAGTCTCGAAGACCAAGAGCAGACTATCGAGGATTTCTGCTATAAGAAGGAGATCATTGAAAAATTCTATGAATCATTGAATGAGGAAATTGAACTGACAAAGGTGGACACTAAATTGATGAAAGAACCTATACATGCAGTGATCGCCGAAGTCATCACTAAAGTAGTTCCCACTCTGCCAGGGCTCAAACATCTACCCTCCAACATGAAGTACGCCTTCCTTGCAGGAGAACCAAACATGTATCCGAGTATAATCAATTATCATCTAATCGCAGACCAAGAATCTCGTCTGATGGAGGTTCTTGAACGAAACCACAAGGCAATAGGCTGGAAGATATTGGATCTCCACGGGATCAATCCATCTATATGATTTCATCACATCTAACTCGAAGACAAAATCAGACCCTCCCATAAATTCCATAAAAGACTGAATCCAAACCTCTGAGAGGTTGTCATGCAAGAAATTCAGAAAGGGTGTGATGCGGGTTTCGTATATCCCATCTCCAACAATAAGTGGGTGAGTCCCCTACACGTAGTGCCCGAGAATTTTAGGATCACCACTGTTACAAATGACAAAGGAGAGGAGATTCCGACCAGAATGCTGACCTCGTGGAGAGTCTTTATTGATTACAGATGTATGAACCTCGTCGCAAAGAAGAATCGCTTTCCATTGCCCTTCTTTGACCATATTCTCAAGAGATGGCCTCAAAGGAATGCTTTTACTTCTTGGATGGTTATTATGGGCACAATTAATCGCAATTGCATCTAAAGACCAAGAGAAGACGACGTTCACCTATCCATTGGGGGCGTACGCTTTCTGATGGATATCGTTCATGCTATGCAACACCCATGCTACATTCCAACGATGTATGGTAGCTGTATTTGCCGACATGGTGGGCAATTTTTTGGAGGTATTCATGTATGATTTCTTGGTCTATGGAGATTAATTTGATCAATATTTGGACTATCTAGATCAAGTTCTGTGAAGGTACTGCGAAGTAAACCTCATGCTCTTGTGGGAGAAGAGCAACTTTATGGCGATAGAGGGGATCGTGTTGGGTCACGTTGTATCGAAACGTGGAATGGAAGTTAACCCGGCCAAGGTGGAGGTAATTTCAAAACTGAGCCACCTACCAATCTCAAACAAGTATGGTCATTTTTAGGCATGTCGGTTTCTACCGGCGATTCATCAAAGATTTTAGCAAGCTTTCCCGACCGTTAACGAATTGCTAGGCAACTTGTTGACGATTGTGTGCTCCAAGCCTTTTGTAGTTGAAATATCCAATTACTCAAGCCCTTGTCATGCAGCCATTGGATAGGACACTACCATTTGAAATCAAGACTGATGTGTCGGATTATGTCGTATGTGCTGTGTTGGGACAGAGAAAAGATAATGTACCATTTGTTAATCACTAAGCTGACAGAACACTAGATGAAGCTTAAAAGAATTACATTGTCACAGAAAAGAGCTTCTAGCAATAGTTTTTACCCTGGAGAAGTTCAGATCCCATCTCCTTGGATCCACAGTCATAGTATACACTGACCATTCTACCATCATGTACTTACAACAGAAGAAGGATGCCAAACTACGCCTTATGAGATGGATCGTTCTACTCCAAGAGTTTGACCTTTAAATTCGTGACAAGTCTTGAGTAAAAAATGGTGGCAAATCATCTCTCAAGATTACCTGAGCATGAGTCTCCTGAGCAGAATTTGAAACCGACCACCGAGACCTTTCCAGATGAAGCCATATTGTCAGTCACCTTGCTGCCTTGATATGTTGTTGTGAGCTATCTTGTGTCCAAGAGAACTCCACAAGATTGGTCGAAACTTAAAGTAGATAAATTCTTGTTTGATATCCATTTCTACCAGTAGGAGGACCATATCTCTTTCGTAAGGGGGCAGATTGTATCTGGAGAATGTGTATTCCTTAGGAGGAATTTGCAAGTGTCCTCACGCATTACCATGATTGAGAATATGGAGGAAACCATTTAGGTAGAAGAATGATAGAGGAAGTACAACAATGCGGCCTTTGGTGGTCGACCATATTCAAATATGCAGAAGACTATGTGAAGCATTGCACTGATTGCCAGAAAATGGGTTAAACAATCGGGTTGAGAGACATAATGCCCCTGAAATTTATTTAGATCATTTGATGCATGGGGTATTGACTTCATGGTCCCATTTCTGAACAGTCAGGGATTCGAATACATTCTTCTTGTTGTCTATTATATCAGTTGTTAGGTAGAGGTTATCCCAACCCGAGCCGCTGACAATCACACCATCTGCCATTTTCTAAAGGATAATATCATCTCAAGGTAGGGGATTCTTAAGATTCTTATATGTGATTGCAGTAGCCATTTCATCAATAAAGAAGTTAACAAGATAACTCAAGAATTCTGCATTGAACATCGTGTCGCTTCTCCTTACCATCCACAGTCCAATGGCTTGGCAGAGTGCTCAAACAGGGATATTAAGACAATTCTTCAGAAGCTTGTGCGTCTGAATCGTAAGAACTGGTCTCAATCACCTGACTCAGTTCCTTGGGCTTACAAAACAGCGTACAAGTCACCTTTGGGAATGTTTCCCTACCGCCTGGTATACAACAATCCATGCCATCTTCCCATGGAACTCATTCATTGTGGGTAATCAATGTTTGTAATCTGGATTCCAAGATGGATGGGAAGAAAAGAAAGTTGGATTGAAGAGACTACTTGAATTGTGTGACTACCCATATGACAACAACCCGATGTACAAGGAGAAAGTCAAAAAGTGGCATGGCAAGCACATCCGCTGAAAGAATGTTGAAGCAAGTCAGAAGATCTGATTGTTCGATGTTGTTGAAACTTTTTTCAGGAAAGTTGAAGAGCATATAGATTGGGTCGTTTATAGTGAAGCATGTGCGTGACAACATCAACATAGTGATATCAGAATTGTCAGCTGACACACAATCTTTTGTGATCAAAGGATAGCTACTGAAACCATACCTAGAGTCTGACACCTTCTTGTCCGTTGTAGATTCTATTCAAGTTGAATATGAAGACGAGTTGAGAGCCACCGCATCTGTTGAATCACACAAAGCAAACAAAAATATTTTTGAATGATCTTTATTTTCTTCTTTTCTTCTTTTCTTCTTTTCATTTTTATTTTCATCTTTCTTCCGAAAAGGTGTTAACCCCTTTCATCACTACTATACTTAGGGCGTACCTTGTTCTAAGTGTTTGGAGGAGGTGTGCCCTGAGTGGTCATTCTTTGATCCCTCACTTGTCCCCTCAACTCTTGATATTCTGCTACACTAAGGGATATTTACTCTAAGTATGGGGGGACGATCAACTTCTCATTCATTATTCTTTAATCGTTGTCGTATAGACTCTTTTATACTCAGTACGAGTTATGTCTTCTCTTTTTCTCTCTGACCTATGAGGACATAGCTCAAGATAAGTATAGGGGGTCATATATACGTTGTATATACTTTAACCATAACTCATACTTTTTTATTTTCATATAATATGGCTAACTAATAAAAAATTAAAACACACAATCAAATTCTTTGTATATACAGAGTAATAAATCATGTTTAAAATGTTTTTTCAAAATGTTTGAAAAATATTTTGAAAATATTTTTGAAAAATCTTTTGAAAACTTTTTTGAATTTTTTTTAAAATATTTTCAACCTTTGTACAAATATTTTTGTTTCTAAAAATTCCTTTTCTTTGTTTTAAATAAAATATTTTAAAAATATATTTGTAAATGCTTAAAAAATGGTTGCAAAAATATTTTGAAAAATATGCACATAATATTAGAAAAATCTTTGCAAAATAATTTTCAAATTTTTTAAATATTTGTAAAAATTATTTGTCAAAGTAGTTTGCAAAATAAAGTTTTCAAAATATTTGTAAAAATATTTTCAACTTATTTTGAGAATTGGGCATAAAACATAATTAAATAAAGATCCTTTATAAACCTTATACATACAAACATGTCAATTCCTAAATCTTAATCTTGTAAATACCAGGAAGCACTCTCGTGTAAATGTTCACACATATTTCTTTGTCAAAACTTTTTACTTTTGAAAAAATCCTAAAAATCTCCAAAATTAAAAACTCCAAAAATATTTTCAAAACCTTTTCAAAAATTGCATAAAATTTTGCAAAACTTTTTCAAAAATCCCAAAAAGTTCAAAACAAGAAAATTGCATAACAAAATATTTTCCTTGCATTGTACATAGCAGTTGATTTTTTCGGATTGATGTTGATAATTGAGCAAGTCGAAGTAAAATTTGAAGAATGGAGCTTGGTTGGACCGTAATCTACTTAATCACAAGAACTTTATAGGAACTGGAATTGAGAAACATCGGGTCTACTAGACTTAATTCTCTTAGACCACGAGACTTGGTTCAATGTCATCTTGACTGCCTAAGTAGAATATTTCGAAACACACACAAGACTCTTGTTGATAATGACCTAGCTTGCACACCTGCACCTTAGACTTTTCTCACCTCAATTGAAGAGGTAGAAGGTTGGATTTGTTGGCATGAGACACAAACCAATGGAAACATCGAAAGTCACAAATTTGTGGCCATTGTACCCCAACTTGATCTAATAGCCTTGAGGTCTGTCTTATGATAGAAGTTGTGGGTTCTGATAATGCTCAAAAGAGGAATAGTCCACTGGCTCAAGAGGAAAAAGTCAATATGTAAATGATGCTATATGTAGTAAATAAAAAATGGAAAATAAAAACTCTAAAAAGAAAAGACGGACAAAATTCCAAGAAAAATCAATTCTTATCAGAGTATGTGTATATCTGTATACTCATATAAACAACCTTGAGCTTCAAAGTTATATTTATGTGAGCCTGCTGCTGTATGACTTGCCTACACTAGTCAAGCATTCTATGATAGGCGAATACACCGGCTACCATCCATTCTTCTCTCCACCTACTCTTCTTGAGCCGATTGTACTTGATCTTAGAAGAGAATACCCCGCTTCTGGAGAAAAGAGTTGTTGGATTGGGGAATTAGGTTCACCATGTTGGATAAGACTGACTTTTACCGCTTCAATCGAGGAGACCTACATATCACACACACTGTCCAAGATAGATTCATAGTCATAAGGGTTTGTGTATGAGTTGACATATTCTGACTTGGCTATTGAAGAGACTTTAGCAGAGTTTTGTGGGTCTTAGAGGTTGTTGTGTTTCAAACTGATAAGCGCTCAAGAATCGAGTTTCGCGGCCTTTTACTTTTTATTTAAAGAAGTGTCGGTTGTAGCAGAAAGCCGCGAAACAAATTCGGTTCTTAAACCTATCAAACAATTTTATGGTTTTCTGTCGGAAAACCGTTCACTAATATTTAACCAGGCAAGTGTTCCTGGGTCGAACTCAAGGAGGCAGAATATATTCCCTAATTTTTCTTCTTCGTAATCTTATTCTAATTCTTCTCTAAGTCAAAAAGCCTTTTTTTTAGTGGTTTTTATTTTTGTAATTTTTATTTGATTTTATTCTTTTCAATTTTTTATTTAATTTTCAAAAAGGGATATTTTGCAAAAGATTTACGTATTATATAGTAGGTGGATAGAATATAGGTGGTGCTATATAGTAGAGGTGAACGATGTTCGAGCCGCGTACTCGAACCGCACAAGAAACCAAAACAAGACGATGCGGTTTTCGAGAAAATCAAAACACGTCGAAAACTCGTCGAAACGCCGTGAAAACTTTATACTATATAGCTAGGGTAGTTGTGTAACTACCCTCCAAGAATCGTCGGAATCCGAGGTCAAACGGACAAGATATGGCCCCTACAGCCCAGGGGCATAAGCGTAAAGAAACTTATTAAACTTTGTTCTCAAACGGGTCCAAAAAGGACTGTTCTGTAAAAAAAATAACAACTCTTACACTTAGGTCCCTGCGGAGGGACCTAATTGTAATTTTACACAACTACGGAGGCGGGATGAAATTCTGAAGATTGAGCTGGGTTTATGTTGCAAATTTCCTACCGATTCGAAATCCACGGCTGAAATTAGAACCTTCAAGGCGCGGTCGGACGGTCGTCGTGCTGCCACGTGGCGGCAAACTGTACACCGTCGGTTCTTGAGTCAGTTGGAGCTATGGCGGCGGGTGCTTCTTCTCCGGCTGTTGCCGGCCGACCTCCGGCTTCTTGGGCTCGCCTGCGGGGCCAGAGGGGTGGCTCCTCCACCCCTCGAGCTCGCCCGCGGTGGAGTTGGTGGTGGCGCCGCTCCAAGCGGCGACGACGGCTCGAAGAAGGTGGCGGCTTCAACACTGATGGCTTGAGCACTGTTCTGGAGCTCCGACTTCAAGTTCGAATATCTGCAATGTCGTAAGCCCAAACTTCGATGCAGTTGTTTTGCATGAATCTTGGACCTACAATGAGTCAAATTCTATGCTCGATTCGAATCGAATCGGCCAAGATTATTAGATATAAAGCCCCAAAGTTAAGGAAAAAATACACAAAAGTCCAGCCAAACTAACAGAACGTGAAGAAGACGATACTTCGTGAATGAATTTGAATCAAATGCAATCGAATCGAAGGGAAGTTTTGATATGGCGTTAAAGACTGATCATTATTCTACCTAAAAGCGTGATTAGCCACGCTAATCGTGGCTCTATTCTCGAGAAAGAAAAGTGCAAAATGAATGAAGTGGTCTGGGGAGTTTCCAAGTATATGACCTGGAAGAAGTTTGCTCGACGGGCGACCTCGCCGGAGCTCTACGCAGCACTTGGCGGCGATGCAAGGCGAAGCTCCGCCTTGGATCCCTTCTCCTTCGACTCCTCTTCCTCGCGAGCCCTCCCCTTGGAGCTGTCACCTCCGGAGTTGGTTGAAATCGAGGGGGAAAGTTAGGTAGTCGAACAGCCTGGAGCTTGGTAGCTGGAGGTGGAAGAAGATGGTTGTTAATGGCGGGTCTTGGAGGCCTTTTATAGGGAAGATGCGTGGGCTCCAAGTAGAATCGAAGGGCTGGCGGTGTAGAGGGTTGTTAGGAGAATAGGATGGAGGGTTTAGATCGGCTGAAGAGGTTAGAGGTTAGGCGGGAAAAATCCATGAAGTCGGGCAGTTGGAACAGAAGGTCGGCAGACCTTCTTGAGGAAGAAGGCTCCAGGTGCTGACACGTGTCAGCACCTGGTTGGCCCAGATCATATAATTACTTATAAATTAAATATAAAATAGATAATGACGTTATTTTAAGTAGGTATAAATACAAGAAAGTTAGATAAATTAATTTCCTAAATTATGATATAAGTATTTTTAATAAATAATAATTATTATTTAAAATATAAATATTTTATTAATAAATATGTATTAATAAATAGGTTTTGTATTTTTAATTTAATAAATAATTAAGTAAAAATTAATTTTATATTTTCTTAATTATTAGAGCATTAAATAAGACTTATACAAATTTTTATAGATTTTAATGAATTAATTTACATATTTTAATAAATAGATGAAGTGTCTCTATAGGTCAAATATACCTATATTTTAGTGTATTTGATTTTATAAAAATAATAAATAGTCTCCAAAAATTATGAAATAATTTATGGTGAAACTAGAGGATCATGAAATAATTTAGAAATTATAAAATTAAGAAAATAATAAATAAGGTGTGTTACATAAAATAAATAGCCCAGAAACCCCTTTGTCTTTTGGTCCCAAAACCGACTTTTTGCAAACGGACTCCGAATTCAGTGAAACCACCTTCATTAATTAGATAATATTATTTTATGAACTTTAAAGGTGAGTAGAGTGAAATTGGAGTTCGTATGAGGAAGTTATGATGTTCGGAAGTTGAGATTTTGACAAGTTATAAGTTGGATTTCTTGGCATATTTACAGGGTAATATTTTTAACTTATTTTTATATTTTTATTTACATTTTTGTGAATAATTAGGAGAAAGATTTGGTGAAGAATAAGTTAAGATGAAATAATTAAAATTCTTTGAAGTTTTGTATTTATTTATAAATAATGAAGAGTGTATATACATGAGATAAATTATTTTTATTGGTTTTCTTTCCTTATCTCCCCCTACTTTTTGGGTTTGTCGACCAATCCATGTTGACTTGGTCTCGGGGGTTAGGCTATAAATATATCTTACAGTTATATTTATAGTTTAAGTCATGTTACATATATATACATATATTCCACATGCCTTTTTCTTTCTTTTTCTGGTTCTTTATTTATTTACATGAATTTAGTGGTTAAAAGTGAATATTTACACATGAATGGGGTTTTGTTAAAATATGAGAATTAGTGAGTATTTACATGTATTTGTTAAGGGTTTTAAGACAAAATGCGACAGAAAAGTTAATGAATCATGGATTCATCAACCCCCTATACTTAAACTTTGCTAGTCCCTTAGCAAACACTTATTTTGAAAAAGTAAGTGAAAAAGAAAGAAAGTTAGAATGAATTTGTTTTCCTAAACCAATTCATGAGAATAGACCAAGGACAGAGCTCGATCGGGCCTGAAACAAGCATTTTGTCGGAACCTTAACTAGGATTAGGATTTCATCCTCAACAGTCTTCACGTTCCATAATCCTTACTCAAGATCACTTCATTGGCTAGTTCAGACTCACTTATTCATATCGCAAACTCTATCATCCTTGAAGTCAACTTGCACAGTGTGTGAATTGATTTAGCTTTTCCTGCTTAGAGAACCGAAGAAACCGTCAATCCCGGCTATACACTCCTATGGCTTCCTCATCTCGCTACTCTTTCCTCGGGGAGGGAGGTATTCCCTTCTGAGTTCAGTTCTGCTATGTCCACAATCGAATATAGGGAGAAGTTAGAAGAATGAGAAAAGAAGTGGAGTGCGACCAGTGTAGACGCATCTCCTTGTGAAGCCCAACCGGTGTAGCTGAGTCTCCACTAAGATGTGCAGGCATATTTGGTGGAAGCTTTGACCAGTTTGGTCTATTTGGTGGCTTCTGCTTTGCTTTGACTTTGTAATTTGCTTGCACTGCATTCATCTCATGTGCCTCGACGGTTATAGAATCTTTTTAATCCGTCCATTTTTTGAGGTCTTAGAAAAATTGTGTCAGCAGATCCTTCCCTCATCCGAAGCAACTATCGCAACCCCAATCTCTCCCGTCTTTAGACGTCAATGCCGCAAAGATAAGGATAGAAATGCACTACCAAGATGTACTGTCCTTCGGAACTCCATGCGAGTTGAGCTAAGTGCAGAGTGCATGTGTTCAAAGTTGGTTCACTGGTGAAGAGTTGTACGGATGACTCCAAGTGGTCTACTTAAGCTCAGATGACTTGATTTCCCGAATATAGTCTTACGGAACTCAAAGATTTAAGTCATCAGACCTGAAGAGTCTAAATTCCAGTTCCTAATCAGGCTCCTTACAATGAGAGTTAAAGGCCGTAATCAAGCTCCATCCTTCAGACTAGACTCAGTCCTTAGTTCCGGAAATCAAACTTATTCTGAAAAATGCGAATGCAAATGCAACCATGTTTTTGTGAAGTCTATTTTCTGGATTTTACTCATTTTTTATGAATTTTAAGGATTTTGTATTTTTTTTACAAATTTTAGGACTTTGTATTTTTTATGGGTTTTTATGATTTTTATAAACAAGATTTTATTCACAATTTTTACAAGATAAATTTTATTTAAGTTAAGTATCTAATGTATTTTACAAATTTTATCTACAGAGTATTGTACAAGGGTTGAATGGCTTTTATACAAATTTTAATAAATAGGGTTTTAAATAAGTATTATACATATTTTAAGTATAAAATTTAAATTACAAATTTTAATTACAAGTTTTAAGTATATTTTACTTATTTACCAGGATTTTATAAATAAGAGAGTGTATTTTAAATTAACCCGTACCCACTTTTTATGGATTTTATAAGTATAGAAAATACATAAAGTACGAGTTATGACCGAAAGTATATATACAATATATACGCACCCCCCTATACTTAGCTTGAGCTATGTCCTCATAGCGTCAAAAGAGAAAAAGGAGGGCATAACTCGTGCTAAGTAAAAGTGAGTGAAAAGGGATATCGATGTCAAGTCAGTCAACCCCCCCTATACTTACGATCTGGTCATCGTAAGTATTATGAGAGAGCAAAAACGGGATGACTGAATGAAAAGGATAAATAACGAAGAAATCAAAAGAAAGGAATACGAAATTATCGAAATCACTCGGTCCCCCCTATACTTAGGATAAGGCATCCTAAGTATAAAAAGAATGTAGCCAAAAATTGGGGATCAGTGATTCGTGAAAAAGAATGGCTATACAAAAGAAATAGTACAAAAATAAAACGTAAATCAGCGGGCAATCGGTCCCCCCTATACTTAGGATCTGGTATCCTAAGCATAGAAGACGAGCAAAAATGGGGACGATTGTGGTCTATGAAGAATATACAAGTGTGGTGAATCTCCCGAATGGCTCAAAAGGATTTGTACAGGAAGAAGTAAAAGAATGATCATGATTCCTGTACAAAATAGATCACTTCAGTTCGGGCCAGATGATCAGTGGTCTCTACGAAGTGCTTCAGCATCTGCCCGTTAACCACGAACGGTTCTGCACCAGGTGACACATCTGATATCGCAATACTGCCATTGTCGTGCACCGTTCTGACTATGTACGGTCCTTCCCACTTGCTTTTTAATTTGCCGGGAAAAATCCTCAGCCTTGCATTGAACAACCAGACTTTCTGCCCAGGGACAAAGCTCTTGTGTCGGATGTGTCTGTCATGCCATTTCTTCACTTTGTCCTTATAGATCAGTGTGTTCTCGTATGCTTGATTGCGGATTTCTACCAACTCATTCATATCTATCTTCCTTTTGGCTCCTGCTTTCTGCATATCCATCAAAATTTCTCGGATTGCCCACTCAGATTTGTGCATAATTTCTACGGGCAAGTGGCACGGCTTTCCATAAACTAGCCTGAATGGTGAAGTACCTAAGGGAGTCTTATATGCAGTACGATAAGCCCAAAGAACTTGGTCTAGAAGAAGTGACCAGTTCTTCCTATCCGGTCGTACTAACTTCTGGAGAATTGATTTTACCTCCCTATTTGAAACTTCAGCCATGCCATTCGTCTGTGGGTGGTAAGGAGAAGCTACTCTGTGATCGATGCGGTATTGTTTCACTAGCTTTTTCACCTCCTTATTAATGAAATGGCTACCCCCATCAGAGATAAGAATACGAGGGATTCCGAACCGCGAAATGATGTGTTCCCTTAGGAACTTGCAAACGGTCTTACTATCTGCGGTTCGTGCGGGTATAGCCTCCACCCATCTGCTAACATAATCTACAGCGAGAAGGATGTACTCAAAGCCGCTGCTAGAAGGGAACGGTCCCATAAAATCTATGCCCCATGCGTCAAAGATCTCGCAAATAATGACGGGTCGCATCGGCATCGCATCTCTGGCACTGATTGTCCCTACAGCTCTCTGACATTCTGGACAACTCTTCACGAATGTGCAAGCATCTCTGGTAAGAGTCGGCCACCATAATCCGCTTTGTAGTACCTTCTGCGCTGTCCTCTTCCCTGAATGATGTCCTCCTGATTCTAGAGAATGACACAAAGTGAGGACACTATTATATTCCTCTTGAGGAATACACCGCCTGTAAATGCAATCCGGTCCTTCGCGAAAAAGAATCGGATCCTCCCAATGGTAGTATCGTGACTCAGACACGAGTTTCTCAACTCTGTTCTTCGGCCAACCTTGAGGACTTTTCTGTGTGACCAGAAAGTTCACTATATCTGCATACCATGGAAGTTCTGTCACCGCAAAGATACTCTCGTCTGGAAATCTCTCTGCAATCTCTGGCGTGTACTCATCTGAAGACTGATTTGACTGTAATCGGGAGAGGTGATCAGCTACCACATTCTTTACTCCAGGTTTATCCTTGATATCCAAATCGAATTCTTGGAGTAAAAGAATCCATCTAAGAAGGCGTGCCTTGGCATCCTTCTTTTCCATCAAAAATCTGATAGCTGAGTGATCTGTATAAACTGTGATCTTGGAGCCAAGTAGATAAGATCGAAATTTGTCTAGTGCAAACACTACTGCCAACATCTCCTTCTCTGTTACTGTGTAATTCTTCTGAGCATCATCTAAAGTCTTGCTGGCATAGTGAATAGCGATGGGAAGTCCATTCCTCCTCTGCCCTAATACAGCCCCGACCGCAAAATCTGATGCATCCGTCATGATCTCAAAGGGTAGAGACCAATCAGGCGGCTGTAGGACAGGAGCACTGATTATCTTTTCTTTAAGTGTGAGGAAGGCATGAAGACATTTATCATTAAAAACGAACTCGATGTCTTTGCCTAACAATTCAGTTAACGGTCGGGCAATCTTGGAGAAGTCTTGAATAAACCGTCGATAAAAGCTGACGTGCCCCAGAAATGACCGTAATTGTTTGATGTTGGATGGTGGTTCGAGTTTCTTAATGACATCCACCTTGGCAGGGTCAACCTCCATGCCTCGCTGGGAGATGACGTGCCCCAACACGATCCCGTGAGTAACCATAAAATGGCTCTTTTCCCATGACAGAACGAGATCTACCTCACAACACTTTTTCAAAACCTGGTCTAGGTGCGCTAAACAATCGTCAAATGACTCACCATAGACCGAAAAATCATCCATAAAAACCTCTAGAAAATCACCGACCATGTCCGCAAAAATAGCAAGCATGCACCTCTGGAAGGTCGCGGGAGCGTTGCACAATCCAAAGGGCATCCGCCTAAAGGCATACGTGCCAAACGGACAAGTGAAGGTGGTTTTCTCCTGGTCTTCTGGAGCAATTGATACCTGGTTGTATCCGGAGTAACCGTCAAGGAAACAGAAGTACTCATTCCCTGCCAACCGTTCGATGACCTGGTCTATGAAAGGCAAAGGGAAGTGGTCCTTCTTCGTCGCGGTGTTAAGTTTCCTGTAATCAACACATACTCGCCACGACGTGGTTACTCTCTTTGGAATCTCCTCTCCACTCTCATTTTTCACCATCTGAATTCCCGACTTCTTCGGGACAACATGTAATGGGCTAACCCATTCGGAGTTGGAGATAGGATAAATGAACCCTGCGTCACACCATTTCGTGATCTCTTTCTTGACAACTTCTCGTAAAACCGGATTCAGCCTACGCTGAAACTCTCTGGAGGGTTTGCTGTCATGATCGAGATAGATGTGATGTGAACATAAAGCAGGATTAATCCCGCGGAGATCGGATACAGTCCACCCAATAGCCTTGCGGTTTCTTTCTAGAATCTCCATCAAACGAGATTCTTGATCATCGGTCAATGTTGAGCTGATAATGACCGGAAACTGCTGATGTGGACCCGCAAGGAAAGCATATTTCATGTTTGGTGGCAAAGTCTTGAGTTCTGGCAAGGTAGTCTCTGGATCTGCTGCAACATCATCTATATCTGTATGGGGATCTGTGTCGTTAGGTGATGTGTCTGCATTCTGATTATTCACCATCTCAATGTGCTCTAAAGTCGGACTATAGAAGATGTTCGAGACATCATCCGACTCCTCAGAATGATCAGAAGAGAATAAGTCAACTAGATAAAATTCTGATTCATCTGAGATGGAGGAATTGTGTATACTCTCTGAATCTGAAAGATCTGCATTAATATCCTCAAAAGTCTGATCCTTTTGCTCATCATCATCCAGACTAAAATATAAAGTTCCATAGGAAGAGCTTCCTCCTAAAGTCTCAGACCCGTCCTCTGTCAAACATTCTTGGGTCTCTACCTGATATCTTTCGAGGTCGTCAAGGCGAACCTCATTCATGTAATCACAGGAGGCTAAAGAACTCAGAAAATCTGAAGATGCATCACTGGAAGTGTTGGATTCTCTCGCCATCTCTATATGTACCTTTTCACCCTCGGCGCGAAAAGATACATTCCTTGTATCATAATCGAAAAGAGCCTTTGCGGTCTCTAGGAAAGGCCTCCCGAGAATGATCGGGGCAAGGTGCAACTGTGCAGGGCAATTCATTTCTAGAACCGTAAAATCTACGGGGAATTGCAGACCCTGCACGGTTACGATAACGTTCCTAAGTATACCCTTAGGTCTCTTTACGGATCTATCAGCAAACTGAAGGATCGCACGAGATTTGTAAAGAGGACCTAACTCGAGATTCTCGAGTAAGGAAGCGGGTATAAGATTGATCGAGGAACCGTTATCTAATAGAGTGCGATCGAATTCGGCTTTTGCGATCTCGCATCTGACATAATGTGCACCTGAGTCTTTCTTCTTCTTTGGAAGCTTATTCTGTATCGCACAGGATGTAGCCTTAGTCAAAACATGCTTTTCTGTTCGAGATCTCTTTTTCCTACGCGTGGTGCATCTGTTTTTCAATTGATTCTTAAGCGTAGGAAATTGATCTAAGGCATCATGGAGCGGGATCTTCAGAAAGATATGATCTTTGAGCAACTTTTCAAATTGTGGAGATTCAGGATTATTTTTGGTCTTTTTCTTTCCTTTTCCAAACAAAGCATCAGGAAAAGGAATAAAGTCAGGAGTCAGAAAATCAGAACTTTTATTGAAATCATTGGAATCAGCTTGTACATCGAGAGTCTCAGAATTATTTACAAAACTCTCTAAGACTGGGGAAGAAATGTTTTTCTCTGGGGATTCTGCCTGATCTGGCGTGATATCGTCATCTGAGTCGCCAGTATCCATATCTGAACTGTTGGCATTACTCCCGTCTCTTGATTGTACGTCCTCATCCTCTTGCGGTTCCTCCTCCTCGGCATTCGGATCATGCTCGTGCTCCTCTGGTTCCCTCTCCTCTCCAGTAGGTGTTTGCGGTGATCTACCGCTCCTGAGACGAATGAAGTTAGACAAAAATTCAGGAAACGAGATCTTACCTGTAGTATCTACCTGATCTGGATGCCTCCTCTTGTTGTTCGGATTCATCTGAGGCTGAGCTGGGAGAGTGGTCTTTGGCACGGTTAACTCGTCCAGACGACGGTTAACCTGCTCCATTTCTGTCTTATGTGCAATCTGGAGCGTGCTGAGCATGTCCATGATCTGGTTGAGCGCCTGGGCCTGTGAAGACATCTCTGGTTCGGTATGGGGGCCATGGCTTGCTCCTCTCTCCTGCTTTGGCGTGAAGTGTTGAGAGGTGGACGGCTGGGAGTAGCGCTGTGGTGTAGAGGAAGATTGTTGCGGCTGCTGAAAAGAATAGTTCGGTGAAAACTGAGCAGGGTGCTGATAAGTAGGCTGTGGTCTCTGATGGTAGACGTTCGGATGAGACTGCGGCGACATAAAATTCTGGCGGTGCTGGAATTGCGGACGTCCATGCTGCGGATGACCGTACGGCTGCTGCTGCTGATGATTCGGTATACTCGGTTGCTGATGGTAGACGTTTGGAGTATACCAAATCCCATTGATCTCGAAAGTGGCTTGTGGCTCCACCTCTATCTCTGCAGTGCTGATGACCTGGCCGGCATTGGTATGAGACTGATCCTCATGCCAATCCATCTGCGGAATCTCGGGCTCGCTCTGAATATATTGTATCTGACGGGTGGGTGGAGCGGGTGCGATCCTCCGTGTTGGCTGTGAAGAAGTCTGACTCTGCTGGTACTGAAGTTGAAGATCAGAGACCTTCTTCGAAAGATCACTCAGCTGTTGAGGTAGAGATGAGAGTTTCTCCAACTCTCGCAGCGGCTGCAGGTCCTGGACTTGCTTATGAATCACATCCACCAATGTTAATTTCTCACCAATGAAGCTCATGTTGGTGTTGGATTCAGAGTCTGCTATATTTGCCACCTTATGATGCTCTCGGTGATGTGGTGGCTGCGGGGCTTTCTGATATGCCCGAGTAGAGTCTACAACTCTTGAGTTCTCGGCCATCCCTTCGAAGATGGTCCAAACTGACTCGGCATCTTTGTTCAAGTAACTACCGCCACATGCGGCACTAACTAGCCCCTGGATTTCCGGCTGGAGTCCTCCGAAAAAATTCTGTACTAGCACCTTCATTGGTATCTCATGATGAGGACATCTCTCTGTCAGGTCCTTGAATCGATCCCATGCCTCATGGAATGATTCGTTCGATAATTGTGTGAAGTTGGAGATCTGACTCCTCATCATGTTCGTCCTTCCTAGAGGGAAATACTTGCGCAGGAAGGTGGACTTCAGGTCGTCCCAAGTGGAGATTTCTCTCCCTAGATGGCTTAGCCAATAAAGGGCTTTATCGGCTAAGGCAAAAGGAAAAGCCTTTAGGCGCACGGCTTCCTGTGTCACTCCTGGATAGCAGGCCGTTCCGCATATCATCTCGAACTGCTGTAAAAACGTGAACGGCTCCTCTGCGGCATTCCCATAGTACTTGGGAAGCAAGGAGATGAAGGACGGTCGGAGTTCGTATGGCCCTTGATTCGGCGGTAGCCGAATCCAATGATGGAGCGTTCGCGCGCCCGGGTCATACTCGTCCCGTAAAGTAGCGGGAACCGCAGGCGGTAACTGGTTCCCGGCCCCTGCTCTGAGTGCGGCTAATTCAGCCTGCAACTCGGTCTGAACTCTAAACTGTTCTCGAATCTGTAGGTTCATCTGCTGAAGTGTGTCGAGAATACCTGTCGTGACATCTCCGTTCAGATCTGTTCTTCCCTCCGGATGATCCTCAGCTGCTGGCCTCTCATCTGCTGCCGGTGCTTTCCCACGAGCCATCTGATCGTCTGGAAAATGAAAACTCTCGTAAGAACTCATCGAGAAATACTCAGGAGATTTGGATTCCGTATTGAGGCGAAGGTCTTCCTCAATGATCTGGCCTAGAGGCGAGGGAGTCTGGGTCTGACTCGCCTCGAGATCGGATGGAACCAGCTCGGGAAGAGGGTCATCCCGAGCCTGTGAAGACATACGCTCGACGATGGACGGTTGAAAGCTCACAGAGTCTGAGCCGAAAAGCCGTCGAGACGTCATCTTCGATGTCAAGAGAAGATTGGGAGAGCACGTGTACGATTCAAAAGAAGAAGGAATGCGAAAGCCGCGGAAAACTCACGCCCCGCAAACAAACACAAAGCAAACCCCGTTTTCACCAACTCAACCCTGATGAAGACCGTAAGAGTTCGGTCTTTTTATCTTTTCTGTTTTAGGGTTGTTTTAGCAATCGTTGCAGTTACGCGGGCTGAGCAAGCCAATAGGAGCCCGATAGTTTCTCCAAGACACTGGCCCGAATCCTTACGCGAGACCACTTGCACTCAGCCAGTATGGGAGTAAGTACGGACCGTTTCCGGCTACCCGTGTTACTTGAGGACGGAGCCTTGCGCAGTGTCCTCTAAACCTCCCACTCTGCTAAGTAAACCCGGACCGTTTCCGGCTACCCGAGCTTACCCACTGAGGAACAGTGATCAGGTGTATGGATCCAGTAGTATCCCGCAAGAAATACGGGGTTTTGTCTCTATCCTTAAGTGTCGGCTCTCAACTCGCGCACTCTGAGAAATGTGCGGGGGTTACTCTCCCCAAATCAATTGAATCGATTTTACGGTTTTTGGTCAGATATTTTTAGCAGTCCCAATTTTTAATTTTGCAATTTTTATGAGTTTTCAAACAACGTCTATTTTTTGTCTTTTTGTTAAAACCCTATAGCAAGCACCTAGGTTGCAAGTCCTAAAACTAGCTACGAGGCACAAGCAGATAGAGCGAAAAACCTAAGCAAGCATCTAGAAAACCGCGAAAAACCGATAAGCGATAAAAGTCGCGGTGGGTGCCTTGATTCACCAGATACACGGTATCCGATGAATCAAGCCCCTAAAAAAAATGAAAATTTTATTAAGCTAGTACAACTCTCTCCCTTTCTCACTCAAATAAAAGGATACTAATTCTCTGCCCTCTGCAGTCGACTCGTGAAGAAGGAGCCGACCTCTGCTCTTTCAACTGACTCGGCTTCCGAGGAAACCGGTTGATTCTGCAGGCCCTGCAAAGATGATTAGCACAAAATAATATCAAGAAAGCCGAGAAAGCCGTAAAGAAAACAAGAAAGGAAAACAAATCACGAAAAAGCCGTACGAAAAACCATACGAAAAACAAAGAGAAGAAAAATAATAAAATCACGAAAAACAAAAAATCAAGGGAATCTAACGCCTCCCCGGCAACGGCGCCATTTTGATAAGCGCTCAAGAATCGAGTTTCGCGGCCTTTCACTTTTTATTTAAAGAAGTGTCGGTTGTAGCAGAAAGCCGCGAAACAAATTCGGTTCTTAAACCTATCAAACAATTTTACGGTTTTCTGTCGGAAAACCGTTCACTAATATTTAACCAGGCAAGTGTTCCTGGGTCGAACTCAAGGAGGCAGAATATATTCCCTAATTTTTCTTCTTCGTAATCTTATTCTAATTCTTCTCTAAGTCAGAAAGCCTTTTTTTTAGTGGTTTTTATTTTTGTAATTTTTATTTGATTTTATTCTTTTCAATTTTTTATTTAATTTTCAAAAAGGGATATTTTGCAAAAGATTTACGTATTATATAGTAGGTGGATAGAATATAGGTGGTGCTATATAGTAGAGGTGAACGATGTTCGAGCCGCGTACTCGAACCGCACAAGAAACCAAAACAAGACGATGCGGTTTTCGAGAAAATCAAAACACGTCGAAAACTCGTCGAAAAGCCACGAAAACTTTATACTATATAGCTAGGGTAGTTGTGTAACTACCCTCCAAGAATCGTCGGAATCCGAGGTCAAACGGACAAGATATGGCCCCTACAGCCCAGGGGCATAAGCGTAAAGAAACTTATTAAACTTTGTTCTCAAACGGGTCCAAAAAGGACTGTTCTGTAAGAAAAATAACAACTCTTACACTTAGGTCCCTGCGGAGGGACCTAATTGTAATTTTACACAACTACGGAGGCGGGATGAAATTCTGAAGATTGAGCTGGGTTTATGTTGCAAATTTCCTACCGATTCGAAATCCACGGCTGAAATTAGAACCTTCAAGGCGCGGTCGGACGGTCGTCGTGCTGCCACGTGGCGGCAAACTGTACACCGTCGGTTCTTGAGTCAGTTGGAGCTATGGCGGCGGGTGCTTCTTCTCTGGCTGTTGCCGGCCGACCTCCGGCTTCTTGGGCTCGCCTGCGGGGCCAGAGGGGTGGCTCCTCCACCCCTCGAGCTCGCCCGCGGTGGAGTTGGTGGTGGCGCCGCTCCAAGCGGCGACGACGGCTCGAAGAAGGTGGCGGCTTCAACACTGATGGCTTGAGCACTGTTCTGGAGCTCCGACTTCAAGTTCGAATATCTGCAATGTCGTAAGCCCAAACTTCGATGCAGTTGTTTTGCATCAATCTTGGACCTACAATGAGTCAAATTCTATGCTCGATTCGAATCGAATCGGCCAAGATTATTAGATATAAAGCCCCAAAGTTAAGGAAAAATACACAAAAGTCCAGCCAAACTAACAGAACGTGAAGAAGACGATACTTCGTGAATGAATTTGAATCAAATGCAATCGAATCGAAGGGAAGTTTTGATATGGCGTTAAAGACTGATCATTATTCTACCTAAAAGCGTGATTAGCCACGCTAATCGTGGCTCTATTCTCGAGAAAGAAAAGTGCAAAATGAATGAAGTGGTCTGGGGAGTTTCCAAGTATATGACCTGGAAGAAGTTTGCTCGACGGGCGACCTCGCCGGAGCTCTACGCAGCACTTGGCGGCGATGCAAGGCGAAGCTCCGCCTTGGATCCCTTCTCCTTCGACTCCTCTTCCTCGCGAGCCCTCCCCTTGGAGCTGTCACCTCCGGAGTTGGTTGAAATCGAGGGGGAAAGTTAGGTAGTCGAACAGCCTGGAGCTTGGTAGCTGGAGGTGGAAGAAGATGGTTGTTAATGGCGGGTCTTGGAGGCCTTTTATAGGGAAGATGCGTGGGCTCCAAGTAGAATCGAAGGGCTGGCGGTGTAGAGGGTTGTTAGGAGAATAGGATGGAGGGTTTAGATCGGCTGAAGAGGTTAGAGGTTAGGCGGGAAAAATCCATGAAGTCGGGCAGTTGGAACAGAAGGTCGGCAGACCTTCTTGAGGAAGAAGGCTCCAGGTGCTGACACGTGTCAGCACCTGGTTGGCCCAGATCATATAATTACTTATAAATTAAATATAAAATAGATAATGACGTTATTTTAAGTAGGTATAAATACAAGAAAGTTAGATAAATTAATTTCCTAAATTATGGTATAAGTATTTTTAATAAATAATAATTATTATTTAAAATATAAATATTTTATTAATAAATATGTATTAATAAATAGGTTTTGTATTTTTAATTTAATAAATAATTAAGTAAAAATTAATTTTATATTTTCTTAATTATTAGAGCATTAAATAAGACTTATACAAATTTTTATAGATTTTAATGAATTAATTTACATATTTTAATAAATAGATGAAGTGTCTCTATAGGTCAAATATACCTATATTTTAGTGTATTTGATTTTATAAAAATAATAAATAGTCTCCAAAAATTATGAAATAATTTATGGTGAAACTAGAGGATCATGAAATAATTTAGAAATTATAAAATTAAGAAAATAATAAATAAGGTGTGTTACATAAAATAAATAGCCCAGAAACCCCTTTGTCTTTTGGTCCCAAAACCGACTTTTTGCAAACGGACTCCGAATTCAGTGAAACCACCTTCATTAATTAGATAATATTATTTTATGCACTTTAAAGGTGAGTAGAGTGAAATTGGAGTTCGTATGAGGAAGTTATGATGTTCGGAAGTTGAGATTTTGACAAGTTGTAAGTTGGATTTCTTGGCATATTTACAGGGTAATATTTTTAACTTATTTTTATATTTTTATTTACATTTTTGTGAATAATTAGGAGAAAGATTTGGTGAAGAATAAGTTAAGATGAAATAATTAAAATTCTTTGAAGTTTTGTATTTATTTATAAATAATGAAGAGTGTATATACATGAGATAAATTATTTTTATTGGTTTTCTTTCCTTATCTCCCCCTACTTTTTGGGTTTGTCGACCAATCCATGCTGACTTGGTCTCGGGAGTTAGGCTATAAATATATCTTACAGTTATATTTATAGTTTAAGTCATGTTACATATATATACATATATTCCACATGCCTTTTTCTTTCTTTTTCTGGTTCTTTATTTATTTACATGAATTTAGTGGTTAAAAGTGAATATTTACACATGAATGGGGTTTTGTTAAAATATGAGAATTAGTGAGTATTTACATGTATTTGTTAAGGGTTTTAAGACAAAATGCGACAGAAAAGTTAATGAATCATGGATTCATCACAAACGCGGTTCCCACATAAGGTTTCGACCAAACTTAAACTCCAAAGGTCCGACTGAGCTCCAAACTTTGTGAGGACAAGCTCAAGAGTTAAAATCAATCCAAGTTCTTTCTTTTTATTTTCTTTATTTTCTTTTCTACACCTATAGGCATAAGCATTTTCTAGGTACTAGCAAAGGCAAGTATAGGGGGGTGATGAATCTCCATTTCGTCACCTTTATTTTTTCATTTTAGCCTTTAAACCCTAGTTAAATACATGTATATATTGTTATTTTGCATGAATTAGCATTCATTATTTATTTTGTAAATATTGTATAAAATATATTGTTTAAAGCCAAATTAAAAGAAAAAAGAAAATAAAAGAAAATGAAATAAAATATCAAAGGTATTTTATGATCGTAAACCCCAAGACCTAAGCATCATGATGACTGGATCGACAAGGAATAAAGTAGGGGGAGATAAGGACCAAAAATACAATAAAAATCCTAATTATTTATTCTTCAATAATGCATTTAGGGGACCAATTTTACTCTTTATTATTTATACATAAAATCAAGAAACTTTGTACATGAATGATGTAGATAAAAATACATAGAAAAATACAAAATTTATTTAACATTAAAATAATACATATTATGCATTCTACACTTTGAAAAAAAAATCCAAAACCCAAACTTCCCAGACCCATATCTTCTCCATATGGACTCAAAACGCATAAAAATCACCTTTAATTGTATATAATTTTTAATAAGTTATTTAATGAAGGTGGTTTCACTTAATTTGGAGTTATGATACAAAAGTTGGGTTTTGTACCCCCATTGTACTATATACCTGAATAAAATATTCATTTGATTTATTCTTTATATTTTTCATAATTTTATATTTTTATAATTTTGTAGATATTCTTTATAGTGTATGTACATATTTAGAATACAATAAAAACATAAAATATACGCTAAAATAAAATAATATAAAAAAATACATAGATGAATTGCATATACTTATACCTATTGTGGACACATTATTTTTAGGGTTTTGAATTTCTGATGTCAAATAAAAGTGCAGTGGTCATTGCAACCCAAATATCCCGCAACAAATAAATAATTTTTTTCTTCTCAAGATATAAAAATATTTACAAGAGAATAATGAAGCGAGAGAAATTTTTGTTGCTTATTTACCTGTATACCAACAGGATCGAACTCATGGAGGCTACAATTCCCGAGGGTTATTCAAATAATCGAAAATCAATTAAAAGAAAAAGGGAAACACAAATCCAAACATTCTTGTTTTTTGTGAATTTTTTTGTCCTTTTAATTTTTTAAAATTTTTTTATTTCTACTTTTTTATTTTCTGATCTTCAAATTTAATGATTTTGATTTTCTTTGCAATTTTTTATTTTCAAAAATTAGAAACAATATACACAAGGGACAAAATATGCATACCATACTATTTTTGTATTTTTTAATTATATCATAAATGCTTAGAAAAAAACAGAGAAAATATTTTTGGGTTTTAAAGGCTTTGAAATTTTTTTAGAAATTTTTGTAGAATTTTTTAGTTGTTTTTATATTTTTCTAAAAATCAAACAGTGGCAAAAATTGCAAACAGTGCAAAACCTAGAGTAATTTGCAACTTAAAAATACTTTAATGCCGAAAACTCCCGGAAACTATTTTTATGCTAAAATATAGACAAATATCTACAAACGGGAAGTGAAATCACGATTTTTGGATTTTTGTATAATTTTATGTGATTTTTCAAAGGCTTTTAATATTTTCATTTTTTTGGATTTTAAAAAAATTAATGTATGAAATATGCATAGAAATTAAAAGACAATGAAAGGAAATTAATCTAATTTTTTGGAACTTTTAGAGCAATAATTCAAATTTTTATGAATTTTTGAATTTCAGGAAGAGAAAAGGACACTATTTTTTATTTTTTAATAATAACAAATGAAAATAAATTGCAATGAAATTTTTATGCTGGAAAGATTCACACATTAGGAGCATAGAATGATTTTTTTAGAAATTATTGACCAACAAAAACATTTATTTTACTGAAAAGAACATGAAAAATAATGTTTGGAAACATGGACTGAACGGTGATTATTCAATGTTTTAGCATTCAATAAATAACAGAAATAAATAGAGGACTAAAACTGCAAATTACCTAATGAAACCTGCCACGCACGTGATTGGCTCTGGCTATGGGGCTTCTTGCAATTTTTAGAACCTCTGTGGTTGAGTTGTAATTTGCCCAAACATAATTAAAAAATCCCCTTAGGATTTTTGTTCCTCTCCTTTATTTCAAGTCGAGAGGCAGGGGGTGCCGCCCCTTTCTCTTCCTCTCCCCAAGCGTGCGGCGGTGCCGTTTGCAGTTGGTCTGCCGACAGTCACGGGTGCTGGCACTGGGGCTTGGCTGGACAGGCGGCGATGGCGGTGTGGACTCCGCGCGGCGCTCGCGGAGGTGGTCGCTAGTCACATAGGCCCCAGCCGTGGGTGGCAGGAGGGATGCGCTTAGGTACGGACAACGCCTGTGAAGATCGGTGGCTCGCCGATGGTCGGGTCGCGGTGGTGATGGAAGGGGCTCCACCCCTAGCAGAGGTTGTGCGGCTGAGGCTTGCGGTCGTTGGGAGCGGCGTAGGCGGCGCCGCTCAGGCGCGGAGGTGGTGGCGGAAGATCGGCGGCCCAACAGCGGTGGCGGCGGAATATAGGCGTCCTAGTAGCAGTGGCGGGCAACGGCAAGAGGGATGAGCAGCCACGGGCATCGCTGACGACTGGAGAGGTGGCGTATGCGAGTTGTAGTTTTTTTATTTTCAAATGTATACAGTAATAGGAAAAAAATAAAAAACTTGTTTGATTTTGTTCAAAAACAGAAATTGCAGAGCTTTTTTATAATTTTATTTATTTATTTATTTTGTTGTTTTTTTATTTATCCTGCAAAATAAATATTAGAGAGAAAGAAAAAAATATTTTTTTGTTTTTATTTATAAATAATTAGGATGCAAGCACGATGGCTCGATCCCAAAATCAAAACGGAAGTCGTGAATGAGTACGGATCTAAGGAGAATGGCGGATGGAACCGGATCTCCAACCACCGTGCGTGGTCAGAGGTGAGAGATCGTGCGAGGTAGAACGGGAACATGTAGAGATCGAGAAAGTGAGACGAAGAATCGGAATAGAAGGTGAATAAAACTCTTGATGGATTTTAAGATCTAGATAAAAAATGACAACTAAATAAAAATGCAAAAAAAAATAAAACTACGATTAATCTAGATAAAAAATAAGAGAATTTGGTGGATCTCACCTTAGGAGCGGAAAAGACCGTGATCAACCTCGACGAAGGCCGACTTGCTGTAACCAAATGGCTCGGAGGCTAGGCACCTCTCTGCGACTATATAGCTCTCGGAGAAAATGCTCCTCTCACCAAAGATTAATCAAGTTGAAATGAGGGAGTGGGAGCCATATTAATAGATAAAGAATAGAGTTTAATTTTTTTTTTTGAAATTTTTAATGAAGATAAGAGATAAGAGAAAACAATTTGAAATGAGATCAAGTTAAAATTATTTACAAAAATTATTATTTTTTGTAATTTTCGTCACATTATTAAATTGAATAAAAATGTTATTTTTTTTATTTTTTTATGATCGTTATTTAAGAATAGCAACTATATACATATACTATATGCAAATGGTACATTATATACATAGTTAAATAAGGAAATTATTTTTTTTATTTTTATTAAATAATTAGTAAAAATATTTAGAAATATTAACAAATACAATATGTACAAATAAATTGTGAAATTGCATAAACCACCCCAGAAAATTGACTTTTCAACCGTAATTCCAAAAATTATGAAATCACTGCCATTTTAAAGATAATTAATTTAGAATACAATGGAAGTGAGCTTGGTTCAATTTGAGATAATATGAAGCCGGAATTGGTCTTTCAATTATTGCTCAATGGTCTTTTTAAAGTGTGGTTGCTTCTATTATGTACATGATTTTATTTTGCAAACATTTTTATTAATTAGGAAATATTTTTATTTACAACTTTTGTTTTGAAATTATTTAATTTTAGGTCAATTTATGTACAAACAAAATACTGTAGTATTCACAACACATATTTTTTTGGAATTTTTTAATTAAGGACCCTATCTCGCCCTACTTTATTCCTAGTCGATTAGATCAAGTCTGGACCTTCTCTTGGGGTTCGGGTCAGCCTGTATCTATTACATATATACAGTCTTTTCTCTTTTCTTCATTTTTCCTTTCTTTCTTTATTTGTTTATTTTAGGTTAAAATGGTAATAAGTGTATAATACTTACACACAGATGCAAGTTAGTAAAAATATGGAGTTAGTATTTATACATGTATTTTATAAGGGATTTTTAGCTAAAATAAATGAATAAAGATGATGAAATACAGATTCATCACTGATATAATAAATACCGTTATTAATTAAGTGTACAAATAACCTCAGAAAAATACAGCAAAAAATATATTTGAGTACATTCAAATAAGTTATAAATATATAAATTGTTTATATAAATTAATAAAATATAAAACATAAAATAAAAATAAAATATGAATATCATTGGTAAATATACCTGTAAATAAACACTTGAAAAGTAACTTACAATAAACTAAGTATATAAATAAATAAAAATCACCATAAAAATACTACATAAAATAATAAATATTCTTCATGTTTTAATTCAAAATTAATAAAATCATTTAATATTTTCTTTTAAATCAATAAGGATTAATTTTTTAACTTGTCATTTTCCTGGCCGATGTGGCCTAATGAGGAGCCAAAACCAGTTGATATTGGTCAACTGTCTAGTCTCCTAGGACCATGTCGTGTCAGAAGTTTTGACCTTGCTTCTCGATTTTTCCCCGATGACTCTTCTATTATGTCTTATCATTTGCTTCTGCTCTTTTATTCCTCGACCATTGCACTTACAAGCGAGTCTCATACCTCGACTAATGGTATTCTGTATCGAGCACCACTGCCTGAGGAAGATGCCATGTAACATCTCATTCGCCTTCCTTGATTTTTTGATCCCTCTTACGCCATTGAAACCCTAATCTTCGAGCATATAATGACTCCTGGTGATAGCAAGAACTCCTAGGAGGATTTAGCAAAGCATTTGGTGTAGAATCTAGGTCAATCAAGCTCCGACCACCTGCTTCGCCGCGAGTTCGCTCCACTCGATCCAAGTTAGGAAAAGCTCCTTCTTTCATGTTCTTTCTGATCATTAGCATAGCGGTAGATAGTGTGCACTTCTATTTCCTTAGGTTTTGTCTGGTTTATCATAAAATTCAAGAACATGATCAGCGGAGCTCCAGATCCGCCTATTGTTTTACCGTATCCGATTGTCCTTTGCCTCTGCTCTTGCTTCCATTTCGTTCCCCAATGCTTTCCCTTCGCCCAACACATCTCCAGTCAACTGGTGCCTCCTTGGATTTGGATTTAGGTGTCCCTCCTCCGCCGTATGCCAGAGCACCTCCATCCGACTCATCTCCGTTTCATCCCCACTGCCTGAAGCCACCAGAGGCTTTGTTTTTGGTCCCTTTTGCTAACCCTGCAATAAATGAGAAGAAAAGACCCCTTTATAGGGATTTGGAACCCAAGGAAGAAGCTCCATATCCTCCTTCTCTCCAATGTTCCTCCAGCAAGCTCTAGAGGATTCCGACAGCTACATTCGATGCGAAAGACCCCCAGAGCATTTTGCCTTTCATCAATGCTCCTGCGGATGGAAGACAATGGAGAATCGATCGATTGAAGCTACCCAGCCGCCTATTCTTGAGTTGTTCCTCCATCAACCTTGGAGTCATCCGATCGTGAGCGCATCACTGGTGGTGTAGAAATCATCCGTTCAGAAGCCTCGTAGCCATCAAATCTAGGGCCCAGATTTGATCATGGCCCTACATCCATGAATCGACACTAACCATTGCAATGCATACACATGGTTAAGTGAAGCGGATCCGACTATCGACCCGCGTACGTGGAGGGTATCTTGCGCACACCCTCCTACCTTTTGTATTTTATTTTCAATCCATAAATATTTATCTATAGCTTCAATATTTTTGTAGTATTTTCAAATAGGCCTCTGTACTTTCCATAATTGCTTTTAGGTCCAGTCCATGCCAACTTGTGTGCCTGTGGGCGTGAGGGGGCTAGAATTTTTGCACCTAAGCCCCTAGGCTTGTTGTATTTTGATTTAGTCCTTGTTTTTGCATTAATTACGTAATATTTTTTGACAAAATTACATCTGACACCCTGATCTTGTTATTAATTGCAGAAATATCCCTCTGAGTATTATTTATTGGATATTTTTGAGAAAATTGCACTTTTGGCTTTAACTTTTTTCTGAGGTGTTCGACAAGGGCCCTAGAACTTAAAATATTTGCATAAATACCCCTGTCAGGATGTATTTTCTTTTTGGTGATTTTATTTTATTGAAAATTACTCTAGGCCTCTAAAACATTTTGGAAAATTACTCTAAATATCTAACATAAATATATACATATACATATATATATATCACTCATATTTTAGGTATTATAAGGTTATTTTCTATTTATTAATAAAATGAGCTATTTGTCCCTGTTTTCTTTTAAAATTAAAAAAATATTACAACAAAATTTGAAAAAATATAAAAATATATATTTTTTTATTATGGTATTTTGAGATGACAGATCAAAAACCACTAAAAATAGAAAAAGAAAAATACTAATCATTAAAAAAGCTCCAAATCCTCATAAAAATTTTAAAAAACTCTGAAAAAAATACAAAATATTTCTTTCAGAATTTTGTTTACTATGCGGTCGTGTTTGTATTCGCCTCTTCTTTCTTCTTGTAGCTCTAGTCGGAGTTGTTGATGCTTGAGGGCTTTGGAACTCGAACTCAATATCAAGCCTCCTCTTCCTTCTTCATCTTGTGCCCAGGTGTCAGATTCCTGGTTGGACTGGGGGATCCTAGACCCGAGCTCAACCCAAAGCCTGACGTTCTGATGAGTCCCCGCTACTACAACTGGACTTCTCGTATTATATGCTAGAAATAGTTTTGGAATTTTTAAAGTCTTTAGCTATTTTAATTTCCAAAACAATCTTATACATTTATGTTGTTCATCATTTTCCCTTATTTATTCAATTAAAAATACAAAACAATAGTACAAATTATAAGAAAAATATCAAAGAAAGAAAAATGTGAAAAGCCAAAAACATTTTATTTTGTGATTTTTGAGCATTTATAGTTATTTTTATAAATATAAAAGCTATATCTACTTATGTATTTATAAATACTTTTAGTGTTATTATTAAATATTATAAAATAATTAAAAATTAAAAAATATAAAAAGAAATAAAATTATAAAATAAAAATCTAAAAATTATAAAAACAAAAATTCAAAATTTTAGATAATTAAAAACTCACAAATATTTAAAAAATACCCATAAAGGCCCAAAATCCTTCATTGTTCTTTTTAGCTAATTTGGATTGTCTATTCTCCATTGTTCCCTGAGTTCGACCGCTAATGTACTTGTCCACTATACATTCTATTATAGGGTATAATAAATTTTGACCCCTTACTTGTTACTTTATTTCTTGTACGGGTTAATTGTTGATTAAATGTGGTTATTGAGAGATGGTCACAGTAGCCGAGTCCTTGAATTGTGAGGCTCATTTTAGATCCCTCGATTTTCTTGTTCGTTAGTTGGTTGTTTATAGGGGTTGTGGGTTGGGGAAAAGTTGTGAGAAGGATGCCTTGAATGTAGGGTCGAGGGTGTAAATGGTAGAGGTGATTACTAGAGGGCAACCAGATGGGATTGAGAGTCTGGTATAATGGATTCAAGAAGAGACAAGAAGGTGTGGGATTTGTTTTTTTTATGCTAAGTTTATGTTTGGGGTTTGACTTGGTAGGGCAATGGGGAACTAAGATTTGGTCTTTCTTGTGTTTGATTTTCACCAGGTTGTTTGGGGGGCGAGGGGTTGCGAGCGGAGTGGTAGAGTGATCAGGTATTTGGAGGGAAGTTGGGTGCTGGAGTAAAGTCATGATTTCGACAGAGTAGGCGCTTCCTGTAGCCCTTGCACCCCATCGCGCATGAGGACGGGGGAAGAGCAAAGCTAAGGTTGGGAAGGAGAAGGGAGGAGGGGCAAGGGGAAGAGAGGGATCTTACCTGGGGAGGAGCGAGAGTCGGATATGGACATGGATGTGTCTAGAATTCCAACTACGAGGACATAGAATACATAAACATATGTTTTACTACGGATATAGATGAAAATGGATATGGATATATCCGAAAATTGGATTACCATATTTGAAAAAAATACTGAATATGGAAATCTGTATTTAAAAATTAATTGAATATGGATATGAGCACCAATATCAATTGTAAATAATTTCTGAAGATGGATATGGTAACATTAAAAAGATCTGAATTCGGATCCGAATACAAAGTAATATATACATATAGATATACATACATACATACATACATACATATACACATACACACACACATACTTACATACATACATACATAGATACATATATATGAGGAAAGGGAAGCTACTCCATGGAGCAACCAATCTTAGCTACTCCATGCCTATTTTTTGCTGATTTTTTTTATTTTTTTCTGAAAATACCGCCATGTATTTTCACTCACTATATCTCTCTAATATGTCATTCGAATTCCGCGAGAAACAAAGGCTCCTATGACCTCCATCCAGAACATGTAATTTGAATTATCTTAGAATTGTTGCAATCAAGCTATTCTGGATGGAGGGCATAAGAGTCTTTGTTTCTGACGAAATTTGAATGACATATTTGAGGGATATATTTATGAAAAGCCATGATGGTATTTTCCATAAAAAATAAAAAAGTCGACGAAAAATGGGCATGGAGTAGCTAAGGTAGCTAACCTTTCCTCTACATGCATACATACATATATATTATATTGTGTTTAGTAAACATTTAAGCTAATCCCCATGTTCCTCCTCGATCTCCAATAATTAAGACTCCTCTTTGTCATCTTCGTAGGAATCGTAATAGGAGAAGCCTCAAGTAGGCTTTACCCCTTGACTACTATATTTGTAGAGTAGCCCCTCCGCAATTTATAGCTTTCATTGATTGGCTAAATATTTTTACTAGTACGTGTGTATTGTAATGGCAGCTTTTTAAATAACTTCATACTTGATACTTGTTCGATTTAAATTCGTAATTTATCTTTGTTCGATAGCTTTTGCAGTCTATCTTAAGTCGATCATTATTCATATTCGTTTTTATTCGATCGGATTCGTATTCGATCTGAATTGTACCCGAATATATTAGGATATATCCCTAATTAAATTCATATGCAACTCATATCTTTATTCGTAGTCATATCCAATCTGTATCCGATCTATTTTCATCCCAAACCGTGGATGATTTCTCCCTCTTTCCATCGTCATTAATCGGAAACCACAGTCAATCGACGTCGAAAAAAAAGGAAGTGTTGAATGTGCGATTAATATCCGATCCCCTTGTCCAACACCCCCACGAATATATGATGTATCCCATCACCTTTTCCGATTCAAGGACGTTGACCCTCCATCTGAATTGTACCCCCAATTCTTGTACAAGACATTGAAATTCACCAGTTCTCCTTTAACTTTAATGCACTTGTTAATATATATACCTCTTATTGTCTCGTTCGTTAGTGCACGCCATGTATTCTGTTCTCCCCTAGTTAATGCATGTTTGATATGCTGTGAATCCAGTCGACACTGTTGAATTTTAAATGGATAAAGATTGGACGTTAATTACAAAGAATCTAAATTAAAAACATACAAAAGTTACTCGATCGGTTCAGGTTTAATAGATTACGCATAAAATGGACTATGATTAAAAAAAAGCTTCGTGTCGTTGGGTAGAAGGAAACAATGATACCTCGTAGGGGCAAACGTATGACAGAAATAAAACACCTGTTAAAAAATAAAACAAGACCGGTTCAAGGCCGAATCTATGTTAGTTGTGGATTAACAAACTATTGTTTATTGCCGACAAACAACGTTGAATAAAGGACTTGCATTAAGATGTACGATTTGCGTTACGGCCTACCTTTAATGAAGGCCTAGTCCAATCTACGAAAATCGCTCATGCATGGTTGCAAGATTTAAAACTCGCACGGCATAATTGAGATGCAGGCCATTGATGTTGACGAACATCCAGTGGAAGATATATATGTGTTAGAGGTGTGTATCAAATGAAGCTCTACATTGGATTTGTATATAGGACCCACGTGTTGCCCTGGAAACAAGATTTCAAAGTCTCCATGTCCGCGTGAGGATTCATAGTTTAGTGCCATCCACCCTATTAATTAATTCAATTAGAAGAACCTTTCTTGCAATTTTATTTGGGCTTCTTAAAACTATGCAACGCATTTCAGAACATATATCAATTTGGTGTTTTTCAAGGTAAAGTGCTCGCATTGTTTGCTTGATAGACATTCCTAATTGACAAGTAAATAAAATTAAGATTTAATTTGGCTTAAACAATTCAATGATTGGGGTTTGGATCAGTGGGGGTTTTATCCATTGTTGAGATTGTGGATTTTTTTGTACTGTTGTAGCGACGATTGAGTTGACAGCAAATCAACCAGTAGCAATATGACCGGGTATGTAAGCAGTCTATGTTAGTAGAAAGACTCGATTGGCTAATGTTGAAAGTTCCAATTGGAAGTCTCTAGCCTTGTTTTTTCAACCCGAAGGTGTTTCCATGTTAAATCATTTTGTCACTTGTGGTTTAGTTGGTTATCCATTAACTTGTTTTAAAAGTGTTAACACTTTTCTTGTTTGAGAATTTTTTTTAATTGTAGCGATACGGATTCTATGATCCGATCCTATAGGTTCCAACAAGATATATATCACAAACTCTCTCTCTCTCTCATACACACACACAGACATTCACACCGAATGTATAGACACACATTCACATGCACACACATACACACACTACACATACTAACACACAAACCAGCACGTAAATACATGACAAACTATATACATACATACATAAATATCGCTACACATACTCTCTCTCACACGCATGTACTAACACATTCATGTACTATTATACAAAGATGCTAGCATATACACAAGAAACTCTCTCTCTCTATCTCTATCTCTCATGCATATGCTAATAGATACTACTCAGACTGACACACATATTAGCACATAAATATATACATACTAAAACATGCACACTCTAACGTACACACACCCACACCCATAATACAAATATGTATAATAACATAACACATACAACATACACACAAATACAAATACATATTTTATTAAAAGTATTAAATATATTACCTCTAATTGTGATATATTTGGGTATCTGGAGATAAAAATGCACATATGATGATTTATCACAACATATATAACAAATATAGTGACCATTTTAGCAAATTGTTCCTCACGCATTTCATCGAGCACCTTTAATGCATTTTCAATTTGAGTGTAACGGGCTAACAAAAAGCAAATCAAAAATTGGTATTACGTAATGTTTGAAGTCTACTGTATACTACCCAAAATATTTAAAATGATTATAAATAATAAATTATATAATCTCATAAAAATATAACACATAAAAAATTGATCAATTTAGACTAATAACCTAAAAATAAGCAATAGACAGTAGACATGATATTGTGATTAGAAATACCTCTATGAAGTTGACGAGGTGGAGATGAACTTGTTTGCATCTCAATGATAGAGGAGAGGAGTTCTCGATAATATAGAGGAAATGAGGGTTTGTATGAGAAATAAGGAAAAATGATATGATTTCAGTTCTATCTAGCAGACTCATATTTCCTTGCCATTTCCTTGCCTGCCTTTTGTATAAGGCGCCAATTTATGTGCCTTTCCAATTTCTATTGGCAAAGTAACCTAGAAAGAATAATCCTAACCAAGTCCTTGCCAAGTTGTTCTCACTAATGGTTCTTTTTCATGTAGTGGAAGATCACATATGAGAGCTTTTCCATGAGTTTATGTCTGAGACTTGAGAGGTTTATGTGATGAAAGTGAAGGATATTAAGAAATATTAGTTACTTGGGGCAGCAGAATTTAAAAATTTTAAAATGATGAAACCACATGATCTGAGAACACTTCTCGGATTGTTTCGTCTAAACCACCAATAGGTATTAATGTTACCTATTGAAGTTTGGTTGCGATCGAGTCTATAAAGGAAGAGACCTCCTGTCTCATGTCCGGTCCGGCAAGGGAGACGCTTGTGAGTGCATTGATGAAACACGTGCTACTCGCAATACATGTTGATTATCCAAGCGGTAAATCTCCTGATCTCGTCTCGCGAGATCCGACGTCTTCTTCACGAGCGAGGCGCACAAAAGGATATGGAGATCCAGGGCAGTCGATGCGGTAGCATAACAGCGATGTGGCAGATACAAGGATCTCTAGGTCAACAAGTTGACGGCCACATTGTTGAGAAAGAGAGGGGACGGCCATGAGAAATTAGAGAGAGGGAGAGATTATTGTATTTCACAGTGTATGTGTGTTGTAAAATAAAAGGCTAGGGCTACCTTTTTATTCATACTATTTTGGATGTCCATGGATCACAATCCATGTGCTCAAAAAATCAAAGGTTGAGATTGGTTTGTACTTTCAATCAATGGCCATGATCTTGTTATGTTTTAATTACCAATAACATATTTGTTGGCTTTTAATTTCAATCAATATATATCAATTTAAATCACACAACCAAGGATGGAATTATTTGGAATGAATGGAGCCCCATTCCATATATGAGGTGGACGACCACCAATTGAGAGAGCTCAACTTGGTCGTCCACCCATGTATGGCAAGGAGGCCTCATCATCCCAATTTTGTTGAGATATTACTCTCCAACAATAATTCCACATATGCAATAACTTTTATTGCATAATTATTCACCAAAATAATTCTAAATTATTTTGTGATAATTTCAATCATACCATTGAAAGAGTGTGAATCTTATTCATGTATCAAAAATAAAATATAAATTGCATTTACAATTAATTGTTCAATGTGAATATAATTCACATCAACTATTAATTAATAAATACAAATTACAATTATCTCTCTCTAATATACTATAAATCATATTTATAATATCCATGAATAATATGTACAGTGCAATCCACATTATTCACATCCTTGATAATTAAATCACATTTAATCATCTCGGATGTCCATTCTCATGAGCCCAAATAATATGAATCACATTTACATTATTTTTAATAATTAAATCACATTTAATTATCCATTTTTGCTCAATGGAATTATTCTTGAACTCCTTTAAGAATAATGTACGTTCTTCGCGGATACTTGGAGATAAAGACAGTGCGATTGTACGTTTAATGCAAAGTGACTTGGATATTGAGATCACATCTCAAATCCAGATCTCGGAGACCCCACACAGATGCTTGATAAAATCAAGGCCGTAGATCTAATCTTCTCATTGCATCTCAATCTCATTCAGATCAATGTCCAACATTTGAATTAAGATTAGATTACTTCTCTACTAAGAGGAGTCACTAGAATCCAGACCTGTTTCATCACTCCCTCGGAATGGAAGCATCATGGTTATACAATCGTTTATGATCATATCACCTTCAAGTATTCCTAATACATGTACATCCTGCATATTGGAAGACCTAGAATAAATCGAAGTTTTAGATCTACATAGATTGTCTTCTTCATGATTTTATCATTAAGTTTCTCAATGATCATTGGGAGTCGGTATCGACCATATACTTTCCAAAAGCATATATTATACTTAGGTATTAATCATATAATTTCCAAAAGTATATATCAAACCTATAAATTCAGTCAAACTTCCGAAGCAAGACGACCGTGCACAGAATTTGATTCCAATATCTCAGGAGCGAGCTCATGTCTTCAGTTTCAGTAATTGAACCTATATGATCCCTTTGAGAGATCGTATCACTCATATGCCATTGTATGCATACCAGCACGCCGTTTGAAGGATACTGTGAATCCTCAAGCACATCACGGAAGCGTGACGATCACATCTTATGCGATCGGGGCGATTAGTCGCACTAGTCACAAGGTGCAGCAGAATTTAAAAATTTAAACACATGATAAAATCACATGATCACAAGAACATTTCTTGGATTGTTTCATCAAACCACAAAGTATTAGAAATACCTTTCGAAGCATGGTTACGATCACGAGATCTCTAAAGCAAGAGATCCTCCTGTCTCAAGTCCGATCCACGAAGACAGTACTTGCGGGCGCGATGATGAGACGCGTGACTCCCGCAATCCTCGACAAAGATCCAAGCCTCAAATCCCCTGATTTTGTCCAACGAAATCCGTTGTCTTCCTCTAGAGCGAGCAGTCCCAAAGAAGATGGAGATCCTCAAGTAGTCGAAGGCGAAGGCGAGAAGCTCTCTCTCTCTCTCTCTCAACACGTAGATGGACGGCCACCTTAGAGAGAGGGAGAGAGAGGATGAGAATGAGAGACAGAGAGAGAGGAGAGAAAACATCTACTCTTGTGTGTTCTTGATGTATCTCTCAAGGGCTAGGGTTGCCCTCCTTATATATTAGTTTGGAATCCAATGGATCTCAATCCATGGCATACATAGATCCAATGGCTAGGTTGATCCATGTATCAATCAACGGCCATGATTGTTGTTTGTTAAAAACCAACAACATTAATTTATATTAAATTAAATATATATTGCATTATTATCAACACAATTTAATTTTAACATAAATTAATTATTAAGAGATAACAAGATAACAAAAAGGGAGACAACAAATCACCCCTAAAAAATAAGGAGCGTCACCTATGACTAAGTCATTGGTGACGCCACCTCTTTTTTGTGGTGAATTGTCTCCTTTTTTATTTTATCCTATTATTTCATAATAAATTATAATAACTTCTATTGCAATAATATCCACCAAATTAATTCCAAATTAATTTGTGAATATTTCAATCATGCCATTAAAAAATATGTGAATCACATTCACAACCCAAACTAATTTGTAAATTACATTTCCAATTAATTGATTAATGTGAATCCAATCCACATTAATAATTAACAAAAGCTATTTACAAGATTTCTCTCTCTCTCTAGTATATATTTTAAATCACATTTATAATATACACAAATATTATGGATAGCACTATCCACGATATGCTTTTCTTTGATAATGAAATCTCATTTAGTTATCTTGGACAATCATTCTCACAATATGAATCTTACTCGTATTATACTTGATAATTAAATCTCATCTAATCATCAAGACCTTCTTGCTTGAATACAAAATTCATCATAGGAATTATTCCTGAACTCCTTCAAGAATAATGTGCTTTCTCCGCAGATACTTGGAGATAAGGACATAACGATTTTATTGTTCCACGTATAGTGACTTGGATATTGAGATCACATCTCAAATCCAGATCTCGGGCCTCCCATAGATGCTTGATTAAATCAAGACCGCAAATCTAATCTTTTCATTGCATCTGAATCACATTAAAATCATTGTCCAACATTTGGACCAAGATCAGATTACTTCTCTACTGAGAGGAGTCACTAAAATCCAGACCCGTTTCATCATTTCCTAGGAATGGAAGCGTCATGGTTATACAATCGTTTATGATCACATCACCCTCAGGTATTCCCAACACCTGTACAACCTGCATACTAGAAGACTCAGAATAAACCCAAATTATTAGATCAACTTTAAACTGTCTACTTTAGGGTTTTATCAGTAAGTTTCTCATTTGATCATCGGGAGTTGGTATCGATCATACACTTTCCAAAAACATATTTCATACCTAGGTCTTGATCATATACTTTCCAAAAGTATATATCAAACCTACAAATTCAGTCAAGCTTCCAAAGCGAGACAACCGTGCACATAGAATATGATTCTTCCCAATATCTCATGAGTGAGCTCATGTCTTCGGATCTGTAAATGAACCTGTATGATCCCTTTGAGAGATCGTATTACTCATATGCCCTTATATGCACACCAGCGTGCCGGTGTATAGACCTTGGTTAGGTCATCAACCTATTGGTCTGCTAAATGTACATACTCAGACATATAGTGACACATCTGTCTCTGGTCAGAGGATGCTTGCCAGTATCGTGACAGCATACGATATAGGATTTTGGTTATCTCGATCTCGTCAAGTCAACTCTTTGACCTAACTAATCTGACACCTCCGAATCTCTATTCCTATATAGAGGACTTGCATCAAGAGGTAGGTCAGATATCAGCCTATGTGAGAAAGGATTGCCATCTCCTACTCAGGCTGGAGATCATCTCTTAGCAATCATTTAACGATGCTTGATGAGTCCTCAATCTAACCCTTTAGATATTCATCCAAGCACCAGCCTCTATGATTCAATTATTGAATCAACAACTGTATGATTATTAAGATGGCCATGGTACATAACCCTAATTGTACTAAGGGACCTATTATGCAAATTATTTATTTTTCATTTCAGATCAGGGAATGATATGTGCAATAACATTTATTGCATAATGGCTCACCATGGGCTCGCATGTCCAACGATCTCCCACTAGCCCAAAGAGCCATTAATGGGCTAATCATTTAAACCCGCACTCATGTGACAATCATGGGCTATTTAGAAAGTAGCTAGGTAAGCTGATCAATCACTCTGTTCCTGCGAGACTACGCCAAGTCCTTTTATGGCACTTGCATATCCCCAGTAATAGTGCTCGCATCCAATGTGAATGTTGCATCTTATGCAACCAATACTCAATCTAGTCAAAGCAGTTATAGTGTCCTTGATACTATTGCTCAATAATTATTATAACCAGTATTTCCATAATCCTTATCAGAATACCCTTATTCCTGGAGATCTCTATCTCCAAAGGTATCCAAAGTTAAGACCTTTTAGATCACTATCTATAAAGTCTTACAATCTTGAAGATAAGACTTGGAGATCACTATCTCTAATGTCTTGTCATCTATGAAGATTTTGTTATTACTGTAATCAAGTATTTTCTCTCCATAGTAGGATTAGCAACACTTTACTACTCCTACTGCATGGCAGATGTCTGGCTTTTGTACACATCTAGCATACACTTAGCTTCTTGTAACTGATGCACAAGTGCAAGCAGTTCTAGCAATCACTTACTCAACTCTTTGAGGTGCTATTCCTTTAGATAGGTCAGCATCATATATTAAGGGAAGGAAGCCTTTCTTAGAATTTTCCAGAAAAATGGAACATGTCCAAGGTGTACTACTAATGTGACGGTCCCAATATCCTCTTCTCTTTTCTTCTAAACAACTTCAGAACTAAGATCTAAGAGGTATCCTTGAAATCATATTTCAAGATATGGAATAACCAGTCTATAAAACACTTATTATCATCCTTATATCATTCCAAATGATTAGGATATTAATCTACATTTAGCACGATGAACACATTGGTACTCCCACTGAGCTTCACATGGTTCATCAAGATTCTATTTGAAATCATAACATTTATAATTTCATCAAATCTTATGTTCCAACTTTAATAAGCTTATTTGAGTCCATAGATGGATTTATTTAGCTTGCACATCTTGCTTTCCTCAACCATGAAGCCCTGGGGCTACTTCATGTGAATATCCTTAGAGAGATATTCGTGCAGGAATGCAATCTTGACTTCCATCTCAAAGATGTCAAAGCTAAGTTGTGTAGCTACAGTTAGCAATATTTTGATGGGTATAAGCATGGTTACTGAAGAGAAAGTCTCATCGTAAGCAACGTCTTCTCTTCCGGTGTGTAGCTCATGGCTACGAGCCGTGCTTTGAAGGTCTCTACCTTCTCATCAGGTTCCGTTTCTCTTGAAGATCCATTTACACCTTAACGGGTCTTACCCATATAGGTGGATCATCGAGGGTTCATATACAACACTTGTATATGAAGTCTACCTTAGACTTTTATTGCTAACATCCATCTTTCCATGTCATGATCCTCAGGAGCTTCATCACATGAAGTCTGATCATTGTCAGACTTAAATGACACATGGAATACATCCTAAGAGGTATTAATGTTTCAACTTTAATTATCTTTTTGGTTTCCTATTTCAGGAGCCTCATTATCATCTCAAGATTAAATGGGTTCCTTTACTTCATTTTCATCTTAATTCTCAAGAGAATCATCCTCTAAGAATCACATTCTCAGATATGAGATCTTTTAAGAATCTCAGGGTTATAAAGTATGTATCCAATACCATCCTTTATTTTCCTAATGAAGTAGCACTCTCTAGTGCTCGATTCCAGCTTACATGCATGGAACCTTATAAATGATATATCTTGTAGTCTCTACTACACATATATACCTCAAAACTAAGGGATAATTATGCTAAAATTCATCATTGATCAAGATATGTCACACATAATCCAATTGTATCTCCTTACACCTCTATTGAGTTTAGGTGTGTTAGGATGATTGAGATAGAAATGATATTCATATCTTCACAAGGTATTCTTTGAATTTATCTAACAGGTACAAGCTACCTAGGTTAGATCAAATTCATTTCATCTTTCTTCAGAATTTGGTTCTAAACCAAAATTATGAAATCTTTGAACATTTCAAAGGTTTCTTAGGTGAAGAGAAGAAAGATCATATCATACATACTCATAAATAGATATCACATATCCCTAATGTTTAATATGATATAGATGATCCACATACATCAATATGTATGAGATCTTGAATACCTCGACATCTAACACCATTCCCAGAGAAGGGTGTATTGGACAGTTTACTTTGAATGCTTTATTCACAAGTATGTAAGATTTGAAATTTTAGACATTCTAAATTTTCATCTCTTACTTGTATGTTGATCAAATCAACAGGCATATGTCCAAAACTTGATGCCAAATCATTGTCAAATGATCTTTATCCTCCTATTGATCTTATAAGGTTTAACTTCCAGTGTTAGAAATCTTAATGAACCATTCATTAATTTTTTAATTTTGTGGAGTCCACTAGATGTTAGATTACTATCTGAAATATATCCATCATAACTCTTTATGATAGGTTTATTCCAGAATTCATGTTTATTTCCAACAAAAATCTTAATGAACCATTCATTAATTTTCTAATTTTGTGGAGTCCACTAGATGTTAGATTACTATCTGAAATATATTCATCATAACTCTTTATGATAGGTTTATTCCAGAATTCATGTTTATTTCCAATATTTAGAAACAAACAATGAGTGTATTCTAATATCTAGGTGATAGAGACATTCTCTAAGACTAAAGACTCTCCCACTGAAAATATGAAGTCCATTTATCCAATAGAGATTGTTGCAACAATTGCATCAATATCCATGTGGATAACTACAAACACTAAGATCAAATTTTCTAGTCTTCTAAAACATATGCAACAATTGCAAGAGTCATTAGAAGAATGAGATACAATTATTAGACTTTAATCTTATCTTATAAGAAAGTCAATTTCAATGATTAAATGTAGATTATTCTGGTGCTCTATCCGAGTCCTTCTCTAAGGATTCTAGACAGACTTGATAGTCATACTATCAACACACCAACTTATTGCAGTATTGGCATTCATCCAACTCTTTGGATGTCATATGGAAGTCACAGAAGTAGGTCAACTCTTTGACTTTCCTTCTTACTCGGGTCCTACCCATGCTTCCACTGCACTCCCTTCATCTATAAACCACCATTGCTTAAGATTAAGGATCTCTTATGTTAAATTCAAAAGAATTTAATGTAAGAGCATTTTAACATTTATACATGCTTCATTAAATTCATACAATATGAATATTATGAAGCTTCATGAATGACCAGAGTATAGACAGTAGAATGATGACATTCATCGTATCTACATCCATCTAAACTCTTAAAACTTTGGTTCGGGTAAGTATTCAAACATTTTGAATACATCAACTCTTATAGAGCTACCATTCTGCATGATACAGTGAACCATTTCATTCATGATTAAAATATCCAGAGCACATATATGCCAAAACATCTTCTTTGATTTTATAAGAATTATTCAACAATTACGATCACCATCGACATGTCACTTCCAAAGTACACTCGATGAAAGATCATGACTATAGAGACATGCGAACCCTAAGGTGATGTCTTATTGTCTTATTTAATTGTAATTCCTCATTAATATGAGGAAACTTGCACATTGCAACCACATATATTATGTGTCCAACTGCAAGTACAATATCTAGATCATGAGTCCAATCCATGATATTTTATTGGTTATTATTGAGAATAACATTGAGTGTGCTTTATGAAGGATTATCTAAAATAAGAAATTTGCATAAGTGTATATATTTATATATATATATATACTTATTTTACTTTGGTTTAGGAATTTTTACATCAAAATTGTCATGCCTTGTCAACAATGAAAGTTCATTCCCTTAATCACTTTCAATGTAAGAGATATACTTACCATTACATCTCAAGCAAGATCTGGGATCTCCTTCCTTATCTTTGTTACATCCCAATAATATAAGAACCTGTAACTCAGATAAAAAGAAGAGAGAACACATTCTGCCTTGCAAGTCTAACTTGCATCTCCCAATTCGGTCTTTAACACCCGAGCCCACCACCCCTAATGTGATGTTGACCCATCATTAATTGAACCAACCGTCAACAGGCTTAATACTCGCTATACGCAATCCAATATCACCCCAATAATATGAGGACCCGATATTGGGGTCACTACCTATACGGCCTTACTCTTTGGAGAAGCGAAGAGCCCGATCCAAATGGATTGTATGCAGGAGTTGTCACTTCGGACAGGCGTCTCCTACATACAATATCTTACGACGGACCCCTCACCTTGACGGGAGATCATGGATGTCACTTATGTGATCCTCTACCTCTTATTCAAATTGAAATAATTAATTATCTTGAATCATTTTCACATAATTAATTCTTCCAAGGGAAATACACATCTATTCATAATAGAGTGTTTTAATAGGATATGATTAATTTAATCACATTAAATTATTTATCAATCCAATTCTCAATCAATAAACTTTGAATTTTACTTGAATAGTAGGTATAATCTCAAAGTACGTATTATTTCGAATTTTAATAATTTGAAAAATACACTTTGATTTCTCCGGCATTATCGAGTCCCTACCCGCTGTCATGGCCAGTACCGGCAAGAGTGGGACGGACCACATACGTTGCAACCATCTACCCTATCCGACTAGACATCATATCCACCTCAGTAAAGGATAATGCCAGATAGATCATCATGTACTTTGAGATGCTCATTGGTCTTTCAACCGAAATTATACCATATAATATACATCAAAACAATTTTGATTATATTATAAGGAGATTTGCTAAACAAATCCCCAATCCTATTCAAGCAATAGAGTTTTGCATGTAAAAGTTATCCTACAACTATTGTAGGATGACCTAGGATTTTGTATGCAAACAATGTTTGTTGATGATTTCATATTAACCAATGATCAAGATCAACTATCCAATCATTATGGTTAGTGGGATGTCATTCAAGGAATTGATTATCGTCTTTAAATATTTCACAAATACTTATCAATAACCAATTTCAGAAAATTAACAATTAATTTTCATTAATATAATTGAATGACTATCACAAGGTTCATGATCAAGTTTGTTAATTTCCAGCAGTGACCCGTAATCACTAAAATTAACTTATCTTGATCAATTTAAATCCAAAATTCGCAAAATCAGTTTCCTAATATTGCCAACTTGATTTACAACAGAATCTAAATGATATTTCATGCATTTCGAGGCGCATCAAAACCGTAATTAACAAATTAATCACGTTCAGATTTTCTGTTCCCGCAACAGTGAATACAAGCTTATTCCAAAGGCCAAATCTTGAGCAAATTAAATCCAAATTTTGTAAATTCAGATCCTATGGCTTCCTTATTTAATGGGGAACAAAATCTAATTGAATATTTCATGTTTAAACAATTTAAACAGTGTCAAAAAAATCAATTAGACAAAGGTGCGAAAATTCAAATGCGATAAAAAAGTTCGCGACTCAAACCCAAGTTAGACAGAGGTGCTTAATGAGTCCTCAATCTAACCCTGTAGATATTCATCCAAGCACCAGCCTCTATGATTCAATTATTGAATCAACAGCTGTATGATTATTAAGATGGCCATGGTGCATAACCCCTAATTGTACTAAGGGACCTATTATGCAAATTATTTATTCTTCATTTCAGATCAGGGAATGATATGTGCAATAACATTTATTGCATAATGGCTCACCGTGGGCTCGCATGTCCAACACCGTTGTATAGACCTTGATTAGGCCATCAACCTATTAGTCTGCTAAATGTACAGACTCAGACATATAGTAACACATCTGTCTCCAGTCAAAGGATGTGTGCCTATATTGTGACAGCGTACGACATAGGTCTTTGGTTATCTCAATCTCGTTAAGTCAGCTCTTTAACATAACTTATCTGACACCTCCGAATCTCTATTCCTATGCAGAGGACCTACATAAGGAGGTCAGCTAGATATCAGCCTTTGGAGAAATGATTCTCATCTCCTTCTCAGGTTGAAGATCATCTCTTAATATTCATTTTACAGTGCTTGATGAGTCCTCAATCTAACTCTTTAGATATTCATCCAAGCACCATCCTCTATGATTCAACAATTGAATCAACATCCGTATGATCATGAAGATGGCCATGGTACATAACCTTAATTGTACTGAGGGACTTATTATGCAAATTATTTATTCTTTATTTCAGATCAGAGAATGATATTTGCAACAACATTTATTACATAATGGCTCGCCATGGGCTTGCATGTCCAAATATCTCCCACTAGCCCAAAGAATCATTAATGGTCTAATCTTTAAACACACACTCATGTGGCAATAATAGGCTTCTTAGAAAAATAGCTAGATAAGCTAATCATTCGCTCTGTTCTTGAGAGATTATGCTAAGTCCTTTTACGGTACTTGCATATCTTCTAGTAATAGTACTCGCATCCAATGTGAATGTTGCATCTTATGCAACCAATACTCAATCTTGTTAAAGAAGTTACAATGTCTTGGCACTACAACTCAATAATCACTATAATAGGTATGTAATTTCTATTATCCTTATCAGAATGCTCTCATTTCTGAAGATCTCTCACAAGATTAAGACCAAGTCTTATAAGGCATCTGCACTTAAGATCTTTTAGATCGCTATCTATAAAATCTTAAGTTCTTGAAGATAAGACTTTGAGATCATTATCTCAAAAAACTTAACATATTTGAAGGTGTTTTTATTACTGCAATCAAGTGTTTTATCTCTGTAGTATGATTAGCGATAATTTACTACTCCTACCGTATGATAGCCATCTGACCTCTTACACACATCTAGCATACATTGAGCTTCCCAAATCGGATGCACTATGGCATGCAGCTTCAATATTTACATCCTCAACTCATTTGAGGAGCTATCCCTTCATATAGGTCAGTACCATATCCTAAGAGAAAGAAGCCTTTCTGGAGTTTTCTTAAAATTGGAATATCTCCAAGGTGCACACTAATGTGATAGTCCCAATGCTCTATTCCCTTTGATCCTGAACATTTTCAGAAATAAGATCTAAAAAAGTATCCTTGAGATCATATCTCAAGGTATGGAACAACCATATTATAAAATACTTATTATCATCCTTATATCATCTCAAATGATTAGGATTTCATCTACATTTAGCATATTGAACACAATGGTACTCCCACTAATCTTCACATGGCTCATCAAGATTCTATCTGAAATCATAATCATTATAATTTCATAAAATCTAACGTTCCAACTACAAGAAGCTTATTTGAGTCCATGGATGGAGTTCTTCAGCTTGCACACCTTACTTTCCTTAACCATGAAGCCCTGTGGCTACTTCATGTGAATATCCTCAGGGAGGTATTCATAGAGGAACGCAATATTGACTTCCATCTTGAAGATGTCATAGTCAAGTTTTGTACCTATAGTTAGCAATATTCTAATGGGTTTAAGCTTTATCACTGGAGAGCAAGTCTCGTCGCAAGTGATGTCTTCTCTTTGGTGTGTAGCTCATCGCAACAATCGTGCTTTGAAGGTCTATACCTTCTCATCAAGTTCCCTCTTTCTCTCGGAGATTCGTTTACATCTAAGGGGTCTTACCCTTATAGGTGGATCCTCGAGGGTCCATATACAATAATTGTATACGAAGTCTACTTTATACTTTATTGCTAACATCCATCTCTCTATGTCATGATCCTCAGAAGCTTCATCATATGAAGTAAGATCATTGTCAGACTTAACTGACACATGGAATCCATCCACAAAGTAATTTGAAGAGGTATGAGCATTTCATCTTTAATCGTCCTTTTAGTTTCCAATTTCAGGAGCCTCATTATCTTCTCAAGATTAAATGAGTTCCTTCACTTCATTTTCATCTTGATTCTCAAAAGACTCATCCTCTAAGAATCATATCCTTAGAGATGAAATATTTTAAGAATCTCAATGTTATAAAGTAGGTATCCAATATTATCCTTTATTTTCTTAATGAAGTAGCTCTCTTTGGTGCTAAATTCCAGCTTAGTTGCATGGAACCTTATTAAGGATAAATATTGTAGTCTCTACTACATATATACCTAGAAACTAAGAGGTAATTATGCTAATATTCATCATTGATCAAATCATGTCATACATAATCCAATTGCATCTCCCTTCAACTCTATTGAGTTTAGGTGTATTAGGAGGAGTGAGATAGGAATGGTATTTCTGTCTCCATAAGATATTGAATTAATCTAATAGGTACTTGCTACCTCAATTAGATCAAATTCTTTCATCTTCCTTCAAACTTTGGTTCTAAACCAAAAAATGTGAAATATTTGAACATTTCAATGGTTTCTAAGGTGAAGGGATGAAATCTTATATCACAAATAATCATCGAATGATATCACATATCATCTATGTTTATTATGACACAGATGATCCACATACATTAATATATATGGCATCTTGAATACCTTGACATCTTACACCATTCCCAGAGAAGGGTGCATTGGACATTTTTAGTTTGAATACAATATCTTCGAGTATGTAAGATTGAAATTTTAGACATTCTAAAGTTTCATCTCCTACTAGTCTATTGATCTCATCAACAGACATATGTCCAAATCTTGATGCCAGTTCATTGTCAAATGATATCCATCCTCCTATTGATCTTAAAAGGGTTTAATTTCCAGTATTAGAAATGCTATTGAACCATTCATTAATATTCTAATTTAATAGAGTCCTCTAAATATTAGAATACTATCTGAAATATATCCATCATAACTCTTTATGATAGGTTTATTCCAGAACTCATGTTTATTTCCAACACTTAGAAATAAACTAGAGTGTATTCTAATATATATGTCATAAAGAAATTCTCTAAGACCAAGGACTCTCCCATTGAAAACGTGAAGTCTATCTATCCAACAGATATTGTTGCCACAATTGCATCAATATCCATGTGGATGACTGATGAACCGCTAAATCGGCCCTTTAAGAGAGTGTTTTTAGCACTCGGAATTGTCGTAGCAGTCGGGCCGATTCGGGCTCATCAAAAAGATCATCTCATTTTAATATGTATATGATAGATCAAAATGAGATGGTAATAAATTTTTTTTACTTGGTAAGATACCAAGGTTGAACTCAGGGACACGAGCCTCTCTCTAATTATCCAGATTTCAATCTATTTAACTAAGTGTGAATTAAAGGCAATAGGTCAAATTATGCATGAGAACAAAGCAAGGCAAAGCATTAAAAAAACATGCATTTTTTTATAAATTTTTATTATGCAAGAGATGCAATGAAAATATGCCCTAGGTAAAAATGATGAGCAAATTTAAACAAGAGTTAATTTCAAGTTTAATTAAAGTGTCAAGCTGGATTGATAATGTGAATAAGGCATAATTTAATAAAGGACACCTGACGAATAAAATAATATATAATAATTTCAAGTGTCCAAAATGCGGATTTTAATATGCCATTAAGAAGTACATCAAACCAGCTTTGAAATGAAACTAAAATCAACTCATTTGGACATATGATGCTCAAGATATGCACTAACAAAGATAAGGGCATAAATGAAAAGAAATAGGAAATGATAACCACAAACAGGTCCCTAGGAGGGGCCAAAATATAATAAAAATAAATTGCAGGGCCTTCCCTATAATTAAACCATACGCGCGGGGGTATATTTGCAATTATTTAAACCCACAAGGGTATGAACGCAAATATCCCCAGGCGCGCAGGTGCTGCACGTGCGTCAGGACCTGTTTGCAATATTGAAGAATTACGTAGGCTCCTCTACAAATTATCCACATGGCACGTGCTCGGCACGCGCCATCCAGGTTCGGACGTTGGCTCGGAATCGGCAGAGGCTCGGTGACGCTTCGGCTTGGCTTGGACTTAGGCTCGGGCTCGATGCAGGTTCGGAGTAGACTCGGAAGATCCAAGTCTATGGCTCGGACACTCAGGCTCGGAGGAGGCTCTAGCGTCGTCACGTGGTTCATTGTTAACCACCCGATCCTGATGATCGGATGGCTACTGTGCGCTCAGGTGACACGACGTGGCCTGTTGGAGGCCGTTGGATCGAGTTGATCCAAGGGCTGCGGAGTACGATGACGCGGCCTCGTCTGGACCGTTGGATGGTCGCTGAGGGAAGACCATCCGACGGTCCCTGTGCTGTCTCCTCCACCGAAGGCTGGTGGCGGGTTCAGTGCTCCGGCGAAGGAGCTCTTCCTCCGCCGCTCCATACTAGGCATGGTGAAGCTCGCCCAAAGCTCCTGAAGGGTAGTTGATGAAGCTGGAAGCTCGGGCAAGCTGCGAAGATAGGTGGCGGAGATCCTCTTCGGTCCAGTAGAAGAGACGGCCTTCGCGAAGACCTCTCCGGCGAAGGTTCCGATCATTGAAGCTCTCGAAGACCTACACTGTTAGTCGATAGTCGAAGCCTAAGGGTGCGTGATTGAGCGAAGTGGGAGCTCATAGGGGATGAAGAACACGGGGAGCTCGAAGCTCCTCCGCCGTGAGTGGAAGAGGAGATGGGTGACGGTGGTCTGGGGCTGCGAAGGAGTAGGAGGGTGTTCGGAGACATGCGCGTGTACGATGGTTTAATGGCGAAGCTTAAAGGGTGGTTAAAGGGAGGTGAAGACGATTGAATAAGCCGAATTAAATCAAAGAAATTGAATAAAAAAGACGAAGGGAGATCAGAGGGACTTACCTGGTCGGAGGCGGAGCGGGAGGCTTAAGCTGGGGCTCGAATCGAGCCCCGGGTCTTCGCTGGACGTCGTCAGCCAGTTGACGCAGCTCGGGCAGTCGCTAGGAGGCGCCGCGACTCCGCCGTGAGTGGCGGAGGGTCTCACCGGGGGCAATCGTCGTCTTCGCTCGATCCTCCGCCTCCCCCTGTCATAGGGAGACGGAGGAGGGCTGGGTCATGCCCCTACGTAAAGGCGGACGAGGTGTAACAGTGAGGGAGGCGGCGTATTTGAAGAAGGTGATGGAGGAAGTGGTGGTGGTCGATGTGGGTTTGGAGGAGAAGATGGGGCGACTGGAGAGGGGTTCGTGGTTTACTTAGTCGCTGGCGAAGACGACGGAAAATGGGGGAGCATGGTGCGACGGTTAGCGAGTTGAGATGATGGCTGGAGTGGAGGAGGAAAAAGAAAGGGGGCGAGTGGGGAGCGAGATGGAGAACGTGTAGAGGTGGGAGTCGGGAGGTTGACGACGGTCATCAGACCGTTGGATCTGGAGATCCAACGGTGGGGAGCGTTGCGCGAGGGAGCGGTTCTGATGGGATATGGGCGATGTGAACGAAGGGCTGCGGAGTACGCCACGTGCCGAGCTGAGGGACGCGCATTAGCGTGCGGTGTGGATGCTCTCCAGACTTTGATCAGACAGCCTACACGCATGATAGGAAGAAGCGGTGGAGATGGCAAGATGAATGCGCGATCGAAGGGCTCCGCAATCGACACGTGGCGCGCTCTACGAGAGGCGCGAATGAGCGGTGAGGATCAGAGGTGGGAAAGATCAATGGCTGATGATTGAGGCGCACGAGGAGAAGGAAGAACCGTTGGATCTGAAGGAAATCCAACGGCTAGGAACGTGGGCGGATGCTGCAAGAAGGAGCGGGCCACGTGGCTCACTCAGATTGGGCCACGTGGCCCAATCAGATTATTCAGACTTTCCAATAGATTTTTGAAGGGCTAGATGGTCGAATTTGAGAAAACTCAAAACATGAAAGTTGTAGATCTTGATGAGATCTACAAGTTTCATGATGACCAAAACTAGAGATGAGATCAACTGTAGCCTCGAAATATTTTAAGTGTATTTTTAAGTCTAAAAATACCACGAATTTTTATTTTGCCATTTTTTTGTAGTTTTTAATTTATTTAAGACTCTGTTAATTACAGGACACTAACTGGGTTTTATTGACACCAAGCTTAAGCAAGGGGGTTAATAATGGGAAATTATGATGATGAAACTGAGTTTCATCACCCCCCTATACTTAAACTATGCTCGTCCTCGAGCATCGAAGAGAGTGACTAAGTTGGATTAACCCCCTTGTGCATGTGAATACAGGATCCAATCTGATCAAGTTGACTCGACTTTAGAGATCCAAAATTCTAGAGTTCAACCCAGCCTTAATTAAGAGGCATCCAATTCCTCTACTTCTCCATACTCTCTCTGATGTACATATAATCTAAAGGATATGAAAGTTTAGTGTTGACTGCGATTCTGAGAGTAGAGTCAAATCGTCACTCAAAGTCTTGATCCGAGAAAATCTCCTAAGGACCCAATCTTCAACACTAGGGAATAAATCAAATCTTGCGTTCAATCCACCGTCTCTTTAGTTGTCAGACTTAGAAAATGTAGATGGCAGGCCAGTAATGGAGGGCATGGGATTGTGTCATTTCTTCTCTCCCTCTCATTGGAACAAGGATTCTCTCTAGTGCCTTTTTACGCAACACATTTTTTTTGGTGTTGATCAGTGCGTCCGTCAAGAGAAGTTGGAGCCGTCTGCACTTGTTTTCCTGGGAGTACACCGAGGTGTGTCTCTTTTGAGTACCTATCGTACCTTCGACACCAAGACTTGCAGCATTTACGATGCAGAGCCCTTTTTTGGTGCAAGCCCGACTCCTGGTCCTAATAGCGGTGGTCCAAGTGGACACTTTGAAAAGTTTGGGAGCGCTCGTCTTTGGCGGAAGCTCTTTGATATTTGACTTTGTGGAATGAGAGATTTTTCTTTGAATTTCATTGACTTGTATAATTTTTGGCTAGCTCCACTGCTTTTACCAAGAGTTGGCACACACTGATCAACATTTTTATTTATTTCACACCCTGGCACTTAGGTCAATTTCAAAAGATTAGTATAAGAACCAAGTTCTCATACTGGCTAATATTGCTGACACTCAGGTTTCATGAAGCCTCCAAAGATTTTATCCCATCCTCGAGCATCATTAGATCAAATCCAAACTTGACTTCCTCGTCCCAATTCTTCAAGTGAAAAATCAACTCATCTCATCAAAAATCGCAGTCGTGCATGTGATGTGATGATCATATTCTTTTGTCTGAGACTAAGCATGGAATATAGCATGCAAATCTAGAAACCTAGGAGAATGTGGATGATTAAGTCTATGACCCTGATGGCTAAGGCTGGTTAACCTAAAAATCTCAAAGACCTCAAAAAGGTAAGTCTCCTTGACCAATTCAGATCCTGGGTGAAAGTGTAAGTGTAGAGGATTAATCCAACTCCTTCATTCAAAAACAAGATTTTTTTTTGAACTTCAAGAGATATTAGAGCTGCCTAAACTCAATTGAGCATCTGCAATTCAGCCAGTATGGATGTAAGTACAGGCCGAAGCCCGTTGCTTGAGGACGGGGCCTTACGCGATGTCCTCTAAACCATCCAATCTGCTAACGGCGAACCCTCACTGAATGTGGCTTACTTAATTGGACTTAGTAGTCACTAACGGCTCCTAAAGGGTTTTGCGTTTTTCTCATTTTTATGGATTTTAATAAAGGTTAAAACACAAGTTAAACTCAATTTTCCTTGAAAAGACTTTCAAAACCATGTCACGCAAATAAAAAGTTTTCAAAACATTTTCAAAAGATTTTTTTTCAAAACAAAGAAAAATCATTTTCGAAAATATTTTTATAAAAATAGTGTAACATAATATCGAAAAGCCGTGAAATCATTTGAGTTCTCTTAGTCCAAAGAGTTTTACCTTAGCCAAGAAGTTGCAAATTTTTCAAATTTTTCAGGTTATAGCTAAAGTAAATATACGGTATATACGGTATACCCCCCTATCCTTAAACTTTGCTATGTCCTCATAGCACTAGATGATGCGAGTCCATAGTTCCATTTAAGTATAGATAAATATACGGGAGTTAAGAGGGGCTCCCCCTATACTTAGGTTAGAAATAACCTAAGTATAAAGGCAAGGAGAGATGAGTAGAGAAATCACAGGGACTTGGGTCCCCCCTATACTTAGGCTGAGATTAGCCTAAGTATAGAGATGGGAATTGATGTTGGGAGGGACCCAAGGTGAACGAAGAAGAGGAATGGATTTACAAGTGAGCGGTTTTGAATCTGCGGAGATGAATGGAGTGACTAAGGTTTTGGGGTTGTATCGTAGCAAACATGGCTCAATCAATCAACCAAAAACCCTTAGTTTCACCAACTCACACATGAAACCCACCGAGGTTGGTTTATTATCTTGTCGGTTTTATTGGTGATAAAACATTAGACTTTTACGCCAAGAAAAGATATGAAGTGAAAATCATTTCATAAGCAAGGGTATTGCTCTCCCAAAACCGAAGTTTTACTCCATTTTAGGTTGACTTGCAATTAACATACCCAATTTTATTTTAGGTTATCAGTAAATTATGGTTAGCACAAAATCAAGAAATCATCGTCTACCGTTCATTCCCATTTTCCGTTTATCGTAGGTGATCAAGCTAGGAAGAGAAAGCCGAGAAAAACATGTATTCGATAAAAACCGTGATCTAGGCTAAGCAAGAAATCATGCAGTGATTTGGCGATAAATCTGTGAAAAACTCGGGCCGTTTTGAAAATCAAAATCAATGTATGCAAGTCGATAAAAGCCGCACCTAATCATGCATCTATTAGCGGGAATGATTTTCATTAATTTTAGCTAAGTGAGGCGAGATTAAGTGCGGCTAAATTTAAAGTGTGTCCTACCTACGAGCAAACACGTAAACGATAAAAATGAAAAACCGCTCAAAGAGCCGCATGCCTGGTCCTAGGTCGACACTCAAGTGGGGATGATCCCCACACAACCACGATCGTTCAATTACATTCGCGAGCCTTCAATCGAAGATCGCCGTAAAAGATGAATTATTACATGGAAAAAATGCAAGACACTTTTTTTTCTTTCTTCTCGACGTACTCCAAGTGTGCTTCTGCGCCTCCTCGTAGCGGGTCGCATCTTGCTCCTCACCTCCTTGAACCATCAAGGACCCTACCACAGAAACAATGATTGGAGATCAATCGAAAAGAAAATTTTAGAATGCGAAATAAATGAACAAAAATGACCTATAAAAAAGATACACTTAATAAAATAAACAGAAAATCCAAAAAATAAAAGAAATGCACCGTGTCCCCGGCAACGGCGCCATTTGATGAACCGCTAAATCGGCCCTTTAAGAAAGTGTTTTTAGCACTCGGAATTGTCGTAGCAGTCAGGCCGATTCGGGCTCATCATAAAGATCATCTCATTTTAATATGTATATGATAGATCAAAATGAGATGGTAATAATTTTTTTTACTTGGCAAGATACCAAGGTTGAACTCAGGGACACGAGCCTCTCTCTAATTATCCAGATTTCAATCTATTTAACTAAGTGTGAATTAAAGGCAATAGGTCAAATTATGCATGAGAACAAAGCAAGGCAAAGCATTAAAAAATAAACATGCATTTTTTTTATAAATTTTTATTATGCAAGAGATGCAATGAAAATATGCCCTAGGTAAAAATGATGAGCAAATTTAAACAAGAGTTAATTTCAAGTTTAATTAAAGTGTCAAGCTGGATTGATAATGTGAACAAGGCATAATTTAATAAAGGATACCCGACGAATAAAATAATATATAAAAATTTCGAGTGTCCAAAATGCAAATTTTAATATGCCATTAAGAAGTACATCAAACCAGCTTTGAAATGAAACTGAAATCAACTCATTTGGATATATGATGCTCAAGATATTCACTAACAAAGATAAGGGCATAAATGAAAAGAAACATGAAATGATAACCACAAACAAGTCCCTGGGAGGGGCCGAAATGTATTAAAAATAAATTACGGGGCCTTCCCTATAATTAAACCATACGCGCGGGGGCATATTTGTAATTATTTAAACCCGCAAGGGTGTGAATGCAAATATCCCCAGGTGCACAGGTGTTGCACGTGCGTCAGGACCTGTTTGCAATATTGAAGAATTCCTTGGGCTCCTCTGCAAATTACCCACACGGCACGTGCTCGGCACGCGCCATCCAGGTTCGGACGTTGGCTCGGACTCGGCAGAGGATCGGTGACACTTCGGCTTGGCTTGGACTTAGGCTCGGGCTCGATGCAGGTTCGGAGTAGACTCGGAAGATCCAAGCCTATGGCTCGGACACTCAGGCTCAGAGGAGTCTCTAGTGTCGCCACGTGGTTCATTGTTAACCAGCCGATCCTGATGATCGGATGGCTACTATGCGCTCAGGTGACATGACGTTGCCTGTTGGAGGCCGTTGGATCGAGTTGATCCAAGGGCTGCGGAGTACAATGACGCGGCCTTGTCTGGACCGTTGGATGGTCACTGAGGGAAGACCATCCGACGGTCCATGTGATGTCTCCTCCACCGAAGGCTGGTGGCGTGTTCAGAGCTCCGACGAAGGAGCTCTTCCTCCGCTGCTCCATACTAGGCATGGTGTAGCTCGCCCGAAGCTCCTGAAGGGTTGTTGATGAAGCTGGAAGCTCGGGTAAGCTGCGAAGATCGGTGGCGGAGATCCTCTTCGGTCTAGTAGCAGAGACGGCCTTCGCGAAGACCTCTCCGGCGAAGGTTCCGATCATTGAAGCTCTCGAAGACCTGCACTCTTAGTCGATAGCCGAAGCCTAAGGGTGCGTGAGTGAGCGAAGTGGGAGCTCATAGAGGATGAAGAACATGGGGAACTCGAAGCTCCTCGGCCGTGAGTGGCGGAGGAGATGGGTGACGGTGGTCTGGGGCTGCGAAGGAGTAGGAGGGTGTTCGGAGACATGCGCGTGTATGATGGGTTAATGGTGAAGCTTAAAGGGTGGTTAAGGGGAGGTGAAGACGATTGAAGAAGCCGAATTAAATCAAAGAAATTGAATAAAAAGACAAAGGGAGATCTGAGGGACTTACCTGGTCGGAGGCAGAGCGGGAGGCTTGGGCTGGGGCTTGAAGCGAGCCCCGGGTCTTCGATGGACGTCGTCAGTCGGTCGACGCAGCGCGGGCGGTTGCTAGGAGGTGCCGCGACTCCGCCGTGAGTGGCGGAGGGTCTCACTGGGGGCAGTGGTCGTCTTCGCTCGATCCTCCGCCTCCCCCTGTCACAGGGAGACGGAGGAGGGTTGGGCCATGCCCCTACGTAAAGGCGGACGAGGTGTAACGGTGAGGGAGGCGACGTATTTGAAGAAGGTGATGGCGGAAGTGGTGGTGGTCGACGAGGGTTTGGAGGAGAAGATGGGGCGACTGGAGAGGTGTTCGTGGTTTACTTAGTCGCTGGCGAAGACGACGGAAGATGGGGGAGCATGGTGCGGCGGTTAGCGAGTTGAGATGATGGCTGGAGTGGAGGAGGAAAAAGAAAGGGGGCAAGTGGGGAGCGAGATGGATAACGTGTGAGAGGTGGGAGTCGGGAGGTTGACGACGGTCATCAGACCGTTGGATCTGGAGATCCAACGGTGGGGAGCGTTGCGCGAGGGAGCGGTTCTGATGGGATCTGGGCGATGTGAACGAAGGGCTGCGGAGTACGCCACGTGCCGAGCTGAGGGACGCGCGTTAGCGTACGGTGTGGATGCTCTCCAGACTTTGATCAGACGGCCTACATGCGCGATAGGAAGAAGCGGTGAAGATGGCAAGATGAATGCATGATCAAAGGGCTCCGCAGTCGACATGTGGCGCGCTCTACGTGAGGCGCGAACGAGCGGTGAGGATCAGAGGGGGAAAGATCAATGGCTAAGGATTGAGGCGCACGAGGAGAAGGAAGAACCGCTGGATCTGAAGGAAATCCAACGGCTAGGAACGCGGGCGGATGCTGCAAGAAGGAGCGGGCCACGTGGCTCACTCAGATTGGGCCACATGGCCCAATCAGATTATTCAGACTTTCCAATTGATTTTTGAAGGGCTAAATGGTCGAATTTGAGAAAACTCAAAACATGAAATCTTGATGAGATCTACAAGTTTCATGTTGACCAAAACTAGAGATGAGATTAACTGTAGCCTCGAAATATTTTTAAGGGTATTTTTAAGTCTAAAAATACCACGAATTTTTATTTTGCCATTTTTTTGTGGTTTTTAATTTATTTAAGACTCTGTTAATTACAGGACACTAACTGGATTTTATTGACACCAAGCTTAAGCAAGGGGGTTAATAATGGGAAATTATGATGATGAAACTGAGTTTCATCGATGACTATTAAACCTTATCATCAAATTTTATAGTCTTCTAAAACATATGCAACCAATTACAAGTGTCAGTAGAAGAGTGAGATACGATTGTTATACTTTGATCTAAGCAAGTCAATTTCAAGGATTATATGTTGATGTATAATATGTCGATGCTATATCTGAGTCCTTCTCTAGGGATCTTAGATAGTTTAGATAGTCATACTATCGATACATCGGCTTGTTCGATATCAGCATTCGTCCAACTCTTTGGATGTCATATGCATGGAAACCATAGAAGTACAATCAACTCTTTTACTTTCCTTCTAACTTGGGTCCGAGCCATGCTTCCACTGCGCTCCCTTCATCTACAAACAACCATTGCTTAAGATAAAGGATCTCTTATGTTGAATTCAAAAGATTTCAATATAAAGTATTTCAACATTTATACGTGCTTCATTCAATTCATACAATATGAATATTATGAAGCTTCATGAATTACTTGAGTATAGATAGTAGAATGATGACACTCATCGTATCTACATCCATCTAAACTTTGAAAGACTTTGGTTCAGGTAGATACTCAAACATTTTGAGTACATCATCTCTCATCGAGACACCATTGTGCATAATGCAGTGAACCATATCGTTCATGATTAAATGTCGAGAGCACATATGTATGCCGAAACATCTTCTTAGATTTTATATGGATTATTTTACAATTACGATCATCATCGACATGATACTTCCAAAGCATACTCGATGAGAGATCAAGACTATAGAGACAAACAAACCCTAGGTTGTTGTTCTACTGTTTGTTTAATTGTCATTCCTCATTATGATGAGGAAACTTGTACATTGCAACCACATACATTATGTGTCCAACTGCAAGTACAATATATTGATCATGGATCTAATCCATGATATTTTACTGGTTGTTATTGAGTATACTATTGAGTGGGTTTAATGAGGATTTTCTGAAATAAGAAATTTACATAAATAAATAAATAAATATACATATTTTACTTTGATTCAGGAACTTTTATATCAAAGTGGTCTTGCCTTGTCAGAACTGAATGTCCATTCCCTTATTCACTTTCAATGTAAGAGATATATTTATACCATTATATCTCAAGTAAGATCTGTGATCTCCTTTCTTATCTTTGTCACATCCCAATAATATGAGAACTTGCAACTCAGATAAAAAGCATCGGGAACTTGTTCCGTCTTGCAAGTTCAACTTGCATCTTCCAATTCGATCTTTAACACCCGGTCCCACTACCCCCTAAGGTGATGTTGACATGGTATGCACAATCCAATACTGTCCCAATAATATGAGGACTCGATATTGGAGTTATTACGCATATGACCTTACTCTTTCGATAAGCAAAGAGCCCGATCTAGATGCGCTTGTATGCAGGAGCTGTCATTTCAGACAGGCGTCTCCTACATACAATTCCTGTCGACGTAACCCTTCGCCTTGACGGGAGACCATGGATGTCACTTATGAGATCCTCCATATCCCATTCAAGTTTAATTAATTATTATGAATCATATTCCATAATTAATTCTTCCAAAGGAATTACAATTACATTCATAATAAAGTGTATAATTAGATCTAATTGATTTAATCATATTAAATCAATTATTAATCCAATTAATCAACCAATAAATAAATTTTTTATTATTACTTGAAGGATGGTATAATCTTAAAATACATATTATTTGAATTTTAATAATTAAAAATATACATCATGATCGCTTCAAGAATTACCCTTTCCTTACCCGTTGTCATGGCCAATACCGACGGGAGTGGGACAGATCGCTCATGGAGCAACCTGCTACCCAATGATCCCCGACCAGACACCATATCCGCCTCAGATTAGGAAAATGCGATTTGATCATTTTGTATTTAAGATGATAATCGATCTTTAAACCAAAGTTATACCATATAATATTTATCAAAATATTTTTTATTAATATTATAAGGAGATTTGGTAAATAAATTGCCAATCCTACTCAAGCAACTATGTTTTGTGGAATTGATATAACCTATTATGATCAAGATCAATTATCTTATCAATTTTGGTTAAACCAATGTCATTCAAGGAAATAAGCATCACCATAAAATATGTCAAAAATATTCATCAATAATTATTTCAGGAAATTAACTATTAATTTCCATTAATTTAATTGAATGACAATCACAAGATTCATGATCATGTATGTAATTTCCAGCAGTGAGCCATACTTACTAAAATTAGCATAACTCGATCAAATAAAATCTAAATCACGCAAATTAAGTTTATTTGATATGCCAATTTGATTTATAACAGAACTCAAGTGATGTTCACGAATTTCTAGGTGAATTAAAATCAAAATTAACTCTTTAATTTTATCAAGATTTGTCATCCCTGAAACAGTGGATACATGTTCACTAAAGTGATCATAACTTGAGCAAACGGATTTCAAATCATGCAAACTCAAGTCACACGATTTCCTTATTTAGTGGAGGACATAATCTAAATGATAATTTTACGTTTTAAGGTAAACATGGTGAAAAAACATACAAAATAGAGTTGCGTGAATAAAATATGATGAAACTTCACACAACAACAAATGCCCATGTCATCTTTGGTTTATGGATCATATCCAAAACCTCCAACCTGGCTTTGATACCACTTGAAGGATATTGAGAAATTCTTTAACGCATCATGGAAGCATAGAGATTACATCATATGCGATCAGGAGCGACTAGTCGTACTAGTTGCTCGTGGCAGCAGAATTAAAAAATTTTAAAACGATGAAACTACATGATCTGAGAACACTTCTTGGATCGTTTCATCTAAACCATCAATAGGTATTAAGGTTACCTCGTGAAGCATGGTTGCGATCGAGTCTCTAAAGGAAGAGATCTCTTATCTCAAGTCCGGTCCGACGGAGGAGATGCTTGCGAGCGCGTTGATGAAATGCGTGCTCCTCACAATCCATGTTGATGAACCAAGCGACAAATCCTGATCTCATCTCATGAGATCCGACGTCTTCTTCAAGAGCGAGGCACATCGAAGGAGATAGAAATACATGAGAAGTCGACCTGGTAGTATAACGACGATGTGGCGGATATAGGGATCTCTAGGTCAACAAGTGGACGACCACATTGTCGAGAAAGAGAGGGGACAACCATGAGAAATTAGAGAGAGAGAGAGAGAGATTATGTATTTCACATTATGTGTGTTGTAAAATAAAAGGCTAGGTCTACCCTTCTATTCATACTATTTTGGATGGCCATGGATCACAATCCATGTGCTCACAAAATCAATGGTTGAGATTGATTTGTACTTTCAATCAATGGTCGTAATCTTGTTGTATTTTAAATACCAACAATAAATTTGCTAACTTTTAATTAAAGGGATATTTACACCCATAACCCTGAGTAGTTTCATAATTACCCTAGGTACTTGTGATAGTCACGAATTACATGAGAAACCCTAAATAGTTACTCCATCTCACACCCATAGTCTTCTTTTAGTTTCAATCGTTAACCCCAACCACACCATCTAGTTAATCTAAACTAGTATCAATCCAACGACTAAAATTAAATCAAAAGTAAAATGAAAAAAAAAGAAAAGAAAACCCCCCTCCCCCTCCCCCTTCATCCTCCAGCAACCCCTACCCCACACCCCACCACCCGTCGTCGACCACCTCCCCTTCCTCCTCCAACACCCCCCTCGTTGGCTCTCTAGTGTACAATGCCTTCTTCTCCTCCACATCCCCTTCAAAGAACCTCAACACCCCTTTGATCATCCCCTCCATCTTCTTGATCGGGACGCCGTGCTCTGTCACATGGAAGAACCCCATTCTGTCACCGCCGCGAGGATCTTTTCCATTACCTCCACAATCGGGCGATGAAGATCGATGGTGGGGATGGCGACACTACTGTCGGCGGTTATGGATAGACTGAGAAGGGAGGGGTCGGGGAAAAAAGTACGGTATGACAATGAGATCGAAGTTAACGAGGCTTCCGTGCCCTTCTTTGTCTTATCGAAGTCCTTCTGGTCTGCCGGACGGTCGCAGGGCTTCGTCTCCCCATTGACTATGCTTTGATATTCTCTAGGTTGTGTGTGCGCTCTGCTCTTGTCTGAAAGGGAGGAGCTTGCAGGGGGCGGGCTTACGAAGGGATGCGGCAGGAGTCGATGGGAGACAGGGGAGCCTGGGGGGAGGGGAGATGGGGGAGCTTGCAGTGGCGGGGGGCCTGCAGGCGAGCTTCGATGGGGCAGCTTGCAGCAGCAGGGAGCCTACAAGAGGGCTTCGTCGAGGGAGCTTGCATCGACAGGGTATGGAGCATGCAGGCGGCTTTAGGCTTTAATGATGGGCAGGGAGGACAATAGCGAGGCATGGGAGGGGAAGGGTTTGCTAGCCTAGAGGAGGAGGAGGAGGTAGGGGTCGCATGGGGTCGGGCTTCCGATGGGAGAACGGTGGTGGGGGAGTCGGGTTGCCTGGTTGGAGAAGGAAGAGGTTGGGGGAGGAAGGGGAGGGGCTATTGATAAAAAAATAGGAATTCAAAGGGTGTAAAACGTAAAGTACTTGACGGATACCATCATAGTTAACGGAAAATTAGATGGAAGTTAACACGGGGTTATGAGTGTCAGAGTTAAGTACTATTCAGGGTCCGGGATGTAATTCGTGATTATAGAGGGCTTATGGGGAATTATGAAACTACTCAGGGTTATGGGTGTAAATATCCCTTAACTAAATTAAAAATATTGAAATCAATCAATATATTTCAATTTAAATCACACAACCAAGGATGGAACTAATTAGAATGAATGGAGCCCCATTCCATATTTGGGGTGGACGACCACCAAGTTGAGAGAGCTCGAGTTGGCAGTCCATCCATGTATGGCAAGGAGGTCTCATCATTCCAATTTTGTTGGGATATTATTATCCAACAAAAATTCCACATATGCAATAACTTTAATTGCATAATTATTCACCAAAATAATTCCAAATTATTTTGTGACAATTTCAATCATGCTATTATAAGAATGTGAATCTTGTTCACATATCCAAAATAAAATGTAAATTGCATTTACAATTAATTGTTCAATGTGAATCAAATACACATCAACTATTAATTCGTAAATATAAATTAGAATTATCTCTCTTTAACATGTTATAAATCACATTTATAATACTTGTGAATAATATGGATAGTGTTATCTGTATTATTGACATCCTTGATAATTAAATCACATTTAATCATCTCGGATGTCCATTCTCATGAGCCCAAATAATATAATCACATTCACATTATTTATAATAATTAAATCATATTTAATTATCCATTTTTCTTTAATGCCGATATACATTATCAACAATGGAATTATTCTTGAACTCCTTCAAGAATAATATGCTTTCTCCGCAAATACTGGAGATAAGGACATGACGATTGTACATTCCACATATAGTGACTTGGATATTGAGATCACATCTCAAATCCAGATATCGGGGACCTCCTACAGATGCTTGGTAAAATCAAGGCTGTAGATCTAATCTTCTCATTGCATTTGAATCTCATTCAGATCAATGTCCAACATTTAGACTAAGATTATATTACTTCTCTACTGAGAGGAGTCACTAAAATCCAGATCTGTTTCATCACTCCCTAGGAATGGAAGCATCATGGCTATACAATCGTTTATGATCACATCACCCTCATGTATTACTAATACATATACATCCTACATACTAGAAGATCTAGAATAATCCCAAAGTTTTAGATCTATTTAGAATGTCTTCATCAAAGTTTTATCATTTAATTTCTCATTTGATCATTGGGAGTAAGTATCGATCATATACTTTCTAAAAGCATATACTATACCTAGGTATTGATCCTATACTTTCCAAAAGTATATATCAAACCTACAAATTCAGTCAAGCTTCTAAAGCGAGATGACTGTGCACGGAATTTGATCTCAATATCTCATGAGTGAACTCATGTCTTCTGGTTCAGTAATTGAACCTATATGATCCCTTTGAGAGATCGTCTTACTCATATGCTTTGTATGGATGCCAGTGTCCCAGTGTATAGACCTTGATTAGGCCATCCACCTATCGGTCTGCCAAATGTACACACTTAGACATATAATAAAAACATCTGTCTCCGGTCAGAGGATGTGTGCCTATATCGTGATAGCACACGACATAGGTCTTTTTTTATCTCGATCTCGTTAAGTCAACTCTTTGACCTAACTTAACTAACACCTCCGAATCTCTATTCCTATGCAGAGGACCTGCATCAAGAGGTTGGTTAGATATCAACCTTTAGAGAAATAATTGCCATATCCTTCCCAGGTTGGAGATGATCTCATAATAATCATTTGACGATGCTTGCTAAGTCCTCAATCTAACTCTTTAGTTATTCATCCAAGCACCAGCCTCTACGATTCAACAATTGAATCAACAATCGTATGATCATCAAGATGGCCATGGTACATAACCCTAATTGTACTAAGGGACTTATTATGCAAATTAGTTATTATTCATTTCAGATCAAGGAATGATATTTACAACAACATTTATTGCATAATGGCTCGCCGTGGGCTAGCATGTCCAATAGAAAGTATATGTCCAATAAGTTCATATTTAAGCACTATATATCATCATGAGAGAGTCTGTGTATTAGATAAAGTGATTTTAGATTTTAAAAAATGCCAAAATAGAGGATGATGACGTGCTTTGATTTGATTATTTTCATTGTTACAACCATTTAATATTCCAATCAAGTCGTTCATAATCAACAAACAAGAGTATGATTGAGTGAGTTTATTCTTGCCTTTATTCTAACAAACTTGGCACGGTGTTATCACATTGTTAACAATTTATAAGAAATACTCTTAAATTCCCTTACTGCATGTGATTGAATGATTCTGTTTGAATTTATTTCATACTAAGACGACACAAGTATGTGTGGATAACTATTGGATCGTGATACTGCCAGGGAGTGAAGATCTGATGTTACACATAATGACTATGTAAAATTTTAACAATCAACAATGAAAATGATTACATAAATCAAACTAAACCACTTATACGATGATGTTATGTGGAATCCCAACTGGTCAAAAACCATGACCTAAATCCTTAACTCAAGATTCCCGATCAGTCATGTCGATCAACTTATCCACTATACTAAGTTATTTACCATGGATAACTCGACCATGAGTACAGGAGATTTGGATCACACACTAAAGACTTTCACACTTTGGATCGTACATCAAAGTTACATACGACATGCACTTCTCTGGATCAAACAGCAAAGGATTATACTTTGGATCACACATCACAATTCATACATGCTTAGGTCTAACACCAAGTCACATGCAATACTTAGGTCAACACCAAGTCACATGCAAACCTTTGACTAAACACTAAATTCCTACAAAACAAGTGTTAGTAGAGAAATAGATACAAATATCTTTTCTTATCCCTGCATTGGCACTCCAGTGCTTTGCCTTCTCCACAAAATATATATAACCCCACCACCATACAACATCTGTTGAATTTCACAACCCCCGCGTTCTTATCAATTTGATCTCCATATGATCTACGGAGTTCTTATCTACTTCATATTCCTCTACAAGCATGCATGGCATCATAATCAGAGATGTCAGAATCATAGGTGGCATCCCAGGGATATGGACGGCTCGATCCCCAAGTTGGACGATACCAACTTTCCCAAGTGGTCTTGTATGGTCCTAACGATCGTACGAGGATACAACAAGAAGCATATGTTTCTTGAGTTAGAGCTTGCTGACAAGATCAGAAGATACACACATGGGCTAAAGATGATGAGATGGGATGGTCAGTTCATAGATGGTGGTCGTCTATACTAATATTCGGGCTTTCAGATATTGGGCTTTTTGGTTAGATTGGTTATCTGGAATAGCTAGCGCTTTACACCTTTTTGAATGTTGAATTTGGTCGTTTTAGGAAAATAATTTCTTGGTAGATTTTTCCTAGGAGCACCATATCTTTTGTTGGATATATTTTTTTAAAAAATAATATCTTTTGCTAGATATGGACATCTCGTTATATCCTAAAATTGATTGCAACAAAACTCGTGAGGTCTCTCAAACCGATTTTAATGAATGACCTATTTCTTTTAAAAAAACTTAGATATTTACTTTTTAGGAAGTATAATTTAAAATAAGTTCATAATTAGTTATAGATTTGCTCGTCACACACGAAGGACACAAAGTTCTGTCCAACTTTTTTGCAAGTTTCAACAGCCACATGTTCACGCTATACTTATTAGCCAAGCAATTGCTATAAGTACCAATGAAACTTTTATGGCCATGCATAAATGATCAACGAAGAGGTTGATGAGCATTTATATACAAAACTCCATGGCGCTTGAGATTTGAACAAATAAAGTTAACCATCACTAAGAGATACAACATGATTAGCAAATGATTCCAACAGATTAGACAAATCCAATTAAAATAGCTCTAGATCCTATTAATTGCAGGGTGCTAATATGCGGATAATATGTTTTAAATTGGATAAATAAATCGTCGATCTATCTCACTCAAATATGTAGATGGGGTTATCTAAATAGTTCACAAAGATAACGGGAGTTTTGGTATTAATTAATTTAGAGTTTATTTTAGAAGAGTGCAACTCTTGTACCATATAAAATTTTCAATTAAAAAAATCGTGGTAATTTTGCACCATCTTTTTCTTTAAGAAAACATGCATCCTTTTTCACTTCCCTCCACTATGGTAGGAAGTCTTTCCTTTCTCCTACCTCTCTCTCCACTTCTTCCATGTTTAGATTTCCAGACTGCCTTTCAAAAAGATTAACAATTTCAACGCTTTGTTGAATCTTATTCTAAAATTATTATTGAGAATTATATACACACACTAGAATAATTATTATTTAATTATAAAAACCATTGACTCTATAGAGAGGTAAATAAAATTAGCTTAAAGATAAATGGATAAGGATTCCCCTCTAGAATTTGCTCCTTTTCTTCTTCCATTTTTTGATTAGATTGTAAATTATAAGCGCATCTTACTCGTACTTTTTATGTGTTACAGTATTTCTATGGTTTAATCTTTTAAAATAACTTTATATTATATTAATATTACCTTCATCTCAATAAGAAAGAAATGACGAGGTTATACAATTTTTAAAAATAAAATAAAAAGTATATAAAGCTAAATTTTAAGATAAAAAGTATACACATACACATACAGTGTAAAATCTTCGGACTCTCCTTAGACTGTTGCATACTATCACTTTGAATTTCAACCTTATATACAACGTATGTTTATTCAAAATTTTGATAGAATAACATATTTATAACATTCATATAAAAATAAATAAATGATTATATAATAAAAAATAATCCAAAAGACAACTCAACCTAAAGTTTTGTTTAGATATAATTAGTAATGTTAACTTCTTAAAACAATAAAATACACTTTAAAATGAAAACTATGTCTAACTATATACAACCTCTATCTTGCTCTTTTATATGTCCTTTCTCATATTCTTACGACAATACATATACGCGCGCGCATGTGTGTGTCATGGGCAAAACAATCTTTACCCTCACAACTACATTCAAGTTTGAAATATAGGTTATTTAAATTCATTCTTTGTTTGTTTGCTATGACTAAGATATGGTATCATACAAGATTGTGATTTTTCCTACTTAAATTTTGTATTTTTCTCAAATTTAATATATGAAATAATAAAAGTAGATCCGGTTGATTCTCTCTCAAATTTAATTTAAGAAAAATAGTAAAAATATATTGTGTGATTATGTTGACAGATTTTTCACTTAACCAATAAGAATATTTGAGTGAAAGCACTAAAAATGTAAGAATGTGTAAGTATGATTTCTAGAATATTGAATGCAGTAGCTAAATAACTAACGTCAATAATATCAAATATGCTTTTTAATTATTCATAGTGAACGTTTTGGCTAAATACGTGATTTATTGTTCTTTTTTTATGCAACTATGAACGGATGGTTTCTTCTCCTGAATTCAACACTTTCGCATTCATCTCCCTCTATTTTTCTCTGTATATTTTCTCCTACACCCCTCAATTTCGGTTACATTTTTTGTCATTTTACAAACTCTCCCTTTGTTTTTATTAAATCCTTTATGCGTGCACGTTAAAATTGTTCCAATGACAATTACAACTTCCGACCTTCGACCCATTATTTAATTTCGAATCATTAAGTCCTTGATTAGAATCTTTTTAGATTTTTTTTTATCCATCAAGTATAACACCTTAATCTATGTATCGTACAAATACAAAAAATAATAATCATACCCACTATTGGTATAAAATACCTTAATTTATATTTAGTTATTTTGAAAATCAGGAATTTTTTTATAAATCCCTGATCCGTGAGTTGATGGTTAGGTGAATAACCGCCTTTTTGGAACTTCTTTATTTTGTCACTCTATCTTATCTTATATACAGTCGTAATGTGAAATATACTTTCAACCTATTTTTTCCTTTTAGATGACAACAAATATGATATTCGTTGTGAATATAATGAATCAAAGATAATATATAATGAATAATAACCGTTGTAAATTTAACAACCAAAGATATGGCAACAAGTATTACATCACACATTGTTATAGGTCAATTTTGGTTTTAGCGAATTTTAATCACTTCTATTGCATTATTCTTCATAAGATGGAGTGTTTTAATCTCATAGATTTTGACCTATTCAATATATATAGGGTATTTCAGACAATTGTATTTTCTTTCAAAGCCACTGAATGATGAATATAACTTTCGTTATAAATTACAAGGAAAATAATTTTACAATGAATATAATCATTGTTGCAAATTAAATATCATGTATTTATATATACATAAGACATGTTTGCTTAAAAATATAGAAAAATCAAATATGTAAAACATTTCATTTTAGAAAAACAACAATTTATGAGAATGATAATATCATACAGGCGAAAATCTTCTTAAAACATGCCAATAATTCTATTTTCTGATATTTTTTCAAATTAATCATGCAACAAAGCATGGGCATGGATTCTCCCAGCTTCTTCCCATGCACTGACACGTGGCCTTTCTTACGCTCTGCTAACTCAGACCCCCAGATCCTTCCTCTTCGATCTCAACTCTCTCCCGCAATCAACCAACAGGAGTCCCCTCTCTCTTTCCCTCCCATGCACAATTCTTCACATCCTACCATCTGAAATCCCCTCTTTCTTTCTCTCCCATGCTCAATTTGTTCCTCCCTACCCTCTCTTCCTTTGAATGTATACATCCTCCCTCCCTCCCCTTCTCTTTCCATATATAGACTATGACAGTATGTCTCTCTCTAGACATTAACCAAAATTTCAAGGGTCTTAGAGGACGTCTCCTTTTTGTTTTCTATATTTATTTAAATTTCAAATGCACTTGTTCTCTCTCTCTCTCTAGATTAGTAATTTCTCCTTTTTAAACTAACCGTATATGCTTGGGATTGAAGGGACATCCCTCACCTTCTTTTTTAAAATTTAATCTTTAAACATTTTTCAAAATCCAGTATTAAGAATACTTACAACTTCAAAGATATTTGACATCAAATCAAACATTGAGCATAGCTTGTATGTATATATCATTTCATTGAACATGCCATGTATGTAGAAATCATTTCTTAGATACTTGCAACTTACTGACACCTAAACAATCAATTGTGACGGTTAAATAAAATGTTATCTGAATAATAGACGATAAAACGTGTTGGAGTACTTGATATATGTGTCACATGTATGAGAGATGGGTAAATGGATCTCTCCAGGATCCATTTACCCCATCCAGTTGTTTAATCCCACATTGTCCAGTAGTGGGACTTGGAGGCTCTGTGGAGGCTATATAAGGAGCCCATACCTTTTGTATCAGATGAGAAAGTGCAATGCATAACATGCCCCTTTGAGGGCTTCTCCCGTGGTTTTATCCCGCTCCTCATGGAGTAGGGTTCCACGTAAAATCCTGTTGTGTTCTTATTGTTCTTTATCTTTTTCCGTGTTTCGCTTCCGCTTCCTATTCTCTAACATGGTATCAGAGCGGGTTTGATTCTCGAGGATTCTATGTTCGTTTATTATTTTGTTCGAGATTCAATGAAGATGATTATCATTATTTTGTTCAAGTTCTATTCAAATTTTAGGGTTTCCGTAACCCTAAAATATGCAAGCCTGCAAAGAACTCATGCAGATCTCAATGTCCGGGTTCCCTGTTCGTGAGCAACAGGGCGCATCTTCCAGCCACGTCCAGCAGCAGTTCTCAAAGAAGAAAAGGTGTGCCTCCAGGCGTGCTCGTGCACGCATCCTCTAGGCCCAGGCGGCATGCCATGTCGCCGCTCTTTCAAGGCGGTGCGCTTCCAACAAAAAAGAGGCCCAAAACCCTTCTCCGAGTCGTGCACTCCAGGCAGATGCGTACAGCCCCGTTCCCGATCGCCAAGCACAATAGGTGGCACCTCCCCGCACACGCGCCACATCCAGATCTAGGCAGCACCCTAGCGCTGAGCTCCCTCGGCGCATACCTCTCCGAGCCCATCTTCCTCGTGCTCTTGGTCGCAGCCCTATCCAGCGATGGCGGTGGTGACAAAGGGCAACACCGCTCAGGCGCGCAGAGCTTGTGCCCCTCCGCCCGTAGCACCATCCTCCCGATGTCGCTTTTCCCCAGCGGCGACGCAGGAACCCTCCGCAGATGACCTCTAGCAGGCGATGCCTCCTTTCGAGCCCGATGCCCAGGCGGCGCTCCATCGACCTTCGCATGCAGGTCCAAGGCCCTCGTGCGGCGGCGCCAAACGATGAAGACCCCTATCGAAGGGGGAGGCGTGTTCATGATTCCAAGGGCAACCCTAAGAGGGGCCCAACTATTTTTATAAAATATATATCTTGTGTGTGGGCCCTGTGCATCCGAATATAAAAAAATCAAAAGAGAAGAGGGAGAGAGTAGTATGGATGGCTTGTATTTAAAAAAAGGAAAAAATTATTGAAAAGGGCATGCGGTTAGAAAAAATGGGGGAGATTGAAAAAAAAAAGGGAGAGGAAAAGCCGCAATATTTAAAAAAAAGGAGGCAGTGACATTTGTTTGGACCCTATTTGGATCAAGTTTTAAAAAAAAATCGAAAAAGGCGCGTACAACAAAAACTTGTACGCAAATGTTTTGCAAAAAAATATATGAGAGAAAAGCCGAATAAAAAATGTTGCAATGACTTAAAAAAATGTGTTTGGATGGCTAAGAAAAAGGAAAGAAAAAAACCCATAAATTGTTGAGAATATTCATGTTGTTTTCCCCATTTCTTTGTCTTCTCCCAACTTGGTCGACGTCCATGTCATTCCGACCAGTATGGGAGAAAGGGGGAGTATATGTAGAGTCACAGGTCTTCCACAGATATCATATTTGTCAGACCATCCAGGTTTTTCAGACTCTATAGAGAAAGTTCAGATGTTCAGACTCTACAGTTTTTCAAACGAAGATTTTTTTATGCGCAATTCCAGACTCGACGTTAAGATTCCGAGTCCCAGTTTGGTGTGCAGATTCAGACTCAACATTCAGATTGGTCAGAGTCCAAGTTCGAGGCACTCTATGTTTGATGACCCATTTTCGAGTTCTCCAGAGAGAGACTCATTTTCAGACATGCATATGTTTGCGGTCACTTTCATATGAGCACATGTTTGACATCTTTTGTTGAGGTCCCCATCATTATTCTTGTTTTATCGGCCAGAGTTTTCATGTGAGCCATAGGGACTCCAGAGTAGAAGACCATTCCCTATGCCATGTTGGCAAGGGTTTTCATGTGGTACCATAGGGACACTAGAGTAGTGTACCATTCTCTGTGCCAGATGAGAGAGAACCAGTTCTCCGACGAGGAGACTTATTCAGACTCTATTCTCCAGCGACCGTGGACTCCGACGAGGATTGCACTTCCATGGCTTTTTCAGTTCGGCCTTTTCAGAGATGGAGCAGTTGTCCACATTATTGTGGCAGGCCAGAGTACTCCGACGAGGAGACTCATTTCAGTTGCAGTGACTCTGACAGACGCAGTTCAGAGCACATGCTCTCCGACGAAGAGATTCAGCAGACTCACATTCTAGCCCGTTCGTCCTCCTCACCTGCGCGGCATGAGAAGCAACGTCCTCTACAACAACAGTTGTACGAGTTGGGTTGATATTGTCCGTAGTGTCCTGTAGAGTGGGTTGAGTTTGTCCAAGCTTAGCATTGCATGCTCCAGCTTGAGGGGGAGTATTGGAGTATTTTATATATGCGTCACATGTATGGGAGATGGGTAAATGGATCTCTCCAGGATCCATTTACCCCATCCAGTTGTTTAGTCCCCCATTGTCCAGTGGTGGGACTTGGAGGCTCTGTGGAGGCTATATAAGGAGCCCAGACCTCTTGTATCAGATGAGAAAGTACAATGCATAACATGCCCCTTTGAGGGCTTCTCTCGTGGTTTCATCCCGCTTCTCACGGAGTAGGGTTCCACGTAAATCCTGATGTGTTCTTATTATTCTTTATCTTTTTCCATGTTTCACTTCCGCTTCTTATTTTCTAACTTAACGATTTTCGTGCTAACAAACAATCATGATTACAAAATACTCAAAGTATGTTTGTTGAAGTATTATAATTAATTTGGTTATTAAAAATACATACAAGGTTAGTCTAATACAAAAATATAATGTATCAAGATGATAGTTTCTTTCTTAAGATATTTGTATTGCACACACAAGATTTGGACGCTCTTACGTAAATCAATGCAATTTTTTGTACTATTCTAAATATGAATTATTCTTCCATCAACATATTTTTGATTAATTTCAGTTGTTATAGTTCAAAAATATATCCGTATCATATATATTTAAATTTTAAAAAAATAAAGTAGATCCCAAAGTATAAGTATTTCTTCCATCACGATATTAAATCATGTTGATTTTTAATTTAAAGAATATTTATATGTTAAATATCCGCAAGGGTTTCCTTCCTAGTCTATACATTATACTAAAGTTGGGTTCTCCTAGCTTCTTCCAATAAGCTGACTCGCGGCGTCCTAATTGCACTCCATTCTTTGCTCTCTCACGTCCGTTGTCTCTTCCCTCGGCACCATCATAGTAAACACCATCTTTTACCTTTCTCTTTGCCCCTTTCCCCTTCCATCTTTCATCCCTCTTTCGTCGGTACCATCCACTTTCTGCTATTCAACAGGTGGCTATACTACACCTTGCTCATCTCTCGAAGACTTCAACCCACTCGACCTTCTCTTCTAAGACATTGGCAAGTCAAGGGCAATAGTTGTTTTTGTTGCAATCCATCGTCCCTAGGACACGTGCAAAAGAAGAATAAGAAGCAAGAAGATATGATGGCAGGGATGAGGAATGGATACATGGGGACGACATAGGATGTAGCAGAAGCAAAGGAGGCGAGAGGCGTGTGAAGCAGAGGGATGAGGAGAGGAAGAAGATACAACCCTTCAAGAACAAGTTTACCTCTGTCGACTCCAGCAATGATCTCCTCCAGTTCGACTCTGACACCTCCGATGTTTTATTGTACCCCCCTCTTTTCTCCCTCACTCTCTTCATCATTTTAACCTTTTTTTCCTTCTAACTTTTGGAATCTAGATTCCTGACACTGCTTTTAAGAAGGATACGCTTGATTCTTCCTTTTCCTCTGACATAATATTTGCAATTGTTTGATAAGTCAAATATTTTTACATTGATCTTAATTTGTTTTGTATCATTTTTGTTATAGTTACAAGCTGCATATTTAATAGAAAGTAATCTTTGATCTCTCCTACAAGGGTTTTCTCGCTTCATCTAAAGAATCATGAATTCTGCAAAAAAAATGAAGGTGACCATTGTCACAAGCTTGCATGTATGTTTCCCTTACTTCTGTTAGCCCCTCCTCCTTCTTTTGAAGGCTAATTTGGAGTTAGTAGATTGTTTCATATATATGTTGGTTTGCATCAGGTGTATTTGATTCTTTTTTGTTGTTTATAGTTGTGAGTTTCATGTGATTTTTGCATATTTCTAATGATTTATTATGTTACATGTACAGATTTCCAAGGAGATTCGGGGTGTGTGCTACATAACTTTCAAATTGTTTTCTTCTTTTTAAATTTGTTGCTGTGAGGATTATTCATTTTCTAGGATTCTTTTTTAATTATTAGAGACTTGACTGGAATATTTTGTTACGATTTGCACGATGTCGGCATCATATTTATAATGTAATATAAGTTGATATTGTTACATTGGTATTTATTTGTTTTATAATATTTTTGTAATATTGCAAGCTACATCTCTATTATTTTTCCTTACGGATGTGAATACGTTAAGAATATTGACACTATTAGTATGTTTCAAGATTAAGAATAATAGTTCCTTTGAGTTTTTTTAAATGTATTTATCTCATGTATGAAATCTTTGAAGCCGATAGGTGATGTTGGACATGCGAGCCCACGGCGAGCCATTATACAATAAATTTTATTGCAAATATCATTCCCTGATCTGAAATGAAGAATAACTAATATGCATAATAGGTCTCGTAGTACAATTAGGGTTATGTACCATTGTCATTTTAATAATCATATAGTTGTTGATTCAATTATTGAATCATAGAGGTTGGTGCTTGCATGAATATCTAAAGAGTTAGATTGAAGGCTCATCAAGTACCATCAAATGATTATTAAGAGATGATCTCCAACCTGAGAAAGATATGGCAATCCTTTTCTCTAAAGGCTGATATCTAACCGACCTATGAATGCAATTCCTCTGTATAGGAATAGAGACTCATATGTGTTAGATAAGTTAGGTCAAAGAGTTGACTTAACGAGATCAAGATAACTAAAGACCTATGGCGTATGATGTCACGATATAGGCACACATCCTCTGACTGGAGACAGATGTGTTACTATATGTCTGAGTATGTACATTTGGCAGACCAATAGGTTGATGGTCTACCAAGGTCTATACACCGGCGCACTGGTGTGCATGCAACGGCATATGAGTAATACGATCTGTCAAAGGGATTATACAGGTTCAATTACTGAATCGGAAGACATGAGCTCACTCATGAAATGTTAGGAAGAATCAAATTCCGTGCACGGTCATCTCGCTTTGGAAGCTTGACTGAATTTGTAAGGTTTGATATATACTTTTGGAAAGTATATGATTAACACCTAGGTATGATATATGCTTTTTAGAAAGTATATGATCGATACCAACTCCCAATGATAGAATGAGAAACATAATGACAAAACCCTGAAGGAAACAGTCTAAAAGAGATCTAAAACTTCGGGTTTACTCTGGGTCTTCCAGTATGCAAGATGTACAGGTATTAGGAATACCTGAGGGTGATGTGATCATAAATGATGGTATAACCATGACGTTTCCATTCCGAGGGAGTGATGAAATATGTCTGGATTTTATTGACTCATCTCATAGAGAAGTAATCTGATCTTAGTCCGAATGTTTGACATTCATCTGAATGTGATTCATATGTAATGAGAAGATTAGATTTGCGGTCTTGATTTAATCAAGCATCTATGAGAGGTCCGCAAGATCTTGAATTAAGAATGTGATGGTCGACCACTTAACCAGGCTTCCCGAGCCTGACTCTCCTTAATTGCACTTGCAACCCATCACTGAGACCTTTCCAGATGAGGTAATTTTGTCAGTCACCTCGCTTCCCTAGTATGCCGATATTGTGAACTATCTTGTGACCAAGAGAACCCCACAAGATTGGTTGAAGCTGAAAGTAGATAAATTCTTGTCTAAGATCCATTTTTACAAGTGGGATGGTCCATATCTATTCCATAGGGGGTAGATTGTATCTGGATGAGGTATATTCCTTAGGAGGAAATCCCGAGTGTCCTTGCACTTTGTCATGATAAAGAATCAGGAGGATCTCAATCAGGCAGACAAACGGCAACAAAGGTTCTTCAGAGCGTCCTTTTGTGACCTACATTATTTAAGGATGCATAAGATTACGTAAAGTGTTGTATTGGCTGTCAGAAGATGGGCGGCACCATAGGAATGAGAGACATGATGACTTTGAAGTTCATTCAGATATCAGATGTCTTCGATGCTTAGGTCATCAACTTTATGGTCTCATTCCGTTTGCTGTCGATTATGTGAGTCATTGGGTGGAGACTATTCCCATCCAAACTGCCGACAGTCTAACTATCTGTCGATTCTTAAGAGATCATATTATTGTACGGTTTGGGATTGCCAAAATTCTAACATCATATGGGGGTAGTCATTTCATTAACAGAGAGGTGAAAAGTTAACGCAAGAATTCTGCATATAACATTGTGTCGCTTCACCATACCACTCGCAGTCCAATGTCTTAGCTGAATGTTCAAACAGGGAGATAAAGACAATTCTACAAAAGCTTGTGCTTCTGGATCGCAAGAACTAGTCTCAGCTGCTTGATTCAGTTCTTTGGGATTACCGAACAACGTACAAATCACCACTAGGAATGTCTCCCTACTGCCTGGTGTGTGGCAGGCCATGCCATCTACCCGTTGAGCTGATACATAAATCTCTATGGGCCATCAACATCTGCAACTTGGACTCTGAGAAATCCAGGAAGAACTGTAAAGCAGATCTGAACAGATTATTGGAATTAAGATATTATGCATATGACAACAGCCTGATGTACAAGGAGAAGGTTAAAAAGTGGCACGACATGTATATCCGCTGCAAATCCTTCGAGTCGGGTCAGAAGGTGTGGCTGTTCGATGCAAAATTAAAGATCTTTCCAGGCAAGTTGAAGAACAAATGGACTGTGCCATTTACAGTGAGTCATGTGTGTGACACCAGAAGCATAATACTATCTAGATTGTTAGTTGATGCACAACCATTTGTGGTCAACGGAAAGCTTCTAAAACCGTATCATGAACGTGACACATTTATGTCTATCATTGACTTAATACAAGTGATTTATGATGACAACCTGAATACTTTCATAGCTGCAGTCGTAGACAAAGCAAATCAAAATATTTTTGAATGACTTTTCTTCTTTTCTTCTTTTCCTTCTTTAGTTTCTTGTTCTTCAAAAAAGTGTCATCCCCTTCATCATCACTACACTTAGTACATACTTTGTCCTAAGTATATGGGGTATGTTCACTCCGAATTGTTTAAATCTCTTATTTTACCTTAATTTGTCTGTTCTTCTTTTCGTTTTCATTTCTCGTTTTCTATCCAAAAGGTGTCACCCTTTTTTTAGTCTTCTATACCTAGGACGTACTTTTCCCTAAGTATAGGGGGTTGTGTACCCTAAGTCTTTTATTCTTTGATCCTCTCCATTGTCTCCCCTTCTTGTATATACTTAGGGATGTCTTACCCTAAGTATAAGGGGAGACCGTCTGAGTATGATCTGTTCATTCCCACCCTTGATCATCCCTGCTTTGTTTATTGTGTGCTATACTTGGGATTAATTGATCCTAAGTATAGAGGGGATGACCGACTTCTCATTCGTTCTTTCATTCCGTATTCGTTTATTCCTTACACTTTTCTATACTTAGTAAGAGTTATGTCTTCTCTTTTTCTTTCTTATCTATGAGGATGTAGCTCAATCTAAGTATAGGGGGTCGTATATACTACGTACATAATTTTAGCCATAACTCATACTTTCGTATTTCTAATAAACATGGCTAAAATAAGCTATAAATACTATAGATACACTATTAAATTCATTAAAATCACTTAATAAAAAGATGCATATTATTCCTCAAATTCTTTTTGTATATACCGATTAATAAATAAGGTAAAAATATTTTCTGTAAAATGTTTGAAAAATAGTTTGAAAATCTTTTCGAAAAATCTTTTGAAAACTATTTAAAAAATATTTTGTTAAAAATTTCAACCTTTGTAAACAAATTATTTTCTTTTGGTGAAATAAAAATGTTTGAAAACTATTTGTAAATAGTTTGAAAAATGATTGCAAAAATATTTTGAAATATATATATACTATTTGAAAAACTTTGCAAAATGATTTTCTAATGTGTGTAAATGTTTGTAAAAATTATTTGCAAAAATTAGTTTGGACTATAGTCTTCAAAAATTATTTGTAAAATCATTTCCAAATAAGTCTGAGGAATATATACATCACACTAAAGTACTTCATTAACTGTATATACATAGTTAAAAAAATTATCACTTACCCCTTTTAAATTCTTAAAAAAACCAACTCTTGTAAATATAAGATGCATTTCCATGTAAATATATGTACCTATTTGTATCAAAAAACTTTTATTTTCAAAATTCACAAAACCATTTGTAAAACTAAAAATACCAAAAAAAATTGAAAAATCTTTTTGAAAAACACTTAAAAAATTGCATTTGCATCCTCTTTTTCAAAAATCCATAAATAGTTAAAAACTCTGAAAATTGCATCACAAAAATATTTTCTGCATTGAACATAGCATTTGCATAGCATTCGCATTTCGGATTGAGTTTGACACTTGAATAAGTTTAAGTAAAATTCGAAGATTGGAACTTGGTTGGAACGTAAATCTACCTAATCACATGAACTTTATAGGAGCTGGAATTGAGGTACTTCAGGTCTAGTTGACTTGATTCTTTGAGAATTGTGAGACTTGATTCAATGGATTCTTGACTGCCTAAGTAGAGTATTTCGGAGCACACTCATGGCTCTTATCGATAATGACCTAACTTGGACACCTGCATCTTTCTCTTGTCTCAACTCAGTTGGAGTGGTGATGGGATTGGATTTGCCACTATGAGACGCACACAAGTGACAACATTTGTCCTCGTCTAGGGAGGGAAGTGCACTCCAACCCATCCAGTAGAAGAGACGTCTAAAGACAGGAGAGTGTGGGTTGTAGTAATGCTTCAAAAGAGGGATAGTCTACTGGTTCAAGAGGGAAAACTCCTTATGTGAATGCTGTTGTACATAGTATTTCAAAACAAAAACAAAAAAAACTCCAAAAAGTGGGCAGGCATGATTGAAAATAAAATGCATGCGGAGTGTATATGTTTGTATAGTCAATAAGCAAGCTTAAGCTTCAAAGGTATATCATGTGAGTCTATAGCTGGATGACTTGACTACATTGGTCATGCATCCTAGGATAGGTAGCTATAGTAGCTACCATCCATTTTCTCTTCACCCCCTCCTCTTGAGTTGGTTGTCACTTGAGATAAGAAGGGAATACCTCTCTCCTCGAGGAAGGAGTTGTTGGATTGAGGAATCATTGGGATGTCATACTGGAGAAGTCAGTTTCTTTGTCACTTCAGTTAGGGGAGCCACTATCACATACACTGTACAAGTGAGATTCATAGTCACAAGGGTTTGCATATGAGTTGAAACATTCTGACCTGGCTATTGAGAGGACTTGAGCAAAGTTTTGGGATTCTCGAAGGCTGTTGTGATTCAATTCTCAAAGTTTCATGTGGTACCATAGGGACACTAGAGTAGTGTACCATTCTCTGTGCCAGATGAGAGAGAACCAGTTCTCCGACGAGGAGACTTATTCAGACTCTATTCTCCAGCGACCGTGGACTCCGACGAGGATTGCACTTCCATGGCTTTTTCAGTTCGGCCTTTTCAGAGATGGAGCAGTTGTCCACATTATTGTGGCAGGCCAGAGTACTCCGACGAGGAGACTCATTTCAGTTGCAGTGACTCTGACAGACGCAGTTCAGAGCACATGCTCTCCGACGAAGAGATTCAGCAGACTCACATTCTAGCCCGTTCGTCCTCCTCACCTGCGCGGCATGAGAAGCAACGTCCTCTACAACAACAGTTGTACGAGTTGGGTTGATATTGTCCGTAGTGTCCTGTAGAGTGGGTTGAGTTTGTCCAAGCTTAGCATTGCATGCTCCAGCTTGAGGGGGAGTATTGGAGTATTTTATATATGCGTCACATGTATGGGAGATGGGTAAATGGATCTCTCCAGGATCCATTTACCCCATCCAGTTGTTTAGTCCCCCATTGTCCAGTGGTGGGACTTGGAGGCTCTGTGGAGGCTATATAAGGAGCCCAGACCTCTTGTATCAGATGAGAAAGTACAATGCATAACATGCCCCTTTGAGGGCTTCTCTCGTGGTTTCATCCCGCTTCTCACGGAGTAGGGTTCCACGTAAATCCTGATGTGTTCTTATTATTCTTTATCTTTTTCCATGTTTCACTTCCGCTTCTTATTTTCTAACTTAACGATTTTCGTGCTAACAAACAATCATGATTACAAAATACTCAAAGTATGTTTGTTGAAGTATTATAATTAATTTGGTTATTAAAAATACATACAAGGTTAGTCTAATACAAAAATATAATGTATCAAGATGATAGTTTCTTTCTTAAGATATTTGTATTGCACACACAAGATTTGGACGCTCTTACGTAAATCAATGCAATTTTTTGTACTATTCTAAATATGAATTATTCTTCCATCAACATATTTTTGATTAATTTCAGTTGTTATAGTTCAAAAATATATCCGTATCATATATATTTAAATTTTAAAAAAATAAAGTAGATCCCAAAGTATAAGTATTTCTTCCATCACGATATTAAATCATGTTGATTTTTAATTTAAAGAATATTTATATGTTAAATATCCGCAAGGGTTTCCTTCCTAGTCTATACATTATACTAAAGTTGGGTTCTCCTAGCTTCTTCCAATAAGCTGACTCGCGGCGTCCTAATTGCACTCCATTCTTTGCTCTCTCACGTCCGTTGTCTCTTCCCTCGGCACCATCATAGTAAACACCATCTTTTACCTTTCTCTTTGCCCCTTTCCCCTTCCATCTTTCATCCCTCTTTCGTCGGTACCATCCACTTTCTGCTATTCAACAGGTGGCTATACTACACCTTGCTCATCTCTCGAAGACTTCAACCCACTCGACCTTCTCTTCTAAGACATTGGCAAGTCAAGGGCAATAGTTGTTTTTGTTGCAATCCATCGTCCCTAGGACACGTGCAAAAGAAGAATAAGAAGCAAGAAGATATGATGGCAGGGATGAGGAATGGATACATGGGGACGACATAGGATGTAGCAGAAGCAAAGGAGGCGAGAGGCGTGTGAAGCAGAGGGATGAGGAGAGGAAGAAGATACAACCCTTCAAGAACAAGTTTACCTCTGTCGACTCCAGCAATGATCTCCTCCAGTTCGACTCTGACACCTCCGATGTTTTATTGTACCCCCCTCTTTTCTCCCTCACTCTCTTCATCATTTTAACCTTTTTTTCCTTCTAACTTTTGGAATCTAGATTCCTGACACTGCTTTTAAGAAGGATACGCTTGATTCTTCCTTTTCCTCTGACATAATATTTGCAATTGTTTGATAAGTCAAATATTTTTACATTGATCTTAATTTGTTTTGTATCATTTTTGTTATAGTTACAAGCTGCATATTTAATAGAAAGTAATCTTTGATCTCTCCTACAAGGGTTTTCTCGCTTCATCTAAAGAATCATGAATTCTGCAAAAAAAAATGAAGGTGACCATTGTCACAAGCTTGCATGTATGTTTCCCTTACTTCTGTTAGCCCCTCCTCCTTCTTTTGAAGGCTAATTTGGAGTTAGTAGATTGTTTCATATATATGTTGGTTTGCATCAGGTGTATTTGATTCTTTTTTGTTGTTTATAGTTGTGAGTTTCATGTGATTTTTGCATATTTCTAATGATTTATTATGTTACATGTACAGATTTCCAAGGAGATTCGGGGTGTGTGCTACATAACTTTCAAATTGTTTTCTTCTTTTTAAATTTGTTGCTGTGAGGATTATTCATTTTCTAGGATTCTTTTTTAATTATTAGAGACTTGACTGGAATATTTTGTTACGATTTGCACGATGTCGGCATCATATTTATAATGTAATATAAGTTGATATTGTTACATTGGTATTTATTTGTTTTATAATATTTTTGTAATATTGCAAGCTACATCTCTATTATTTTTCCTTACGGATGTGAATACGTTAAGAATATTGACACTATTAGTATGTTTCAAGATTAAGAATAATAGTTCCTTTGAGTTTTTTTAAATGTATTTATCTCATGTATGAAATCTTTGAAGCCGATAGGTGATGTTGGACATGCGAGCCCACGGCGAGCCATTATACAATAAATTTTATTGCAAATATCATTCCCTGATCTGAAATGAAGAATAACTAATATGCATAATAGGTCTCGTAGTACAATTAGGGTTATGTACCATTGTCATTTTAATAATCATATAGTTGTTGATTCAATTATTGAATCATAGAGGTTGGTGCTTGCATGAATATCTAAAGAGTTAGATTGAAGGCTCATCAAGTACCATCAAATGATTATTAAGAGATGATCTCCAACCTGAGAAAGATATGGCAATCCTTTTCTCTAAAGGCTGATATCTAACCGACCTATGAATGCAGTTCCTCTGTATAGGAATAGAGACTCATATGTGTTAGATAAGTTAGGTCAAAGAGTTGACTTAACGAGATCAAGATAACTAAAGACCTATGGCGTATGATGTCACGATATAGGCACACATCCTCTGACTGGAGACAGATGTGTTACTATATGTCTGAGTATGTACATTTGGCAGACCAATAGGTTGATGGTCTACCAAGGTCTATACACCGGCGCACTGGTGTGCATGCAACGGCATATGAGTAATACGATCTGTCAAAGGGATTATACAGGTTCAATTACTGAATCGGAAGACATGAGCTCACTCATGAAATGTTAGGAAGAATCAAATTCCGTGCACGGTCATCTCGCTTTGGAAGCTTGACTGAATTTGTAAGGTTTGATATATACTTTTGGAAAGTATATGATTAACACCTAGGTATGATATATGCTTTTTAGAAAGTATATGATCGATACCAACTCCCAATGATAGAATGAGAAACATAATGACAAAACCCTGAAGGAAACAGTCTAAAAGAGATCTAAAACTTCGGGTTTACTCTGGGTCTTCCAGTATGCAAGATGTACAGGTATTAGGAATACCTGAGGGTGATGTGATCATAAATGATGGTATAACCATGACGTTTCCATTCCGAGGGAGTGATGAAATATGTCTGGATTTTATTGACTCATCTCATAGAGAAGTAATCTGATCTTAGTCCGAATGTTTGACATTCATCTGAATGTGATTCATATGTAATGAGAAGATTAGATTTGCGGTCTTGATTTAATCAAGCATCTATGAGAGGTCCGCAAGATCTTGAATTAAGAATGTGATGGTCGACCACTTAACCAGGCTTCCCGAGCCTGACTCTCCTTAATTGCACTTGCAACCCATCACTGAGACCTTTCCAGATGAGGTAATTTTGTCAGTCACCTCGCTTCCCTAGTATGCCGATATTGTGAACTATCTTGTGACCAAGAGAACCCCACAAGATTGGTTGAAGCTGAAAGTAGATAAATTCTTGTCTAAGATCCATTTTTACAAGTGGGATGGTCCATATCTATTCCATAGGGGGTAGATTGTATCTGGATGAGGTATATTCCTTAGGAGGAAATCCCGAGTGTCCTTGCACTTTGTCATGATAAAGAATCAGGAGGATCTCAATCAGGCAGACAAACGGCAACAAAGGTTCTTCAGAGCGTCCTTTTGTGACCTACATTATTTAAGGATGCATAAGATTACGTAAAGTGTTGTATTGGCTGTCAGAAGATGGGCGGCACCATAGGAATGAGAGACATGATGACTTTGAAGTTCATTCAGATATCAGATGTCTTCGATGCTTAGGTCATCAACTTTATGGTCTCATTCCGTTTGCTGTCGATTATGTGAGTCATTGGGTGGAGACTATTCCCATCCAAACTGCCGACAGTCTAACTATCTGTCGATTCTTAAGAGATCATATTATTGTACGGTTTGGGATTGCCAAAATTCTAACATCATATGGGGGTAGTCATTTCATTAACAGAGAGGTGAAAAGTTAACGCAAGAATTCTGCATATAACATTGTGTCGCTTCACCATACCACTCGCAGTCCAATGTCTTAGCTGAATGTTCAAACAGGGAGATAAAGACAATTCTACAAAAGCTTGTGCTTCTGGATCGCAAGAACTAGTCTCAGCTGCTTGATTCAGTTCTTTGGGATTACCGAACAACGTACAAATCACCACTAGGAATGTCTCCCTACTGCCTGGTGTGTGGCAGGCCATGCCATCTACCCGTTGAGCTGATACATAAATCTCTATGGGCCATCAACATCTGCAACTTGGACTCTGAGAAATCCAGGAAGAACTGTAAAGCAGATCTGAACAGATTATTGGAATTAAGATATTATGCATATGACAACAGCCTGATGTACAAGGAGAAGGTTAAAAAGTGGCACGACATGTATATCCGCTGCAAATCCTTCGAGTCGGGTCAGAAGGTGTGGCTGTTCGATGCAAAATTAAAGATCTTTCCAGGCAAGTTGAAGAACAAATGGACTGTGCCATTTACAGTGAGTCATGTGTGTGACACCAGAAGCATAATACTATCTAGATTGTTAGTTGATGCACAACCATTTGTGGTCAACGGAAAGCTTCTAAAACCGTATCATGAACGTGACACATTTATGTCTATCATTGACTTAATACAAGTGATTTATGATGACAACCTGAATACTTTCATAGCTGCAGTCGTAGACAAAGCAAATCAAAATATTTTTGAATGACTTTTCTTCTTTTCTTCTTTTCCTTCTTTAGTTTCTTGTTCTTCAAAAAAGTGTCATCCCCTTCATCATCACTACACTTAGTACATACTTTGTCCTAAGTATATGGGGTATGTTCACTCCGAATTGTTTAAATCTCTTATTTTACCTTAATTTGTCTGTTCTTCTTTTCGTTTTCATTTCTCGTTTTCTATCCAAAAGGTGTCACCCTTTTTTTAGTCTTCTATACCTAGGACGTACTTTTCCCTAAGTATAGGGGGTTGTGTACCCTAAGTCTTTTATTCTTTGATCCTCTCCATTGTCTCCCCTTCTTGTATATACTTAGGGATGTCTTACCCTAAGTATAAGGGGAGACCGTCTGAGTATGATCTGTTCATTCCCACCCTTGATCATCCCTGCTTTGTTTATTGTGTGCTATACTTGGGATTAATTGATCCTAAGTATAGAGGGGATGACCGACTTCTCATTCGTTCTTTCATTCCGTATTCGTTTATTCCTTACACTTTTCTATACTTAGTAAGAGTTATGTCTTCTCTTTTTCTTTCTTATCTATGAGGATGTAGCTCAATCTAAGTATAGGGGGTCGTATATACTACGTACATAATTTTAGCCATAACTCATACTTTCGTATTTCTAATAAACATGGCTAAAATAAGCTATAAATACTATAGATACACTATTAAATTCATTAAAATCACTTAATAAAAAGATGCATATTATTCCTCAAATTCTTTTTGTATATACCGATTAATAAATAAGGTAAAAATATTTTCTGTAAAATGTTTGAAAAATAGTTTGAAAATCTTTTCGAAAAATCTTTTGAAAACTATTTAAAAAATATTTTGTTAAAAATTTCAACCTTTGTAAACAAATTATTTTCTTTTGGTGAAATAAAAATGTTTGAAAACTATTTGTAAATAGTTTGAAAAATGATTGCAAAAATATTTTGAAATATATATATACTATTTGAAAAACTTTGCAAAATGATTTTCTAATGTGTGTAAATGTTTGTAAAAATTATTTGCAAAAATTAGTTTGGACTATAGTCTTCAAAAATTATTTGTAAAATCATTTCCAAATAAGTCTGAGGAATATATACATCACACTAAAGTACTTCATTAACTGTATATACATAGTTAAAAAAATTATCACTTACCCCTTTTAAATTCTTAAAAAAACCAACTCTTGTAAATATAAGATGCATTTCCATGTAAATATATGTACCTATTTGTATCAAAAAACTTTTATTTTCAAAATTCACAAAACCATTTGTAAAACTAAAAATACCAAAAAAAATTGAAAAATCTTTTTGAAAAACACTTAAAAAATTGCATTTGCATCCTCTTTTTCAAAAATCCATAAATAGTTAAAAACTCTGAAAATTGCATCACAAAAATATTTTCTGCATTGAACATAGCATTTGCATAGCATTCGCATTTCGGATTGAGTTTGACACTTGAATAAGTTTAAGTAAAATTCGAAGATTGGAACTTGGTTGGAACGTAAATCTACCTAATCACATGAACTTTATAGGAGCTGGAATTGAGGTACTTCAGGTCTAGTTGACTTGATTCTTTGAGAATTGTGAGACTTGATTCAATGGATTCTTGACTGCCTAAGTAGAGTATTTCGGAGCACACTCATGGCTCTTATCGATAATGACCTAACTTGGACACCTGCATCTTTCTCTTGTCTCAACTCAGTTGGAGTGGTGATGGGATTGGATTTGCCACTATGAGACGCACACAAGTGACAACATTTGTCCTCGTCTAGGGAGGGAAGTGCACTCCAACCCATCCAGTAGAAGAGACGTCTAAAGACAGGAGAGTGTGGGTTGTAGTAATGCTTCAAAAGAGGGATAGTCTACTGGTTCAAGAGGGAAAACTCCTTATGTGAATGCTGTTGTACATAGTATTTCAAAACAAAAACAAAAAAAACTCCAAAAAGTGGGCAGGCATGATTGAAAATAAAATGCATGCGGAGTGTATATGTTTGTATAGTCAATAAGCAAGCTTAAGCTTCAAAGGTATATCATGTGAGTCTATAGCTGGATGACTTGACTACATTGGTCATGCATCCTAGGATAGGTAGCTATAGTAGCTACCATCCATTTTCTCTTCACCCCCTCCTCTTGAGTTGGTTGTCACTTGAGATAAGAAGGGAATACCTCTCTCCTCGAGGAAGGAGTTGTTGGATTGAGGAATCATTGGGATGTCATACTGGAGAAGTCAGTTTCTTTGTCACTTCAGTTAGGGGAGCCACTATCACATACACTGTACAAGTGAGATTCATAGTCACAAGGGTTTGCATATGAGTTGAAACATTCTGACCTGGCTATTGAGAGGACTTGAGCAAAGTTTTGGGATTCTCGAAGGCTGTTGTGATTCAAATCCGGTTCCCAATAAGGTTCCACCGGCACTAAAATTCCAAAGGTCCAACTTAAGCTCCAAATTTTGATTTTGTGAAGACAAGTTTGATAATTAAACTTATTTCACTTTCTCTCTTTTTCTTTTCTTTGTTTCTATTTTTTGCACTTATTGCATAAGTGTTTGCTAGGGACTAGCAAAGGCAAGTTTAGGGGGGGTGATGAATCCCCATTTCATCACCTTTATTCTATCATTTTGACCTTAAAAATCCTACCCAATGCATGTAAATACCCTTAATTTGTACAAATTAGCATTCATTCTTTGTTGTATAAATATTGTATAAAATATTATTTTTAATGGCAAATTATTGAATAAAGAAAAGAAAACGAAAAAAATAACAAATGTATTTTATGATTCTAAACCCCGAGACCTAGGCATCTTGATGACTAGGTCGACAAGGATAAAGTAGGTGGAGATAAGGTCCAATAATACAATAAAAATTCTATTTAATAATTCATTATGTATTTATTTTGGGGACCTATTTTATTTTCTAGTTTTCATACCTCAAATAAATAAACTTCAAACATGAATTTGTAGATAATAAAATATAGAAAAATACAAAATTGATTTCTTATAAAATAATATACAATGTAAAAGTTATACTCTGAATAAGATTCCAAAGTCCTAACTTCTCAGACCCATTTCTCTCAAATAAAAACTCAAAATTTATCAAAATCACCTTTAATTGTATATAACTTTTAATAATCTATTTAATGAATGTAATTTTTCATATTTTTTGGAGTTAAGGTGTGAAAGTTAGGTTTCGGACCCCTGTTGTATAATCTACCCAATTAAAATAATCATTTTATTTATTCTTTATTATTCTTTATTATTTTATATTTTTATAATTTTATAAATATTACTTATAATATATGTAAATATTAAAAGTAAAATAAAACCCTCAAGAAAAACATTAAAATAAAATATGTGTATATAATACATACATGAAATACTAATAACTATACCTATACAGTAATTACACCTATTTATTTAAATGTAAAAAAATGACTCCATAAAAATATAATATAAATATACTTATGTATATAAAAAGTTATAATTACACAAAATAATAAACTAAAATAATAAAATCAAATATACAAAATAAAATTAAAATACTTAAAATATAGGTAAATATCCCTATAATTACACCCCTAAAAGATAACTTGTAATAACAAACCTCTAAAAAATAAATAAAAACATAATAAAATAATATAGAAAATAACCAACATTTTTTATTTTATAACTTAAAATTAATAAAATTGCTTACTATTTATTTTCTAATATCTAGATAATTTTGGCCAGTCTTTTTATGGTTGGTCCACGTGGACCAACCAAGAGGAGTCAAGAGTTGACCTTGGTCAACTCTTCTCCCCAGGCTGCGACTTATGACAACCTCGTTTGACTCCACTTTTGTCTATTTTTACAGCCTGATCCTTGCGCTATTTTGGGTTGATTCCTCGAAGACTCTTGTTCCTCGATTGCCGACTTTACACGCCGACCTTATTTCTCGATCCGAGCATCATGGATTCGCTCGGTCTTTCTCATTCTTTGGAACTCGATCAACACCCCTAATTAAACCCACCTCCATCTAAATTTGAGTTTGATCCCTCTTCCTCCACTAAACCCTAGTTCTACGGTGTGCCTCTTCTTCCTAGTGACAGCAGGAAGCACGGGGACCTCCTTGGGTGTCAGGTGGCATTGAATCGAGGCAGGTCCGGGTCGTCGCCACCTCTCCGCTCCGAGCTTCTACTCATCACCGTGCAGGTCCGGTAGCTTCCCTACTCCTTAGTCTTTTCGTCTGTTAGCCTAGCAATAGCGTAAGTAGACATCTCTCTCCGGAGCTCCGGCTCCGCCACCTATTCCGACCTCCCTAGCACTCCTTCGCCTCGACCAACACCTCCTCGTCCCCCCCCCCTTCGCCCGATGCATGATCACTCACCTTGTTCTTGCATAGAATAAGCGACTTGCTCCTCCTCCTCCTCTGCTTCTTGAACAACGTCTTACTATCCTTGTTAATTTAATCAAATTAATGGTAAATTAATCATCGTGTCATTCGTTGCAGTCGAATAATAAGAGTTAATCAAAAACCACTTTCAATTTAAGATCAATTAATTTCAAGAGGCAAAATTTTTTACTTGGGCAAGCCCAAGGTCGAACTCAGGGAGGTAGATGTCTCCTTAGGTAGATTTTAAGCAAGTTCCAAGGTCTGATTTTCAGAAGGTCATTTTTTGTATTTTTCAATGTATTTTATGCAAGAAGGAAAAGACACACTACAAACTGGACAGCCTTTGGGGACGGTTATTGGGGACGGTCAAACAGCAACCGTCCCCTATACTACTTTAGGGGACGGTTGTTTGCTGCCCGTCCCCTATGTAAAGGTTTAGCGACGGTCGGTTATGACCGCCCCCTTTTACATGACAATTAAGGACGGTTATATGACCGTCCCCGGAACAAGCCTTTAGGGGACGGTCATAACCGTCCCTGTTACTTCACTGTGGCCGTCGCATATAATTGAAAGTAAAGGGGACGGTTGTAACCGTCGCTTATGGTTTAGTTTTATGGGACGGTTGCATAACCGTCCCTACAACCTCTGTAAAGGGCGCGCTGAGGAAAATGTCTGTAACCATAGGGGACGGTCAACTCGCGACCGTCCCCTATTATAATTATAAGGGACGGTTGTAACCGTCGCTTTAAATAAAAATTATCAGAGGGGACGGTCCACTTATAACCGTCGCCGATTATTAGTAAAAGGGATGGTCGAACGACCGTCCCCGATGGTAATAAACCCATCCCCGTCGAACCCATCTTCCTCATTCTTCCTCATTCCCCATTTCTTCCCCATCGCCCTCCGGCGTCCTCCACCGCCCTCCTGCTTCCTCCTCCACCCTCCGACGTCCATTCTCGCGCCCCTTGCCCTCCGGCGTCCGCCTCCACCCTCCGGCGTCCCCCATCTCGCCCGTTGCCCTCCGGTGTTCGTCCTCCGGCCTCCACCTCCTCCTCCGTCGTCCGGCCTCCTCCTCGGCACTCCAGCCTCCGCCCACCGACACCGACCTCCACGTCCTCATTTGGATGTAAGTTTTTTTAAACTTTCTGGTTATTTATTAATATATTGTGCTTGCTTTAATTTCATAATGTTAATTTGTATGTATAGATTTGTTAAAGAATTGTTTATTGTAAAAGGATTGTTTATTGTTTGTAGTTAACACGAATGTAAAAGCATTGTTTATTTTTATATTCTTATTATGCTTGCTTATGATGTGAATATGAAGATATTTTAAGGTGCATAGATGTAAATGTGTTGTTGTGAATGATGGTGTATAGATGTGAATGTGATGATAGTATGTGAAGGTGTACATATTTGAGTTTGAGGGTAGTATGTATAGATGCGGTGGTATGATGGATTAATCATGTTCATTGTAATACAAACACCAAAAGGTGTAGATGCATGATGTGAATGAAAAATTGTATGCTCTGAATGTGTAAAGGTATGATGTCAATTTGAAGTTTTATGACGTGAACGTGTGAAGGTATGATGCAAATGTGAGATATTTGTGTATAGCCGATTCATTTTCCTTCGAGCCTACGTGCCGCAGCCTGCCCTGCCAAGCGCTGCTCCTGAACCCGATTTGTCGGGAGGAGGAGGGGTAGACCGAGATCGGACTCTCTGGATCGAAGGCCAAGTGTGTCACATGATATTTAGTAGAATATTTGTTCATTAAGTAGAATATTTGTGTATAGCCGATTCATTTTCCTTCGAGCCTACGTGCCGCAGTCTGCCCTGCCAAGCGCTGCTCCTGAACCCGATTTGTCGGGAGGAGGAGGGGTAGACCGAGACCGGACTCTCTGAATCGAAGGCCAAGTGTCCACATGATATTTAGTAGAATATTTGTTCATTAAGTAGAATATTTGTGTATAGCTGATTCATTTTCCTTCGAGCCTACGTGCCGCAGCCTGCCCTGCCAAGCGCTGCTCCTGAACCCGATTTGTCGGGAGGAGGAGGGGTAGACCGAGACCGGAATCTCTGGATCGAAGGCCAAGTGTGCCACATGATATTTAGTAGAATATTTGTTCATTAAGTAGAATATTTGTGTATAGCCGATTCATTTTCCTTCGAGCCTACGTGCCGCAGCCTGCCCTGCCAAGCGCTGCTCCTGAACCCGATTTGTCGGGAGGAGGAGGGGTAGACCGAGACCGGACTCTCTGGATCGAAGGCCAAGTGTGCCACATGATATTTAGTTAGGTTGTAAAACCTGTTAGCTATCCCAGTTAATAATGATGTCATGTTGTTGTTATGAACATTACCAAACTTTTTTGAAATTAACTTTGGATCTTACCTTTGGGCAATGGATAAAAGTTGGATGAACAAAAGATTCGATGACTATCGGAAATATAATAAAGGAGTTATCGGATTCATAGACTGGGCTTTTCGATATGAATCGCACTATCATATTGTAGGAGGTGAAGGAGATAAGATACATTGTCCTTGCATAAGATGCAAAAATACTTTGACACAAAATCGAGCCACAGTTTACGAGCATTTGATATTAAATGGATTTTGGCTACATTATACGAATTGGACATATCATGGTGAAGGAGTTAATTTAGAAGAAGATAGTAATGTCCATGGTGATACTGAAAGAGATGTCTCAGAAATACAAGACTGTGATGCTATATTTGAGATGGTAGATAACATTCGAGGACATGACACCGATGAAATGATGGATTCGCTTCCGGATACGTTGCATGAAAAAATACAGGATGCAGAGAAGCCATTATGCTCAGGAGTCAAAATGTCTCGATTACGTTTTCTTCTAGAGATGTTTAAGATAAAAGTGAAGAATCGGTGTACAGCGGTTACGATGACAGATGTCTTACTTTTGATTAGGACATTATTAAATAATCCAGAAAACTTTCCAAAGGATTGGAAGGACGCTAAGTCTAGATTTCGTGCACTTGGACTGAACTACGAGAAAATTGACGCATGTCCGAACGACTGCATTTTATATTGGAAGGATTACTCAAATTTAGATAAATGTCCTGACTGCAAAAGTAGCAGATATAAGAGTAATGATAATGATTCGAAGAGGAAAAAACCAGAGAAGATTTTACGGTTCTTTCCTTTGATTCCCCGATTATAGCGATTGTATTCATACGAAAGAACAGCTAAAATGATGATATGTCACAGTAATATCAAAAAGAAAGATGTAACAGGTGTGATGCGACATCCATCAGATACAGAGGAGTGGAGCAAGTTTGATGAAATGTGTCCATCGTTTTCTGAAGAAGTAAGAAACGTACGATTGGGTCTTGCTTCTGACGGCTTTAATCCATTCGGAAATATGAGTACGAGTTACTCTATTTGGCCTGTGATACTTGTTACATACAATCTGCCACCATGGATGTCAATGGCATCTTCCTTTATGATGATGTCGTTATTGATACCTGGTCCTAAGGGGCCAGGTAAAGCGATAGATACATATATGCAACCTTTCATTGACGAACTAAAGATTCTGTGGAATTCTGCAGTGAGTACGTATGATGCGGTAAAGAAAGAATTCTTTACAATGCGTGCTTCTTTATTGTGGACAATTAATGATTTTCCAGTATATGCCAATTTATCAGGATGGAGTACGAAAGGTAAACTCGCATGTCCGATTTGTATGGATAAAACACATTCGACATGGCTAAATGCGAGTATGAAACATTGTTATTTGGGACATCGTCGTTTCTTATCGGTCAGTCATAGATGGTTAAGAAGTGAAAATAATTACAAGTTCGATGGACAGTCGTTTGGACGTTGTTTAAGTTTGACTCGCCGATCAGGAAGCACAATGTGGATGGAACAAAAAAATTTGGGAAACTTCTCTCTAGGCCGATTAACTAAGAGGAAGAATACAGGTAGATGGCGAAAACAAAGTATATTCTTTCATGAGCTGCCCTACTGGCATACTTTACAGGTCCGTCATAACTTGGACGTGATGCATATAGAGAAGAATGTTATGGAAAATATTATTTCAATTTTGAATATCTCTAGTACTGCCAAAGACAGTTTGCGAGCCAGACGTGATCTAATACAATTGGGTATCCGACCCGAATTACATCCGATTGAGTCTGACAATTCTAAAGGAATAATTTCTGAAGCAGTGTATACTTTATCCAGTGCTGACAAAGATAAGATACTGAATTTTATTAAATCCGTTAGAGTATCTGATGGATTCTCCTCTCAAATTAGCATATGCATAAATATGACGGAAAGAAAGATATCGTCATTAAAAAGTCATGATTGTCATGTACTTATGCAAGTTCATTTTCCGTTGTCAATTAGAGGAGTTGTACATCCAGATGTTTTGCAGCCACTAATTGAAGTCAGTCAGTTTTTTAAAGCTTTGTGTTCGAAGACTCTAGACCCGGAAGTATTGTTCAGACTAGAGACAGATATAGTTATAACTTTATATAAGCTGGAGCAGCTCTTTCCACCTACATTTTTTGATATAATGGTTCATCTCATTATTCATCTTGCTAGCGAAGCCCGGATATGTGGTCCTGTGCAGTATCAATGGATGTATCCAATTGAAAGATATCTACGGAAACTAAAGAATATGGTTTTTAACAAAGCTGCACCTGAAGGTTGTATTGCCGAGGGATATTTATGTGAAGAATGTATCACATTTTGTGACATGTATATGGGTGATGGAAAGAGTATTAGATTCGATAGATTCGAACGAAATAATGATGGTGAGTTGTGGACAGAAGATCCAAATAAACTTTGGATATTTCAACAGAATGACCGAGCTATCCTAAAGAGTACCCGTCGTAGTATTTCAGACATTGAAAGAGATCTTATTCATTATTATATTTTGATGCAAGTAGACGAGGTTGATTCTTTCTTCGAAGAGTTTCAGTCAACAACCACTAGCAAATCAGACTTTCTGAAATGGTTCGGGGATAAAATTAAAATATTAAAAGTTACCAAAGATGAACGGTGGAGCGTAAATCTCGATATAATTCACAGGAGTCCATACTCATTGATAATATCACATTCTGGCTATATCGTTAATGGGTTTAGATTTCGAAAGAAGTCAATTGATGAAAATAAAGCGTCACAACATTCAGGAGTAATAGTGAAGGCTGATCTTAATGCTGAAATTGACGGATACTATGGCGAGATTATTTATATACTACAAATCAGTTTTACACATGAGGCAAGGTGTGTTCTATTTCATTGCATCTGGTTCGATGTTGGTCGAGTTGGAGTAGGTTACAAGAAGGATAGAAATGGGGTTCTTTCTTTAAAGCAAACATGTAGGTTACAAACAAATGAACCGTATACGCTTGCCAATCAGGTCGAACAGGTCTTTTATGTTCCAGATAACTCAGTTAGTGGATGGATAATACCAATTAGAACAACACCGAGATATTTCTTCGACGTAAACGAAGAGGCAGATGCACTAGACAATGATATAGCATATCAAAATAACTCCAATGATTTTTTGCTTGAGGTATTAGACAACGACAATGGAACTTGGAACTAGCAATTTCAGGTAATGTTTTTTTATTTTCAATTTCTATTAATTGAAATTGTTGTCATCTATCGAAATGTATATATTTGAAATAACTCTTTAAAATTGCAGACATGGCTCCTAGACCTAGACGTATTCGGGAGGTCCCTGAACCTCCCGAGCAGGCACAGGGCGATTCTTCTGATGCAGGTAGTGGAGCTACACAGAGACGGCGTGGACCGTCTCAGTGTAGATTCTTAGACCGTCTTGCACCAGGGCAGACGTTACCTGTACGCATTGTTGGCGGAGATGCGGTAGGAGAGAACTCCACGGAGTTCCAGAGCTACCTTGGCCAGGTTGCCCGTGCGCGCGTCCCCATCACCACCCACGACTTCCGACAACTTCCTTATGCTGTCAAGGCTGCCATACTTGTTGATATGGAGGTATTCTAAAATCTTAAAACAGTTTTTGCATTTTATGAGCTAATCGTTATTATATTTGTTGTATCAGGCTGTATTTACATGGGAACGCAGTACCCATGTCGATTCTCAGATTTTATCCCATGCTGCTGAGATGTTGCGTCGATACAAGGGACGCGTAAAGGCTAAGGTAAGATTTTTTATTAATATTTAAAATCAAGATATTTACGTATTGACTATATTTATTTCTCCATTTGTAGTACTTCAACCCCCAGATTCCGTATGAGCAGCTTGTGCAGAATATCCCACCTGGTGTTACACCAGAGCAATGGAGGGAGCTGATTAATTTTTGGTTCAGTGAGGATTTTGCGGTATGTAAATAGTTTTCTTAGTTATTTCTTTTATTTTTATACTGACTTTGTGAAATTTCAGTCGATTTCTTCCAAGAATACGACGAATCGTTCGAAAGGGTTTAGGTCGACGCATAAGATGGGCAGGAAGAACACCAACCAACTGAAGGACGACTTTGTAAGTATTTAAAAAATATTTACAACGATTATTTTTGAGTCTTAAAACAATTTTAAGAAGTTGTTTAACTTTTTATAGTTGAGGGAAAATGAACGAGAAATGACCCGCATAGAGGTTTTTGCTGGGCAAAGAGCAGATACTTCGGAGGAGAGGTGCAGTGGGTTGATGAAGCCTACGCACCAATACATGTAAGTATAAATACAATTTTTACTTAAAGGATTACTTATGGTAATATACTGAAATTATTTTCTATTTCTTATATGCAGGAAGAAATGGTTAGGCTCTCTACCACCTCCTCGCTGGATAGCACGGGGACGAGCAATCCCCCGTTGACGGCCGATGATGCCTTCCGTCAAGCCACTGGTCCAGAACACAGTGGACGCATCCGTTGCGGAGGATGGGGCGAAACGATCCGTACATGGTACGGAATTGGTGGTGCAGGTGGGTCGTAGTCTTCCTCGCAGGGAAGTCAGAGAGAAAGAGAGATGGAGAGGGAGTTGCGCGAAGTAAAGGCAACGATGAATGCACAAGCTGCGGAGATGGCACAGATGCGTATGGACATGGAGAATTTCAGGTCCTTAATGAGCCGTCTTCAAAGTCAAGCCACACCCCCTGTGCAACCTGCACATCTCGGCGACGACGAGGAGAGTGAGGAGGAAACCGATGAGAGTGATGGGAGTGACGGGAGTGGCGCATCTGACTAGGTAGCATTGATGTAGTACACTAGTTAATTTTGATATTTTAATTGTAATGTTTTTTATTAATGCTTAACATTATGTAGACTTCTTATCGTTTATTAATGTTGACTGTATGATTATGTTGAATGTCATGTGTTGTTTGATGTTCAATTTATGATATGGTTAGTTGTTGAATGTTGTGGTTTGTTCTTTTACAGAGAAGAATGATGTCATGTTGATATTCATTGTCATGTTGATGATATTCATAATGTTGTCATGTTGATGATATTCAAGATGTGGTAGAGTTTGTGATGTTCATATTGTTGTCAGGTTTAATATTGAATGATGTAAAGAAGAAATCAGAATATATAAAAAAAATTTTCCTGTCAAGGTTTATTGGGGACGGTTGTAACCGTCCCCTATAGACCTACAGAAACGTCCCCTCAGCCAGAACAAATCACGGAGACTTTTGGGGACGGTTATAACCGTCCCCATTAGGGAAGCGTAATTGGGACGGTTATAACCGTCCCGTATACCCTTCTGTTGGCATCACTATAGATTCTACTACTAGAGGGGACGGTTACAACCGTCCCTAATAGTCTTCTGTTGGCGTCGCTATAGAATCTCCCAGGCTTCTGTTGGCGTCGCAAAAGACCTGAAGAGTAAACGGGACGATTATAACCGTCCCTACATGCAAACGTATGCGACGGTTGTAACCGTCCCTTCTACTCTGCAGGTCTTTTGCGACGCCAATAGAAGCCTGGAATAGTCTATAGCGACGCCAACAGAAGACTATTAGGGACGGTTGTAACCGTCCCCTCTAGTAGGGTAGACGTGACGGTTGAAACCGTCCCTTATACACTTATGTTGGCGTCGCTATAGACGCTACTGGTAAAGGGGACGGTTACAACCGTCCCATCTGATCAACGCATGCGACGGGGATAACCGTCCCCAAAAGTTTTCTGGGCCGTCTCAAAATGTTGACGACCATTAGGGACGGTTGCTAACCGTCTCTAATACTATAGGTTGTAGGGACGGTTGCAACCGTCCCTAATAGCCTTCGTGTAAGGGACGGTTACAACCGTCCCCAATGGTGAATTAAATGAGACGGTTGTCAGAAGAGTCCCATATAGTCAAATGAGACGGTGGCTGACAGGACGGTTTAGGAACCATCCCCGTTGATCAGAGGGGACGGTTCTAAAGACAAAAAGGATGGTCTACGACCGTCCCCTTAGACCCACCCGCCTGTAGTGACACATGCAAGATCGGGCCAGTTTACGAGTTAATTCAGAAATATGGTCAAAATAATTCCAAAAATTATGAAACTTGTCCAGATGGTGAAATGCAATGAAATTAAGCTACTCTAATTTTTTTGATTTTTCTAACACTAAATGAATTTACTGTGAATTACAAATGAATGCAAGGTGATTTTAACTAAATTATTTTTAATAAATACCAAATCATAATATTTTCAGATGTAAAAATTATCCTAGATAGATCTAAGTGTGAAGGATCCAGGAAAATTAATAAACCTAAATTTCTATGTGAGATGGACCTAATAAAAATTAATTAAAGAAATCATTAAATGATTTATTCAGGTCTCGAGGTGCGTACAAATGACATGATTTTTTTACATAATATGACTTTAATTATCCTAGGTCTAATGTGAATTTTTGGTGATTTTTGGAATAACAGAGAAATTACTACAAATTAAAAGGCATAAATGGGCAAAATATGACAAAACTTCACCAATTAGTTAATAATAAAATCCACTATTCTTACAAAAATGTGCCAAGTGTCACATATGAAAAGGGATAAATTAAGCTACACAATGCAATTTTCAAACATGAAAAATGATTTAAAATAAATGCCTAAAGATGCGTGCAAAGACAGGAGCCTAAATGCAATTACAAGAAATAAAATTGATAAAAATAAACGTGTTGACATGGACGTATATGCAATTACCTATAATATTGAGGGGGTGGATGTAAATTTCCCACAAAACACGTGCTCCTCACGTAGGGGCTCCTCTTAGGGACTGGAATGTAAATATGGAAACTTCCAGGGGCCTCGCTACAAATTACACAGGCCACACGTGCAGACCACGTGGGGGTCCCAGGCTCGGGTGACTTCGGAGGCTTGGGCAGAGGCTCAGGGGCGCTACAGGATCGTACTTGGCTTGGTCGAGCTTCGGGGGCTCCGAGCCTAATGGTCGGGGCGGAGGCTCGGAGGAGGCAACGTGGCACTCTCTGGACCGTTTGATCAAGTGACGATCCAATGGTTGTTGATGGCTGGAGACGTGGCGCGTATGGATCCATTAGATCTAATGAAGATCAATGATGGAAGTTGGCTCCTGAGATGAAGGCGTGGACGATCAACGACCATTAGATCTCGATTAATCTAACGGCATCTAGAGTACAGGAGAAGCGGTGACGTGGCGTGCTCTGGAGCGTGAGATCCTCCTGAGCCGACGGATGTGGCTGATGGCGATGTGCATGGCTCCGAACCGTCTGATCAAGGGGATCGGACGGCTGTTGGGCTTCGTGCCCAACGGTCCGCCCCCTCTTGCAGCGGAGGTGGATGCACTCCGATGAAGCGGTCCTAGCTCAGCCTCATCCTCCATTCATCTCTGAAGCTCGTCAGAGGTTGCTAAGGAGTTGGAGAGGGTCGTGGAAGCGTCGGGTAGTTGCCGGAGGTCTCAGCTGAGGCTGGGGCGGTCTGGCGACCGGTAGCGGTGAAGCTCGAGCTGAGCTCCGATGATGTTTCGGCCAATGAGCTAGAGTGTACCTGTACGGGGTTATCTTGATAGCCAAGGCGTGCGAAGTGCTCGTGAGATGAAGGCGATTGCGGAGGGAGGCCTGGAGGGGCGTGAAGATGGTCTGGAGGTGAAGCTCCGCCCAGGTGGTGGAGCTTTCGTCGGAGTGAGATGCGAAGTGTTCTCGGGGTGAATGAAGTATGGCGCGAAGATCAGATCTCCCTTGCAGAGCTCGGAGTATGGTTAGGAGAAGGTGAAGATGCGTGGAGGAGGCGAATAAAGTTCGAGAAGAAGAAGAAAAATTAAGAAGAAGATCGGAGGTAAGATGGAGGTGTCTACCTGGGGTCAGAAGCTCGGATGAGAGCTTCCAGGTCTTCGCTCAAGGATCGGTAGTGTCCCGAGCTCGTGCAGCGTCGTGGAGGAGCTGCGACACGACAGAGGTGTGTCGCGGATCTCGCCGGAGGTCGTCGACCGTCTTCGCTCGATGTTGTGAACAATTGCTGTCACCAATGAGGAAAATGGAGCTCATGGAAGCCTCCTGTATTGGCAGATAGGGCTAAAGGAGGCTGGAGGTGGTGTATTTATAGGTTGGATATGGCGATGACAGGTGATGGAGGGTGATGTTGGTGGAGGTTGTGGGACATCGCGGGTTTAGCTCATGGTGATCGAGGGGGTCGACGAGGATGAGGGATGAGTGGGGTGTGTAGTGGTGGTGCCAGGGGCGGAGATGGTGGTTGGCGTGGCGCTCAAAATAGAAAGGGGGTAGCCCTCGCGTATGGTGGACGACGTGGGGCACGAGGTGTGCAGAAGGTGGAAGATGACGCCTTGGCCGTTGGATCGGGTGATCCAACGACCAGGAGAAGAGCGGAATGATGCGATTGAGATTGGATCATCGGGGCGAGATCAAGGGCGCAGGGCGTGCCACATGGCGGGCACAGGTCGAGGCGCCAGCGTGCGGTGGAGATGAAGCCCTGGGGTTCGATCGAAGGGTCGAGAGGTATAGCGAGATGGATGGCCAGGATAAGAAGTATCTGGCGAAGATCGGAGGGCGTAGGCGTCGCCATGTGGCGCAAGGAGGGCACGACGCTAGCGAGCGGTCCAGATGAGATCAGAGGTTCGATCGAGCGGCTGGAAAATGTTGCAATGATGAACGGCCACGATCAAGAGAGAGGAAGGGCGATCTGACGGTGAAAATGGAAGGGTGCGTGGCACGCAAAGAAGCGGGCCGTGTGGCGCAATCTGAGGGCGCCACGTGGCTAGCTCTGAGTGGCTGAGAAAGAAAGTTAAGTTAGAGAGAGAAGGAGGCCGAATTTGGTAAAACTCAAAACATGAAAGTTGTAGATCTCGATGGGATCTACATGTTTCATTTGACCAAAAACAGAGATGAGGTCAAATATGATACAAAAATGCAAGAGTACAGATATACATACATATAGTATACAAAGGGGCCCAAAAACCCCACGTTTTGCGTACGAGCTCCGAATTGAATGAAATTGGTCTCATTTTAAAGGTCTCTGGATGTGTATTAATCTGAAGGTGAGTAGACCTAATTCAAAGGTTGTCTGAGAGGGATAATGGTATTCTAAGTTCCAGTTGTCCAACTGAGTTTGGTGCTTTGGGCAATTTACAGAATAGGGATTTTGGCCTTCTTCCTTATATTATTATCTAGTAATCCACACAATATAAGGAGGGTGTTATTGGATTTTAGAGGGGGTATAAAATATAAATAATTAGGTGAATTATTGGAAGCAATTTTATAAGTGATTCTTACAAATGAATTGGCTTCTTATTTAATGCAAATATGAATGCTAAAATGCATGTATTGTGGATTTATGCATGACTGCTATTTATGCAGGATAAGTGAAAATATGCTGCTAAATACTTGGGGACAAGGCTCTATTTTCAATTTTAAGAGTGATGAATCATAGATTCATCAACTCCTATACTTAAACCTTGCTCGTCCCCGAGCAACTAAAATGAAATGCAAGAGTCAAATGATTTTGGGTTCCATACCAAAGTCATGAACAAAAGTTGAAAATGGAGCTTGACTCGACCTTTGGATTAATTGTGTAGCGGAACCTTATTGGGATCTGATCTTAAGACCTAACAGACTTCAACTTCTACAAGTCTTCTATTCAAGATGCCTCAACCATCAGGTCAGAACAAATCCTCAAACTCAAATTTCTGATGACTATGATTCTTACTTGTGCTGTGTAAGTGTAAAATAGCTCTCCACATCAGAAATGACTCAGAAACAGCCTCCTCTAACAAGGTAACTCAAATAACCCGGTCCAGTAACTCTTTCCTCGAGGTGGGGGGTATTCCCTTCTAAGTTCAAGTACGACCAGCTCAAGAGGAAAGGGAATAGAGAAGAATGGACGGTATCCAGTGTAGCTACCTATCCTGGGATGCTTGACCAGTGTAGCCAAGTCATCCGGCTGCATTTTCTTCGCTAATATACATCCTCCGACAGGTATTTCATTTTGTCTTGGACATGTCTGATTTTTTGGAGTTTTTGCATTATTTTTATTTTTATTTTTATTTTTTCCGAACTATATACAAGGCGCAGCATGTACATCAGGAGTTTTTCCTCTTGAGCCAGTAGACTATCCCTCTTTTGAATCATTATTGCAACCCACAGCATCCTATCCTTAGATGTCAACACCACCAGACTAGGTTGAGATGCACTACCCTCTCTAGAGGAGGACAGATGTTTCCACCCGTGTACTACTCCAAGCTAAAGGATTCTACCTCCTCACCACCTCATTAATGAAGAGCTACGTGCATAGTGCTTGTCCAAGTTAGGTCATTATCAAAAAGAATTATGCGTGTGCATGAGATATTCTACTTAAACTAATCAAGATGACATGTGAACATAGACTTGCGGACTCAAAGAATTAAGTCACTTGACCTGAGAAATCTTAACTCCAGTTCCTATAAGGTTCCTCTGAAATTAGGTGGATTAAGGTCAAATCAAGTCCTTCCTCAATATCTACTCATAACTTGGTTCAGAACCCACTAGCTTTTCACTTTGCATATGCAAGTTATGCAGATGAGGTGCAGATGACATGCTATGAAGATGCAAGACTCTTTGTCTTTCTTTTTTTCTTTTTAGATGCAGAGATGATATGCAAGAGTAAAATAAGAAGCCTTTGATTTTTTTTCAAAAATTTGGTATACCTCCTATGGTACAAGTGTTTTATGAGTATTATACAGATTATACAAGTGTATTTTACAAAAAAAACTCTCCAAATTTTACCCAGCCCATAATTATTGCGTAATATATACAAAGATACGTGAAAGTACGAGCTATGGGTAAAGTATATATGTAATATATATGCCCCCTATGCTTAGCGTGTGCTATGTCCTCAGAGCAAGGAAAGCGAGGAAAAAGACATATCTCGTGCTAAGCGTAAGAGAACCAAAAGAGAGAAAATGTAAAGAGGTCTTCCTGCCCCCCTATACTTAGGCTCTGATAGCCTAAGTGTAGAAGAAGCTCAAAAATGGAGTGGACGAGGTTAAGAGGAGAACTGGATGAACATATACAAGGCAGGCATCGGTCCCCCCTATACTTAGGCTCAGGTCAGCCTAAGTATAGGATTGGAGTATGAGGACCGATGTGATCTGGAGGATGTACAGTGAACAGACTCAGGTGACTCATCCCCCCTATACTTAGGATCTGGTCATCCTAAGTATAGTCCAAGATGGGGAAAGTTGAGGCTGGGATGAGTTATTAGAGTCGCGGGATAGAGAGGGCAGAATGTACAATAATGATGGATGTGTACAAAGATCGTGGACTGAATCTTTTAAGATGCTGCTGATGACAAGAGCTCACTGCTGCAAGGTCTCATGCGCGGCTCGAAGTGTATCTGCTGAATCTGTCTCGCGCATGAATACAATCTCATCAACATGGACTAACTGCTCATTGGTTTCGACGAAGTGCTTCAACAATTGTCCATTCACTAGGAATGTCAGTGCGTCATCTGCGAGATCTGAGATCTCGACACATCCACTATCATGCACCGCACCAACAACAAATGGCCATGTCCACTTGGACTTAAACTTGCCTTGGAAGATCTTCAGCCATGCATTAAACAACCACACCTTCTGTCCAGGAATAAAGATCTTTCGTCTGATATATCTATCGTGCCAACACTTAACCTTGTCCTTGTACACCAAACTGTTGTTGTATGTACGGTTTCTAACTTCTACAAGCTCATTCAGATCCATTTCTCTCTTTTTCTGCCCAAGGTGTGTGTTCCAATCGACCTTCTTGATTGCCCATTCTGATTTATGCACTAACTCTGCGGGCAAATGGCACGACTTTCCGAATACCATTCGGAATGGAGAGGTTCCTAAAAGTGTCTTGTAAGCTGTCCTATAAGCCCATAGGACTTGATCCAAGATCTGAGACCAGTCCTTCCTGTCTGGGCGGACAAGATTTTGCAATATAGTTTTCACCTCCCTATTCGACACCTCAGCCACACCATTAGTTTGTGGGTGGTAAGGACTAGCAACACTATGTTCGATATCGTAGTCTTTCAAGAGTTTCTTCACCTCTCGATTTACAAAGTCGTTACCCCCATCTGATATCAACATTTTGGGGATCCCGAACCTAGAGATGATATGCTCTCTGAAGAATTTACAGACAGACCTGCTGTCTACGGCTCGGGTCGAGATAGCCTCTACCCACCTGGATAGGTAGTCTACCACAAGAAGGATGTACTCAAATCCGTGGCTAACAGGGAATGGGCCCATGAAATCGATGCCACAGGCGTCAAAGACATCACAAATGATGACAGGCTACATCGGCATTTCATCCTTGGAACCAACGGTTCCTCCCATTCTCTGGCATACTGGGCACGACTTCACAAAGGTGATGGCATCGCGAAACAAAGTCGGCCAGTAAAAGCCACACTGAAGTACCTTCCATGTGGTCCTCTTCCCGGAGTGGTGTCCTCCTACCTCCAAGCTTTGGCATAAAGAAAGGACACTCTGGTATTCCTCCTGAGGAATACACTGTCTCCAGACACAATCCGGTCCTTCAAAGAAAAGGATCGGATCCTCCCAATGGTAGTGTCTAGCATCCGACTTCAGTCGGTCAATGTGGCTCTTGGGCCAACCTTCGGGAACCTTCTTAGAGACAAGATAGTTCATGATATTGGCATACCATGGGAGTGAGTCGGCAACAAAAATCGACTCGTCGGGGAAGGAGTCTCGCATTGGTGAATCCTCGGAAGTATTAAGATCTTCGAGACGAGAGAGATGATCGGCTACTACGTTCTTCTTTCCAGGTTTATCACGAATATCTATCAAACTCCTAGATAATCAAAAACCACCGAAGAAGACGTGCCTTCGCGTCCTTCTTTTCCATCAAGTATCGTAGCACCGTGTGGTCAGTGAACACAATTACCTTGGATCCGATTAAGTGAGATCTGAGCTTGTCCAAAGCAAACACTACCGCAGGCATATCCTTTTCCATAACTGTATAGTTACGCTGGGTGGTATCAAGAACTTTGCTTGCGTAGTGAATTGCAAATGGGACGCCATCCCTCCTCTGTCCTAACACAGCCCCAACAACAAAATCCGAGGCGTCCGTCATGATCTCAAAAGGTAGAGACCAATCTGAGGCTTGTAGGATAGGGGCGTCCATGATCATTCCTTGCAATAGCTTAAAGGCCTCAAGACATTTGTGATCAACAATAAACTCCATGTCCTTGCCTAAAAGCTTAGTTAGCGGTCGGGCAATCTTAAAAAAATCCTTGATGAATCTCCGATAGAATCTGACATGCCCGAGGAACAACCGCAACTGCTTAACGTTGGTTGGTGGTTGGAGTCGTCTGATCACATCCACCTTGGCAAGGTCAACTTCCATTCCTCTCTTGGAGATGATGTGCCCCAACACTATGCCCTCCATCACCATGAAGTGACTTTTCTCCCAGGAGAGAACCAGATTTACCTCACAACAACATTTAAGGACTCAATCCAGATTCCTAAGACAGGAATCAAAGGAATCGTTGTGGACCGAGAAGGCATCAATGAAGACTTCCAGGAATTCACCAACCATTTCGGCGAATACAACAATCATGCACTTTGAAAAGTACCTGGAGCATTGCATAACCCAAAGGGCATGCGCCTGAAAGCATAGGTACCAAAGGGGCATGTGAACGTGGTCTTTTCCTGGTCCTCTGGAGCTATGGCTACTTGATTGTAGCCTGAGAACCCACCCAAGAAGTAGAAGAATTCTTTCCCCGCTAGTCTCTCTAGGATCTTATCAATGAACGGTAGGGGGAAATGATCCTTCTTCGTCGCAGCATTCAGGCATCTGTAATCCACACAGACGTGCCACGATGTGGGCACTCACGTCACGATCTCCTCTCCATCCTTGTTGGTGGTCCTCTGAATTCCCAACTTTTTCGGAACAACATGGATCGGAGCCACCCACTTAGAGTTAGAGATGGGATAAATGAAACCCGCGTTGCACCATTTCTCTATTTCCTTCTTCATTACCTCTCGTAGATTTAGATTCAAACGACGTTGGAATTCACGAGAGGGTTTAGCTTCATTCTCCAAGTAGATGTGGTGCGAACACAAAGCGCGACTTATCCCGTGGAGATCGGAAATGCTCCAGCCTATCGCCTTGTAGTTTTTCTCCAGGATCTCTAACAAGCGAGATTCCTGCTCCTCGATCAATCACGAACTGATGATGACCGGATATTTCTTCTCCTTACCTGCAAGGAAGGAATATTTTAGTGTTGTGGGTAAAGGCTTGAGCTCAAGTAATGTGTGATCATCTAGGAAGTCTGGCTCAATCGAATCAGGTTCAGTGTTGGAAGTGGTTGGATCTGTCTCTAAAATTACTGCCACCAAGTCATTCGGCTCTGGAGTTGGATCGTCAAAGGTCTCCATGCAATCGGCAAAAGCCACGTCCGACTCGTCATCCTCATCTTTTGATTGTCCTAAAGAGGAAAGGACTGACAGGCCCAGCTGGGCCTCTAAGTCATCGAAGATATAGGAGAATGCAGGTTCTGAGATGTACTCGCTTCTGAGGACCTCGCAAACTGACTCATGCACAAGATCATCTCCGGAGGGGAGGGACTCATCGGTGCTGGCTGGGTTCTGTCTCCATGGACCACCTGTGTCTACATGGTCGCAGTCTACTTCAGATGAAGAGTACTCGGTGCTGGATTCAGAATCCGATCTCTGCCATATGGTTTGCTTCATCTCAAGTTCCTCATCTCCGCCTGGAGTTTGGAACTAGATCTTCCTGATCTTGTAATCAAACAAGGCCCTCGCTGTTCTGAGGAAGGGCCTGCCTAGGATGATCTGGGAATCTCTCCAATTACGTGGGGTTTCCATATCTAGGATAGTAAAGTCTACCATGTATTCCTGACCCTTGACTTTGATGACAACATTCCTCAATTCTCCTTGGGACCTCTTGATTGATTTCTCAGCAAACTGAAGGAGGGATCTAGATTTCCTAAGAGGTTCGAGATTGAGCCGCTCATAGAGGGTTGTAGGCATTAAATTGATTGAGGAGTCGTTGTCTAAGAGAGTGCATGCAAACGCAATGTCATCGACATGACTCACCACATAATGTGCACCCATGTCTCTTCGTTTACTTGGAAACGAGTTCTTAATTGCACAAGTCGTGGCTACTGACAGAACGTGTTTCTCAACACGGCTTTTAGTCTTCCTGCTAATCCTAGTAGGTGTGCATCTCATCTTAAGGTATTTCTGAAATGCAGGTGTCATTTCCATGTACTTGTCAAAGGGAATTACGACCTTGATATGTTTGTTACAAAAATCTGCCATCTCAGGGTCATCTTTTTGGATTTTTTAAGTTTTCTTCTTTCCACCCTTAAGAGCTCGGGGGAAAGGGATTATTGACTCCAACTCAGCTTCTGAAACTGAAACATTTTCATTCAAAGCAGGAACTGAGTTCTGTACAAGACTCGGACTCTGGAATAGACTCAGACTATGACTATGACTAAAAGGAAAATGCTACTGCAAAACCGGTGATGCATCCTCCGCGACTGTTGGACTGTCCTCCTCAGATGGAGGTGTGGGCTCTTCATCGGTTTTGGTGGACTCTCTGTCGGTACGGCTTCGTTGCTGCTTCGAGGACTCAGAAGTCCTCTTCTTCTATCGGTGGTGGTGATGGTGATGCTGCTCCTCTTCTGCCTCCAAGTTCTCCTCAAGTAGAGACTTGGCGGCTTCTTCCTCCTGTGCTCGTGCATGATCATATACGATCACGGTCCTTCCGCTCCTAAGGGACACATGGTTTACATTATCATACGAAAGGATCTCATGTTCAGATAAAGAATTATCTGAATAGTTGCGAGCTAAAACCCGATTGTGGTTTTTTTAATGAAAGAGTTGTTGGTGTAAAAAATCACAAAGAGATCCTAGTCGATCAAACAAAGATCGGTTTTTAAAGAAAACCTTACACTATTTATTTAACCAGGTAAGTGTGCCTAGGTCGAACACAAGGAGGCAGAATAGGGTACTTTGATTTTTTTAGTGAAATTATATTTTTGTGATTATTTTATCTCTTCTTAAAGAGATCGAGGAAATACGATATTTTTTAAATGGTTTTTAAAAAAAAATGTATTTGATTTTATATTTTTCCAATTTTTATTTATTTTTCAAAATGATATTTTTCAAATAATTTACCTACAATATAATAGGTGGAATATAGGTGAAATATAGATGATATTATATAGTAGGTAAAGTGGACGAGCAACGGGCTTGAACAACACACAAAATCAAATCAAAACGGAAGCAAACTTCGAAAACTAGAAACATGATGAAAAAGGACAAAAATACACGAATATTACTGGAAAACCTCGCGGAGGTAGTTGTGTAACTATCCCAAGAAAACTACGAAAAAATATATCAAAAATGCGTCCAAAACTCCCCTACAGATCAGGGTTATAAATGCGAGAAAAGATATAAAAGTTCTACAAGAAGGTCCTCAAGCAGGGACTGTTTTGAAATGAAAATATGAAAGTTTACATTTAGGTCCCTGTGTGAGGACCTAAATGTAAATTCTGAAAAAATTTGGAGCGCTCTGGAAATGTCGAAAGTCCTCTCGAGTTAAGATGCAAATATTCCACTGATTCGTCTGGACGGTCTGGATTATAATGTGAGGCGTGATCTGGAGCGTCCAATGCAGCCACGTGTCACAAGCATGTGGCCCGAGTGTTCTTGGATGTTCTTGAGATGTTGACGCAGCTGCTCGTTCTCCGATTTATCACGGGCAGTAGCTTCTTCACTTGGACCTCCGACGGGGCCAGAGGGTTAGCTCCTCTAACCCTCGAGCTCGCCCGCGGTGGACGTCGGTCGGCGAAGGCTTAGAGCGGCAACGAAAGGTCGATGAAGATGGACGTCCTCGCTGCTCTGTTCCTGGAGTGAGGTTGTTGCTACTTCATTGACGACGATTTGCGTTATGAATAAAGGCTCCAGATGACTCGAATTTGTTATAGATTCAAGAAGAACCTGCAAAGAAGATGTGTGCGTGCTCGATTCACAAGAAATCAGCCAAATGGTTATAGTTTTACATGCTCAAATAGTTGTTTCCAGACTTAATGAAATATGTGTGAATGATGACAAGGAAATGAGAATGAAATTTGATTTAATTGTGAAACGAATAGAAGACTTGATTTGATCTGGCGTCTAATATGGAAGATTAAGCTAACTAATTCGTGATCGACCACGCTAATCGTGGCACGGAGATCAAGAAGAAATTCGATGAAGATGGAGGAGTAGATCTGGGGAAGTAGAGGTGTATTACCTCTGGTAGACGCTTCGACGGCCGATCTTTGCCGGAGTTGAATGCACGCAAGGCGGCGATACAAGGCAGAGCGAATGCCTTGGAACTCCTCCCGGATGTTCATTCTTCCACGCGGGCACCTTCGATCAAAGTTGTCACCTCCTGGACAAGCGGAGAGAGGCGAGGAAGAGAGGGGTCAGCCATTGGATGCTTGAGCTGCAGGTGGTTAAGAGAGAGTTGGTTGAAAACCGCCAGCTTTGGGGGTATATATAGGGAGATTTCTTGAGCTTCAAGCTAGATCTAATGGTGGCCAAGTATCTAGGTTGTTAGGAGATGAGATCCAAGGGATTAGATCGCCTGTAGAAATTATAAGGTACACAAGGTAATTGGTTGAAGAGAGTCAGTTGGAACAGTCTCCAGCACCGGCTTCTTGGAGAAGAAGCACTAGGTGCTGACAAGTGCCAGCACCTGGTAGGCCAGATGAGCAAATTATCTTATAAATTATATAATAAATAGTAAATAGCTTTATTTTAAATAGATATAAAAACAAGAAATGTAAATAATTAAATTATCTACATTATAGAAAAATTACTTTTTATAAATAATATATATTATTCGAAATATAAATATTATAAATATGTATAGATAAACAGGTTTTGGATTTTTAATTTAATAAATAAATAATTAAATATTAATTTTGTATTTTTTAAATATTAGAATAATAAATAAGGGTTGTGTGAATTTTTATGGATTTTAATAAATTAGTTTACATATATTAATAAATATAGGTATAAGTTATCCAGTTCATTTTCATCTATAATTTAGGGTTTTGGATTTTATTAAAATAATAAATAAGCTCCAAAAATTCTGAAATAAATTACGGTGAAAATACAATATCATGAAAATAATTAGAAATTATAAAATTAATAAAAGTGTAAATAATGTGTTCTACATAAAATAAATAGCCCAGAAACCCCGTTGTCATTTGGTCCCAAAACTGACTTTTTGCAAACGGACTCCGAATTCAATGAAACCATCTCTATTAATTAGAGAATAATATTTTATGAACTTTAAAGGTTAGTAGAGTGAAATTGAAGTTCGCATGAAGAAGTTATGATGTTCGGAAGTTGAGATTTTGACAATTTAAAAGCTGGATTTCTCGGCATATATACAGGGTAAATTTTTTAACTTATTTTTATATTTTTTACACATTTTTAGAGATAATTAGGAAAAGAGTTTGGTGAAAAATATATACATATGAATAATTAAAAATCATTGAAGTTTTGTATTTATTTGATAAATAGTGAGAAGTACATGAAGTGTGTTTTAATTTATTTTTATGATTTTCTTTCCTTATCTCCCGCTACTTATTGGTTTGTCGATCAATCCATGATGACTTGGTCTCAAGGGTTAGGTTATAAATATACCTTGTAGTTATATTTATATTTATAAGTCATATTGTACATATATACATATTTCCAATCTGCCTTATTTTCTTTTCTTTGTTCTTTATTTATTTACATGATTTTGATGCTTAAAAGTGAATATTTATTCATGAATGAAGTTTTTGTAAAAGATGAGAATTAATGTTTATTTACATGTATTTGTTAAGGGTTTTAAGACAAAATGCGACAGAAAAGTTAATGAATCATGGACTCATCAATAGTATACCTGATCACGAGGTTGGTTCTGGCCTTGATTTAAGCTATTCGGGTTGGCCTCAACCTGGGAGGGAATTGGGGTCTTTGGCACCATTTGTTGGTCCTGGGTACGAGAAACGCGGTTTAGATCGGTTCTCATATCCAGATAGTCATTCTGGATCTGTTGGACCCTATCACTCAGGGTCTGGATCGCCAAGGTGAGGGACTCCAATTCGATGGGCTGGGCTGGTTGATGCTGACTTGCGGATGAGGTTCTGTAATGGCCCTACTGGCCATGCTGATATTGTTGATGCTGATGGGACAGTGACGGGCCCTACTGGCCTGAGTAGAATATGCGCTACTGCTGGTGCTGCTGAGGCTGGTACCCTCGTTCGGGCCTGGACTGAACAAAGCGTGGTGTGGGGACAGAGCTAGTTTCCTAGTAAGATGGGGAAGGTCAGTGAGGCTGACCGTTCCCCATCCCCGACTGTTTGCTGACGGGGTCATGGCTATACCACATCCCATTGATCTCGAACACCTGTGGAGGCTCCTCGTGTCAGGTTTCCACATGTGGGGGTGTCTGCTGGTCTTGCTGGGTGTAAGTATGCTCCTCTACCCAGCCACTCTGAGGCCCCGGTGCCTGTTCTTGTACAAGATGGACTTGGTGTACAGGTACAGGTGGTGCGGAAGGGGCAGGTATCTTTATCTTAGCTACCCTTTCAGTAAGTTCCTCTACTTGCTTCGGCAAACGTGAGAGAGACTCCAGGTCAGTGACCCTCTTGTGGATCTGCTCGATCATGGTTAACTTGTCAGCAATCATCCCCATACTGGGATAAGGTCCTCTGTCAGATCCGCTACAGTCCTCCTAGTTGTCTCGTTGGATAGGATTGAGGGAGACAACTGATAGACCCTAGTGGCCTGTGACTTGCCTGTTTCTGCCATCTGCTCCAAGATTTTCCATACTGCATTTTTATTCTTGTTCAGATAACTTCCTCTACAGGCGGCACTGACTAACCCCTGCATCTCAGGGGTCATGCCACAAAACAAGGTCTGGACTAAGATCGCTTTTGAAATACCATGGCAGGGGCATTTCTGAATTAGGTCATTAAACCTATCCCAGACCTTATGGAATGGTTCACTGGGTCCCTGGGAGAAACTGGCGATCTTTGTTCTCATTTGATTAGTCCTGCTGAGGGGGTAGAATTTCTTCAGGAAAAGGTCCTTGAACTGCATCCATGTTGTACATATCACCCCAAGATTTTTCAACCAATGTGATGCCTTATCTCCTAAGGCAAATGGGGTGGCCTTCGGTCGAATGTAATCCTGCCTAACCCTAGGATGACTAAGGTTGTTGTAAACCAGCTCGAAGTCTCTAAGGAAGGCATATGGTTCTTCGTTTGCATTTCCATTAAACTTCAGTAGCAGGCTAAGGAAGTGGGGCTTGAGCTCGAATGCTTCGGGGGGAACCGTTGGTGCCAACCAACTGTGCATTTCATTTTCTGCTGGGTTATAGGCATCAACCATTGGTCAGTCAATTCCTCTTGCCGCAATGATCTGTCCCATTCTAGCTGTAAGATCTGCATTTTGTTGTTCGGCTGTGGCGGGGAGATCAAGGATTTATCGCAACGGGTCCTCATCCGGGGGCTGCTTAGGTGACATCTTGTCCTCTAGTCCTGGGTATGAAACATGGTCCAGGTTAGAGGTCAAATCAAGGAAGGGATTTTTACCGAGGCGATGGTCTTCATCAGTAAGCTTAGAGGAGAGGAGGGGGTTGCTTTGAGAGTAACCACCCTGGGTGTGAGGGATCCAGAACTCAAGAGGGTCATGAGTTCTGGGTGGCCCGGTGAGGATGAATTTCGTGGGGGGCTCAGAGAGAGATTGGTGAATAAGGAGTCGATATCCCCCCAGTCACTCATCTTGGATTGGCGAGAAGAGTAGGGAGTTCTAAGTGGAGATAGGTTTTTACTCCTACCTGAAGCAAGCAATTCAATCCAAAACCCTGGATTCACACTCAACGCGGTGAAGGACCCGAAACTGAGTCCAATTAATCTTGTTGAATTTAATTGTGATTTTCAAGCAAGATAGCAAGGAGTTACACGATCTATAGGGAAGTCAGCTCAGAGCTGGATGTATCTTCCATGTTTAACCTGTCACCTAAGATACCGCCGGTCCTTCCTTTCTTCGCTCCTATCCCAAGTTGATGGATTCAAAGACCTGTCCCTATCTACCTGCAAGCAGGCAGAGGCTGACAAGGCGGGAACTTCAACGAGGGGTTACTGATAACTTGTCGTGAAGTACCACAATTTCGCCCCTATCTACCTGAGACAGGCGGAGCCTACTTGGTACTAGTCAGTAAACCTGGATAATTCAACTTGTGATATTTACTAGAATTAGTCGAAATGTGATATTGAAGGTGAGGATTTGGGCTCTGCCTTAAGGTGTTCACATACACTCAAGTACCCTCACTCAGCCTGAAAACAAGGTCGGGGATTAATCTCCCGCAAGCAGATTTTTCGATTTTATTGATTTTTTGGTCAATAATGTTAGAAGTCCCGATTTTAAGTTAAGTTATCACTGGTTTAGTCCAATCCACACAGCACGCCTATCGTCCAGTCCCAATTTCCTTTAACTTAAGTTTGAAAAACCAAGAGAGAGAAATCGAGAAAAGCCGATGCACGAAAAACAATGATGCGTATGCTGAGTGAAGAATACTTACAGTGATCCCTTCGCTTTTATGCAGGATGCAAAACACAAGTGAAATCTTTTTACACTATATGCAAATGCAGATGAAAAAATCCGCTCCTAGACAAGCAGTTCTATTAGCGAGTGAATCATAGGTTGATTTGACTAGATCTACGGTCTAAGTGCGTCTTTTAAGTGTATTGTGTGGTCCTAAAGATTTACGAGCACAAGCAATTCTTAGAGTGGCTCGAGGAGCCGCTAGTGCAAGACTAGTCTACAAATTCAATCCACACAGCACATGGGGACACGGTTCCACTATGTTTACACACGTGAGAACCCAAACGGGAAACGCTGGAAATAATGTAAAAAGTAAAAAATGAAAAAAAATACAAGTCCTCTCAAATCACTCAAAAATTAAAACGCAGGTTCCTCGAAGTGTCTTCGACTCCTCGCATTACTCGTACAAAAACAAGTTGAGATCAGATAGAGAACGACACAAAAATACAAAAATTAAAAGATAGAAAAATATTCACAAGAAAACCAGGGGTCAGACTATCCGGGGATAGAAAATCAAACACACAGAAATTAGCCGCAAATTAACCTAAGCCGTGCCTCCCCGGCAACAGTGCCATTTTAAATAGCGTCTTACTACCCTTGTTAATTTAATCAAATTAATGGTTAAATTAATCGTCGTGTCATTCGTTGTAGTTGGATAATAAGAGCAAATCAAAAACCACTTTCAATTTAAGATCAATTAATTTCAAGCGGCAAAATTTTTTCTTGGGCAAGCCCAAGGTCAAACTCAGGGAGGCAGTTGTCTCCTTAAGTAGATTTTAAGAATGTTCCAAGGTTTGATTTTCAGAAGGTCTTTTTTTTGTATTTGTCAATGCATTTTATGCAACAAGGAAAAGACACATGCAAGATCGGGCCAGTTTATGAGTTAATTCGGAAAATGGTCAAATTAATTCCAAAAATTATGAAACTTGTCCAGATGGTCAGATGCAATGAAATTAGGCTACTCTAATTTTTTTGGATTTTTCTGATACTAAATGAATTTACTGTGAATTACAAATAAATGCAAAGTGATTTTGACTAAATTAATTTTAATAAATACCAAATCACAATATTTTCAAATGTAAAAATTATCCTAGATAGATCTAAGTGTGAAGGATCCAGAAAAATTAATAAACCTAAATTTCTATGTGATATGGAGCTATTAAAACATAATTAAAGAAATAACTAAATGATTTATTCAGGCCTCGAGGTGCGTGCAAATGAGATGATTTTTTACGCAATGTGACTTTAATTATCCTATGTCTAATGTGAATTTTTTGTGATTTTTTGAGTAACAGAGAAACTACCACAAATTAAAATGCATAAATGGGCAAAATATGACAAAATTCCACCAATTAGTTAATAATAAAATCCACTTTCTCAAAAATGTGCCAGGTATCACATATGAAAGAGGACAAATTAAGCTACACAATGCAATTTTCAAACTTGAAAAATGATTTAAAATGAATGCCTAAAGATGCGTGCAAAGACATAGGCCTAAATGCAATTACAGGAAATAAAATTGATAAAAATAAACGTGCTGACAGGGATGTATATGCAATTACATATATTGTTGAGGGAGTGGATGCAAATTTCCCACAGAACACGTGCTCCTCACGTGGGGGCTCCTGATAGGGACTGGAATGAAAATATGGAAACTTCCAAGGGCCTCACTTCAAATTACCCAGACCGCACATGCAAACCACATGGGGGTCCCAGGCTCGGGTGACTTCGGAGGCTCGGGCAGAGGCTCGAGGGTGCTACAGGCTCGAACTTGGCTCGGTCGAGCTTCGGGAGCTCCGAGCCTAATGGTCGGGGCGGAGGCTCGGAGGAGGCAACGTGGTACTCTCTGGATTGTTAGATCGAGTGACGATCCAACGACTGCTGATGGCTGGAGACGTAGTGCGCCTGGATCCGTTAGATCTAATGAAGATCAACGGCAGAAGTTGGCTCCTGAGACGAAGGCGTGGACGATCAACGACCGTTAGATCTAGATTGATCCAACGGCATCTGGAGCGCGGGAGAAGCGGTGACGTGGCATGCTCTGGAGCATGAGATCCTCCTGATCCGACATCTACGGATGATGGTGAGGTGGATGGCTCCGAACCGTCTGATCAAGGGGATCAGACAACTACTGGGCTTCGTGCCCAACGGTCCACCGCCTCCTGCGGCTGAGGTGGCTGCACTCTGGTGAAGCGGTCCTAGCTCAGCATCGTCCTCCAGTTGTCTCTGAAGCTCACCGGAGGTTGCTAAGGAGCTGGAGAGGGTCGTGGAAGCGTCAGTTAGCTGTTGGTGGTGGGCTAGAGGCCAACCGTCCCCATTAGGGAAGCGTAGCAACCGATGAAGAGGAGGCGACAGACTGATGGTTGATGGTGGGCTAGAGGCCAACCGCCCGACAAATGGGTGTGTGGGAGAGGAAAGGGCGGGGTATAGGGAGGCATGAGGAATGTCATCCCCCTTTGTGCTGATGTTAGAACCCTTTTTTGTATTTTTTTAGTTTTTTTCTTTTGTTTACAAAAATGGGATGGGCTTTTGTGCCATTGTGACATACAAGTAAAATAATAAAAAATAGAAGCATTGAATGGGATCAAAACTTAACAAAAAAATAAAAACAACTGGTTAGTAATTAAATATATTAATTTATAAAGATAATAAAAGGAGGTGAAAATCTTCGAAAAGTGTCCTTTTATTCTATTATTTTATTATTGTTCAACTTTTATTATTATCTATTTTTACCAATTTTCAAATGAAAATTATGTGAAAAGTTAATATGCACAAAATGAGATTAGAATGTGATAATAAATATGAACTCAAGATTTTGCTTAATTCCATCTTAATATGATAATTTGTTGATTCATCATAAGTCCTTGACGATCCAATAACAATAAAAGTTATTATTTTATCATGTCCATCTGAAAACTGAAATGAATAAATAAATATGGATGTACTTTTACTATTAAGGTCTTTTTGTATAATTAGGATTATGTATGATGGCCACATTAAATACCATGTAGCTAGGAGGACATAGCTGACTTCAAACATGTGATATTCAATAAAGGTCTCCAGATTGAGAAAGAGATGGCAATCTTTCTCTATAGATTGATTTCCAGCCAACTTCTTGATAGAGGTCCTCTACATTAGAGTAGAGATTCATAAGTGTTGGAATAATCAAGTCAAAGAGTAGACTTGATGAGGTCGAGAAAAACTAAGACATGAATCGTAACTATCATGATCGGGTACACATCCTTTGACCTAAGGCATATATGCATCTATATGCTTAAGTATGCATATTTGACAGATCAATAGGTTGATGTCCTAGCCAAGGTTCGTATAACAATGTGTTTGTGTTCATATTAAGACATATGAAATGTATGATCTCTCAAAGGGATCATACAAGTTCATAATTGATGAATCGGGAGACAAAGCTCACTCATGAGATAATGTGGGGTAAAAATGAATTCCATGAATGGTCATCTTGTTTATGAAATAAGACATGGATTTGAGATATTAATATATGCTTTTGGAAAGTATATGATTAATATTGTCGCTCAAATATCAAATGAGAAATCTATTGATTTATTATGAAGAGGACAATCAAATAAGGATTACTTCAGATATATCAAAGTTTTTCAGTATGAAGGATGAATGAGTCTTGGGAATACTCAGCGTTAACTCTATCATAATAGATCATCTACCATGACACTTCCATTTCGAGGGAGTGATGAAACATGATAGATTTTAGTGGCTCCATTCATCTTGATGATTTGAATATTAACTGAATTAAATCTCAATTCATTTTAATCCCATTTCCAATTCCAATTTCAATGTTCAAATGTTGGAAACAGAAATGATCATGGAAATGTAAATATATAAGTTCCTTGAGTTCATTTATAAGTTTCAAATGGTTTGGACTTTGATTAGAAATGGCCAATAAAGCAGGGTTCAGCTCACTAATACTTTCTTGAGCTCACAGAGAGTGGCTCGCGTTGCGTTGAGCTCACATACAGTGTGAAGTGTTCCACTCGAGCTCAATTGATAAGAGTATGTCAAATTCAAGCTAAAATGATATAAACATTGAAATTGGATCGATATCCATATTTCATGCAATAATACATGGATAGCATGATATCTTTTTCCTCAACATTATTTCCAAGTATCTGCATGTGTATCCCATGAGTCCTAATTGTATTATGACTCATACTTAAAAGATGTTAATGCTGTAATAACTGTCATTGTTACATTTTTCATAAGTGTATTTTTGTGTTTGATTCACAAAATATATTTCGTTAATTAATGCGAATGATGATTCACAATAATTAATATTTATGTGAATATGATTCATGTAAATAATATATATATATATATGATTTGCATAATATTTCATAGACATGGAATTATGTGTGAATTTGATTCACAATAATTTCGTAGATGTAAATGGATTTACATTTTTTGTGCTTGTGAATATGATTAATAAGCTATAGGGATTATTTCCATAATTTCTTCAATAATGATATTGTGATTATCAAGATAATTGATTTATAAGTAAAGGCAACAACCATGCCTATATTTAGTCAAGATGGGGCATATATAACGGTTGTACATATAATGCCATTAGATTGAGTCCTATAGAGGATAAGGCTCTTATTATCATTGTATTATTGATTGAGTAATCAATTAGCAAATTAACGACAATCTCATTTCATATAAAGAATTGGTTGGGCTTATGTATTGACACATGGTCCCATTACATAGAGTCTTTGAATTGAACTCTTTGTTGATTTGTTGTTTATTTATTACTTAAAGTAATTGGTGATAAATAATGAGATAATTGTTTTTGACAAGGACTTCTTATTATGCCCTTGATCAACAATCCAAGGTCCATCATTGCACACGCCTACTTGAAGAGAAGACTCTTCAATAGGCATGTACAATGTGTATAAAAGGTGCGTAAGACTCTCTCTTTTATTCACTTGAGTTTGGACAACCTAGCCTCTTAAGAATTTCATGTCTTACAGAAAAAGAAGAGTCTTGAGTGTATACAACTCATACACGCCTCTTCTTGAAGCCCTGTTCGTGAAGACGATGCATGGGAAGCAACACGATTCATCTCCGCATCCACGAGAGTGACACTACATATCAGACTTGATTCGAGAGGTCTCTTACTTTAGAGACTCATGCTTCAAGAGGTACTCTAATCTCATCTTAATATATATTGAATATTAAAAACCTTGTTAGGAAAATAATTTCCCTAATTTAATAGTTTCATAATGTAGAAATTGTTGTGCTGAAATTTCATGTTCATATGATGAACATACAATGATTTATGCAAATAGTTCGCTATTTTTCCACATTTCCGTGATGCGAAGTTCATAAATAGTTTATTTACTTCCTTCATTACAATGGGTTTATTTGTGAACATAATTAAGTAATTAAGGTTAAATTATATGCATACTATCAAATGTTAATGTTAGTTAATTGACAATAAATTTTATTGATTTTTTTAAGTAAGAGGGATAATAAATAATATCAGTGAAGATAAATCATAGATTTATCACTTAGATTATCGCTTCAAATAGCTAATGCTGAAAGGTTTGATGATGATGATGATTGTCTACAATAAAAATGTGCTTGTGTGTTATTGATCGAGCTCTAAATATTATCTTTGATCTCCTTGCAAGCCATAATGCACCTCACTTCATCCATCAATTGTAGGAAGATGAGGCCTTAGCTCTAGAGTTTGAAAATAGCAAAATGAAGTAATTGATTGTCTAATTGAACACTGAGCTATATTTGCAAGAAATGAAGTTGTAGAATCGTTTAAATAACACGACAAATTACTATGTTAGCCCTTGAATAACTGGTGTCTGGGGAGCTCATGATGACAAAGCAGTGGTCTGAAACTCGAGTTTTTCGTTTTAAATCTATTGCGCTCAAAAAAGCCGACAAAGTCAATAAATTGTATTAAAGAAGACAGCACGTAAAATGCTAATATGATTTATGTGGCTCACATCCGATGGATGTGTAGTTAGTAAACAACATTACCCTTACTTTTAGTATTTCTCTAATTCTCTCTGTTGTAGGTTAAAATTGTAAAAAAATCCATCTTTTGACTACCAAGTCTTTTCTAATTCACCATGGATGCTATGAGAATAGCTTGAATTGATAGGTCTTTTAATCCTCTTCATTCTGATATTTTAAGGCTCAGAACAATGGAGAGATGAGAATGAACGCATCCTCTCAACCAAGTTAAGATAGTTTGGGGGGGGGGGGGACCTAAGAGTGTTGTGTTCAACAATCGCTAGAAAAAGATTCCAAGTTTAAAAATGATATAAGGTGTCTACAAGATATGTGTCCATCTGTGAGTGAATTTGGTCAAATGATCTTAATCAAACTTATGTACTATCAAATTTAAGTAACTTTTTAATTTGAGGAATTTATATTTCTTCTTTATTTGATAATTATGGATTCTATAATTTTATTTTTATTTATATATTTTATTTATTAAGTACCTTTTTTATTATATACCTAATTGATTGTTCGGTATCTTATACATATGCAAAGAAGATATATAAGATTCAGAAAATTAGAATAAATTGAAAATCAATCAAAATATAAATTATCGGAAGAAGCATCTGGTTTACACTTTGTCTCCGAATTGTACATACTTGGAAGACTATTTAAAATATGTTGATCTTGTAGAATTAATACGAGAATTTCTGTGTTGATTATAAAAAGCTAACAAATAATTTGCACAATTGGTGTACTGGTCGCCCCAGGCCGCTTTATCGTTGGCTTGAGACAGCTCTATTATGTACGTAATTTAGATTCTCGTAGGGGCTCAAATGTAAAAAAACCTAAAAACAAAGCATAGCCATTTAATCGAGAGAGGAAAAAAGGAAAACAAATGAATTGATAGATTTTAGAAACATCAGTGTTGTTAAAGACGGAGATATTATTGATAAATAGTTTGCTAGTTATTTTTCCAGTGAACCATGCATTTATGGATAAATTATATTTACATGTGTGTATTTCTGTGTATATAGATACGTATATATAATAATCCGGAGCAGGAGACCGATCATGTCAGAAGCATGGGCCCGGTCCAAGGCGGGCGACGCGCTGGCTCTGCCTTTCCACCGCCTCTCCAAGAGATATTCAAATTCTCGTGAGCCCCATCAGTGTGCCAGAAGGCCGCAATGAGCCCCTTCCAAATGACACGTGCCCGACTATCCTCTGCACATTTACACTCGCACCCTGGAAATGATCGTCATTCCATCAACCATTACAAACTGTTCGTATGATGACACCCGTGCCCCTCTATACCACTCCTTCTGGACCATCAAACAAAGTGCGAGCTTACAGTAGATCTCGGATCTACTGCAATATAGAAGGTATTACAACATTGTCATTCCGGGGAGAATCGAAATGAATTATCTACATTCACAAATTTGGATCATTCGGATGGGTACTGTTAGAGGTAGCCAATGTTTCGAAATATCATAACTCCGGATGTTCTTTAAATCTATGGGGTTATATGCAAATCAGACAAATTAAGAAGTCATATACATAATTAGGGATTTATAGGGATTGATTTGAAAAGATTCCATCATTTTATTTCCATCGGAAGGTTTCCGCCCTTACACCAACCCTGTGATAAGGCATCCGCAATGCGAAAGCTCGCGGCTTATACCCAATATAAATAACCGGATAGCAGATCACGGAGGGGGGACCTAAGCAAGAGCGAAGGATCAGGCAAAAAATGGCATCCATCCCTCTCATTGCGGCTCTGCTCGCTGCCTTGCTCCTCGCTGCCGTTGCCGCCTTGATCGCTTCGTTCCTTCGCCGACGGATAATCGAGGCCGCTGCCGACACCGAGAAGGGGGCGGAAGTGGAGGATGCCTCCGCCGTGCAGAGGTACGCGTGGAGGGAGATCGAGAGTATGACGGAGGGGTTCACGACAGCGGTGATAGGAGAGGGTGGGTTCAGCACGGTGTACCTTGCGAGGCTCCCGAAGGAGGAGGCTTTCGGTGCTGTGAAGGTCCACCGCGAGAGCGTGAGACGCCACCGCGCGTTCGAGCAGGAGCTCGAGGTTCTCCGTCGCGTCCGCCACCACCACATCGTCCGGCTCCTCGGTTACTGCGACCAGAAAGGTAGTTTTACCGGCGTGCCCCCAAGTTACGATCCCAGCTGTCTTTTTCTCTTTTATTTTTTTTTGAGGGTGGGCAGAATTCTGGTGAATCCAGTAGATTGGGCGGGCAGTGGAATTTCGCGGTGGTCTTAGGTAAGCTATCACCATGTCCTCCCTGGTTTGCTAGTCCAGCTGTTGAAAAGGAGGACATGATCCATCTTTTCGAAATTTAGATGAGAAATCTTGAGGCATTTCTCTCACGTTTAAAATGCCTATCGCGGAATAAATATGCCATCTTTTTTTATAATTATTACTTAACTCGAATTTTTGGAAAATAATGACACAGGGAATATAATTAATACTTTCTTATCCCCTATTTATTCCACCAAAACAAAATACTCGCAAGGGAAAGTTATCTATAAACCCAGCTCTATTCCTTGACCCACATCCTTATTCCGCTCCCATTTTTCTATCGCAGTCCTTATTCCATCCCGTGGAAGCATTTAATTCTCACTGTAATGTTGACCTTCTTTACCGATAAAAACGATATTATTAGTTTTACTATGTTGTCGTTTGTTAAAAAAATGACTTTTTTAATAGAGTCAGAAATTAAATCGGAAATCAGATTAGTCAATTTGGATTGCGTAAAATTTGCTGTCGGAGTAGTTTTAATGGGATGCAGTCATATGCCATCTAATTATATCTTTGGATCTATGATTTAATGATATGTTTTAAGTAGTTTGATTAGTAGTAGTGGTAAAGGACGGTGATGACTTCAAATACTACAAACATTTATTATTTGTATATAAAAAATAAAATCAAATTCGGGAAAATTCTCAGTTAAACCACGTGTAACTTTCTAATATTTCAGATGAAGGCGCCCTTGTGTTCGAGTACATACCAAATGGGACTCTGCACGACAAGCTCCACTCCTCCCCTATGCTCTCATGGTCTCGCCGCCTCAGCATTGCCTACGAAATTGCTCAAGCTCTTGAGCACCTGCATGAGGGCTGCGACCTCCCAATCATCCATGGCGACATCAAACCGACCAACATCCTCCTGGACGAGAGCCTCCGTGCCAAGCTCTGCGACTTCGGCTCTGCCAAGCTTGGGTTCTCATCTACGGTCCGTCGTGCACCTGTTGTAGGTTCCCCCGGTTACATCGATCCACACTACCTCCGCACAGGTGTGACATCGAAGAAGAGCGATGTGTACAGCTTTGGTGTGGTGCTATTGGAGATGATCACTGGGCGGGAAGCATTCTGTGAAGGGGGAGGAGGGTTGCTGACGACAGCAGTGGGGGAGGCGTTGGCAGTGGAGGGGAAGCTGGGGGAAGTGGTCGATGGAAGGATGCAGGGGGAGTATGTGGAGGAGGAGGCAGTGGCAGTGGCGGCACTGGTGAGGAGGTGCGTGGGGGAGGGCGTGAGGCCGACAATGCGGGAGGTAACAAAGGTGTTGGCGGGAATTGTCGGAAAGGAGATGGAGGATGTTGGCAGGAAGATGAAGAGTGGAGGATGATCATGAGGGTGGTGTTGATGTGGGTAGGGGTATCTTTGTAAATATTATTTTGTTCCAGGGTTTTCTGTTTTATTTGCTTGAGTTAGGTGGTTAGGCTGTAAAAAGGCAGAAGTGATTTTGTGGTGGATATTTATTTCTGTGGAAGCTCTTCTGGAAATTCATTATACAGATTTTCAGTGTTGTTAGGTTTTCTTCCATCTGTAGTGAGTGATTGGAGGTTATTTGGCTAATTTTGGGTTAACGTATATGCAATGGATATCCTGATTAGACATCATGTGCCTATTCTAGCTCTTTATTATTGAAACCTTCTCAAGTCCTGAATGATCCGTTGAATATCTGGTCACATGCCAATTCTAGAGCATTTCTATTCGATACCCACCCGATAAGTGTTGTAGATATAATCCGTGGATCATGAAAGCATCGGTTTTATTGTTGCTTGAACATCTGGAGAATTGGTATAGAATGGAATAACTGTTATGATCTGCATTTTCCTTTTCCACCTTCCACGTCAAAAAAAAAAAAGATGCGAGAGGAAACGATGATGGCCTTTGGCGACCCTGCCCATCATTTGACTATAGAGCTATTTTGTTTGGTTGGTAGCGTATAGTGTCCGTGGTCACCAAATACAGAGATTGATCACACATTAAGGAACATGCACGCAAACTGAATTTGATGGAATCCCAATTTAATTGGGAAATCAGATTGAATTTGCTAAAGTAGTGGAATTCAATGTTACAATTCTGACATTATTGTATGGAGGATTTAAACGTACATCATGGAACAATGAGAATCTGAGGGTTTGTTATGTATTGCAATCAGACTAATTTTCAGGAGCTTAAGACAACACAGGTCGATTATCCATTTGGTGGCTCCCATGTTTTTTAACCATAAAACACCCTCATTTTTTGTAAAGACGTAGGCGACTGAGGTTACAAGCACACAATAAAAATACTCTCTCTCTCTCTCAAGTTTTCTACACCATGAGGTGGCAACCTTGAATAATCACATGGACCATCAACATCATCTCATGATCCCGTATTACTTTTATTAATAATGTGGGGGCTTCATTTTGCCAAAAGGATACCCTTTTTAAAATGGAATTTGGTGATGATTTTTGTAGCAGCTATGCCTCTGAGTCGATCCTTATGCTACATGAATGTCCCTATATGGTATATTACATCAATCAATCGAAAGTCTAGTCGTCCAACATCAAATATGAAACATTCAGATGACCAACTATATTCAATTTTATTAAGAATGAAAGATATTCAAGAAGAGAGACAATCATGCCTCGCACATCACAGAAGTGTGTGGTGAAATAATATCTGATCAAAATGGACTCATCCTATGAGTTGGGATAACAACGGATATTCTCAGAAAAGCGATGTAATCATATGGATCGCTAACCATTCTCAACCTGTTTCATCATGATCACAAGAATAAAAGGACATACCTTGAAACATGGTTGTGATCTTCAAGTTTCTAACGGAAAAGACCTCCTATCAAGTTCAATCTGACAGAGACAACACTTGCACGTGTGGGGATGAGTCATGTGCTTCCTACAATCCAGAGAGTTGATCTACATGTCCTCGCTCCTGATTTCATAAGACGAAATCCTCCTTCTTGTTCGTGAACCCACGGCATGAAGAGGAAGATCCTCTATACGAGATAGGTCGAATCGATCAACCAGCACAAAGACAAGGGGACTACCACCAATGGGGGAATGTCGATTGGGCAAGGGAACGACCCTGGGGTAGGGGACGACAACCATTGATGCAGGGGGACAACTTGCTTGAGGGAGAGGGAGAGAGGCAAAGAGACTTGAGAAATTTGATTCTTCTTCTATTAAAGAAGACGTAACCGCCTCTCCTTTTAGACATTTTAGGACCATTAGAATTTGAATCCTAATTATCAAATGGATGGCAATGGTTAATTGTTATCCTCAAAAAATTAAGGATGAAAATTGATAGAACATTATCAACTTTTTAATCAATTAATCATTAGATAAACTTATCAATAAATTGAGGATTAAAGAGAGAAAATAAAAAAGATAAATACATAAAAAGAATAGGGGGACGAGACCATGGTGGGACCCATCATAGATGTTGTGAGATCCCTCGTATTAGGACACAATCATTTTCCCAAATGACCATACCATCATGTAGTGCTCGTTGATACCTTTCAAACGATTACAAGAACATCGAAATCAGATTCTATGGTAGAGTTACCGATAAGCCAAAATTCTAATGATCCGGATCATGTAAAAATATAACTCGAGTCGTTGCGACCCGGATCGATAGAAACCTCGGCTCAATCAAGAAAAATAAGAGCAGACCACCAAAACAGAGTAAAAATCAAAGGAAAATAATAGCGGTCCTGGCTATTGGATTAGCCTGGTATAGCGACCAGGGTCGGACTCATGGAGCACGTGATGGCCTTGCGGCCTACGAAGTAGTCTAAAAGCAAAATAAAAATAAAAGAAAGTGATTTTTTGGTGGATTTTATCTTTTTATATTTTTTTGGATTTTTTAATTAATTACGAAAATAGAAAAGCAATAAAGCAAGCAACTACAAACAATTATTTCACTACTCAAAATGCATCCAAAAATTCAAACAAAAATATTTTTATGTTTTTTATATTTTTTACTGTTTGTGGGTAATTTTTGGTATTTTTCTGATTTTTATTGGATTTTATAAAAATCAAACAAGGTGAAAAATAAAAGGTACTGTCCAGTCAGGTTTCAAGGGCCAAATTAAAATGCAGAATGGCCCTATTAAAACCTGAAGGTAATTTTCCTGTAAAGATCAAAACACAAGGAAAATTTGGCCACTAGACTTATTAATTTTTGACTTTTCTTTTAATTATTAGAATTTTTATGGGTTTTTAGGGGTTTTGTAATTTTTATGTGTTTTATAAATCTAAAAATGACCAAAATTTATCAAAAAATCAAACAAGGCAAAACAAACACTATATAATTTTTTTGTAATTTTTAGAGGTGTTTTAATAAATTTTTTTAATTTTTAAAGCTAGACAGTAAAGACAATGTGAGTTTTTGAATTTTTAAAAATATCAAAAAGTGTCAAAAATGTCTCCGAAATTCAGAGAAAATTTTACACCATGGCAGGAGCCATGTTTCCAATTTTCATCAAATTCGGAGTTAGTTTGCTTTTTTATTAAAATCAAGAACCAAAGTACAGTGCATATGGACCTGTACGCAAATAAAAGAAGTTCCAGGGGCTCCGGTGCAATTTCTCCAGGGACTCACGTGTGAGGCGCGTGACCTGGGCACTCAGGGACCTATTTGCAAGAAAATTAAGTCCCTGGACTATTTAGAAACACGTACTAAAAGTCCAGGGGCTTCAGTGTAAATTACCCATTATATAAAGCACATGCACAATTAAACCACACACAGGGGTATTTCTGCAAATATCAAAAGTATAAATCCATTCATTAACACCCTGAAACCATCAGCCTATACATGCAGTTAACCCAAAAAAGCACGTGTCGACGCACGTGTTCCACTACAAACAGGGGTATAAAAGTAAATACAGGAAACAACAGGGTTTTAAGTGCAAATGTACCAAAATAAAAACAACTAAATGCGATATTTACAGGACTAACTAATAAAAGAAACAAAGAAGGGGGCCTACAAGAAATTTACCCCTTATTATATATGAAGGACGGATGAGCGCCATGTGGAAATCCGACGGTCAGGGGAGGTGGCGCCTCAACGCAAGGTCCTCAGCTCGGATCGAACGGCTCGGGGCTCACCACGTGGCTGATCTGACGGTTTTGGCATGCTGTGGATGAACCTTGATCAGTCGACGGTCACGATCACTCCTCCAAGGATCTGACGGTGCTAGCAGCTCCTCAAATGGACGTCAGAGATCTGAACTGGAGCTGGAGGTCGATCGAACGGTCGGGGAGGGTGCTTGACGAACTGGACGCCGAGGAGCTTCGCCGGGCTCGTGTGCGCGCTGGAGACCTCCTCGCGGACTGCTATTGATTGGGGATGAATCACCTTGGCCTCCCGCGTCTAATGGGATCCTTCGATGACACGACGGAGCTCCGGAGAGCTCAGGCGACGTCGGCGGAGGCGGAGCTGCTGTGCCTGAATGTCGAGCCCTCAGATGGGCTCCTCTGGACCTGCAAAGCGACGCAACACACTCTTGGGTCGAGGGCAAAGTACCTCGACCCAGTTAGCGGTGGTGTAGGTGGTCGGCGAGTCGGGATGAAGGGGCTCCGGCGAAGCGACGGCGGAGGAGCCCCAATCCCAGCTCCTGTGCGAGCTGGGTTGAACGAAGGGGTGGAGAAGGTGCGCGGAGGAAAGGCGAAGGTGATAGGTGACTCCGATGATTGAGATGAAGGCGGAGATGGTCGGAATCAGAGATGAACGGCGATGGGTCGATTTGGGTGAAACGGGAAATTAGCTAAATAGGGAAGGAAAGAGAGCTACCTACTGGATGGAGTCGACTGTGGGAGAGCTGGGGAAGCTCCAGGTCCTAGCCTCAAGGGCCGTCGATGCCGAGGCTCGAGCACCACCTCTGGGCGGCGCACGGCGGTGCGTAGCTGCCGGATCAGTGGTCCGATCTCCCTTTCCTCGCTGCGACACGGCCGGGAGCGAGCTGTCACTCTCGCGGAGGCTGTGGAGGTCCTGGGGTGGAGAGAAACGATCCAAAGATGCGTGAAAGAGGAGGCGGAGCTAGGACTAAATACCTCTAGGGGTCCGGCTATCGGGGAGTCGGGTGAGCAGCTCGAAGCGCGGATCCCCAAAATCCACCCCGGGCGTGGATAAGGGATGATCAAGCTCGGATTAGGACCTGGGGTTAACAGATTTAATGATCGGATCGAGTGTGCGAAATTTCGAGAAATCGGGTCGCGGGCACGGATCCGGGACCAAGTGGTCCAGGGGGGGAGTTGACCGGGGGGTCAACACCCCCCATGGACCAATGAGAGCAGGCCACATCAGAAATATTTAGAAATTCGAAATAAAATACTAAATGGCCGAATTATTAAAAACTCAAAACATGAAAAATGTTTATTTTATTTTTTTTCTATTTTTTATGATTTTTAATTAATTTTTCAAAATAAAAATAAGGTATTTACACTATAGTGCTATATATAGGTATATACACATTATTGATTTTTAATTTTTGATTTTTAATTAACTATTTTTGTACATTTTTATTCCCATTTTATATTTTATTTATTTATAGCATAAAATTAGGAATATTTTTCTGTTTTTATTTCATTTTTATTATTTATCTACAAGGGTTAAATAAATAGATATATACATCTATATACATGGTATATATACAATGTTCTTTTTGGTTTTTAATTTTGTTCTTTTTATTTTATTTTAGTTTTTATGGTTTTTATTTTATTTATTTACACCATAAAATATAGAATATATACAAATTTTAGGGATTTTAATTTACTTATTTACAAGGCTAAATAAATAGGGATAGGTGTGTTATGTACAAGGTGAATATATACAAGTGAATATATATTTTTATTTTCTTTTTAATTTTTCTATTTTTATTTGGATTTTATATTTACAAATATTTACATATATATACAAGCCCATTTTATTCTATTTTTGGAGGAAAATATTTATATTATATTTACAGGTATATTTACACACATGAGCTCCCTATCTCTCTCTACTTTGGCTTTTATGCGGTCAGACCCATGCTGAGCCCTCCCTTGGGATTAGGTTGCTCAATATTTATTCTAAATATTTCCCTCTTTTTCTCTTGTTTCTTTATTCTTTTATTTTTGCATAAAAACATGCTAATTATTAATTTTTACACAATGAATGCTTTTGGTAATTATTTGTATTTACAAACATATACATGCATTTGCAAAGGTTTTTGTAGCTAAAATATAAGAATAAAGAGTGATGAATGAGTATTCATCACCCCCCTATACTTAACTATGCTAGTCCCTTAACAAACACTTATTTGAAAAAGAAGTGCAAAAGAGAAAGAAAAAGAAAAAGAGGAGAATGTACATGGATCAAGGTTGAATATTAAACTTTCCTTCATTAAATGGAATTATGGAGCTCGATCAGATCTTTGGATTATTAATGTGTCGGAACCTTATTTGAACTTAAGTTTAAAACTCAACAGCCTCTAAGTTGCACCAATCTATAATCAAGACTCATCAACAATCCAGATCAGAACAAGTCACCAAACACAAACCCTGAAGACCATGAATCTTTCCTTGTACTGTGACTGTGAAGTATAAGCTCTCCACCTCAGAAATGGCAACTTGACAACCCTCCCCAACAAGGTAACTCTATGACCCCAATCTGGCCACTCTTTCCTCGAGGAGCGGGGTATTCCCTTCTAAGTTCAAGTTCAATCGGCTCAAGAAGAGGGGGAAGAAGAGAATGAACCATGGCCAGTGTAGCCATGTATCCTTGGGAGCTCAACCAGTGTAGACAAGTCTCCCTGCTGCAAGCTACATAAGGTGGGACATGAATCTCAAGCTTTGCTTATTGCACTATATACATACTCTGGTGGGATTATCATTTTCTATCAGACCCACCACTTTTTTGGAGTTATTTTCTTTTTGCATTTTTTTTCAAGTGCATCTATACAACATATACATGTGCAGCATATATACAAGGAGTTTTTCCTCTTGAGCCAGTAGACTATCCCTCTTTTGAAGCATTATTGCAACCCACAACTCCTGTCTTAGACCTCATGGCAACCAGACCAAGTTGAGACGCACTTCCTTCACTAAAAGAAGAAGAGAGGTTCCGCCTAGAAGTACCACCCTCATATGCTACCCCAAGTCAAGGAAGACTGCCTCCTCACCACCTCATCCGTAGAGAGCTCGGTGCTAAGTGCTGTGTCCAAGTAAAGCCATTGTCTATATGAGTCATGTGTGTGTTGTTAAGTGCTCTACTTAGGCTCATTGAGATGACATGTGATCATAGCCTAGTGGACTCCAAGAATTAAGTCACCATGGACCTGAAAAGCCTTAACCCTAATCCCTATAAGGTTCCTCTTAGAAATTAGGTGGATTAAGATCTTAATCAAGCTCCATTTCCCAATTTAATTCCAGGCTAATTTAAATGTCAACTATCATCCAGAAAAACTATATACATATATAAAAAGATGCTATTTACACATTTTTTACAAACATGCAAAATTTTTGAAAAATATTTTGAAATCATGGATGGATGAATGCATGAATGCAAGTTTTGCAAAAGTATTTACACACATTTACACAAGATTTTTCAAAACTTTTGATTTTCAAAACATTTTGGAAAAATTTTGTACTATATACATAATTTTGATATGAAAATATTTACAAAAACTTTACACAAAAGGATTTTGAAAACATTTTTACAAAAATATTTTGTACACTAGCAATGTATGTGCAATAAAAGAATGATTATTTACAGGAAAATTTTTTAATTTTTGTGGTTTTTAAGGTTTTTAGCCAATTTTATTTATTAACACACTCACACAAAGTACGAGTTATGGCTAAAGTATATATGAAATATATACACACCCCCCTATACTTAGCTCGAACGATGTCCTCAGAGTCAAGAGCGATGAAGAAGACATAACTCGTGCTTAGTATAGGGAAGTGAAAAGGAAGGCTATATACAAAGACGAATGAATGAATAGAAATTCAAGAGACTCTCGGCTTTTCCCCCTATACTTAGGATCAAGTAATCCTAAGTATAGCAGGCTGTACACAAAAGGGAAAACCGAGTGGAGAATGTACATGGTCTACCCTCCCTATACTTAGGGTAAAATATCCCTAAGTATAGGCAGCAAAAACAGGGGTAGATAGAATCAAAAGAAAAACTCAAAGGTCCTACATCCCCCCTATACTTAGGGTAAAGTATACCCTAAGTATAGCATAATCAAAGATGACAAACGAGATGTGGGACTAAAGAATGTGATGATATGGACATCTGGATCTATACAGGTCGGAAGAACAGTGATAATTAGGCGTGAGATGCAATAGATGTGAGTCAAGAGACCACATCTCACGCAAAATGAATAGGGGCAACATCAACGACCCGTGGCTCATGATCTAGAAATGGCTTGAGCCGCTGACCGTTCACTCGAAAGGTACTCTTAGAAGACAACTCGGATATATCAATGCTACCGTTGTCGTGTACCTTTCTCACCAAGCAGGGTCCCTTCCATTTGCTCTGTAGCTTCCCTGGAAATAGACGAAGCCTCGCATCAAACAACCATACTCTCTGTCCAGGCTCAAAATGCTTGTGGCTGATATGAGAATCATGCCACTCCTTCACTCTCTCCTTGTATTGTAGGCTGTTTGAGAAGGCGGTATCTCTAAGCTCCTCTAAGGCTGCTAACTCTGCCCTCCTCTGGTCTCCTACACTATCTGGATCAACAAGTATCTCAGTAACTGGCCAAAGTGACCTGTGTCTTAGCTCAACAGGTAAATGGCACGGCTTTCCATATACGAGGCGAAAGGGAGATGTGCCCAAAGGTGTCTTGAAAGATGTCCTATATGCCCACAAGACCGAGTCCAAAAGTTGTGACCAATCCTTTCGGTCAGGGCGGACGACTTTCTGCAGAATAGTCTTGATCTCCCTGTTCGACACCTCGGCTAGACCATTCGTCTATGGATGGTATGGAGTGGCAACTCGATGGTCTCTGCCGAACTCGCTAGCAAGGGCCTTCACATGGTCGTTGATGAAATGAGACCCCCCGTCTGAAATCAGTACTCGAGGAACCCCGAACCGCGTGATGATGTGCTTCCTTAGAAATCTGCAAACTATCCTGGCATCAGCGGCTCGGGCGGGGATGGCCTCAACCCAACGACTCACATAATCAACGGCTAGCAGAATGTACTCAAATCCCTGACTCTTAGGGAATGGACCCATGAAATCGATGCCCCATGCGTCAAAAACCTCACAGAAGTGAATGGGCTGCATCGGCATCATATCACGCTGTCCACAAGTGCCCATCCTCTGACATTCAGTACACCTCTTCACAAACTCATCAGAGTCCTTGAAGAGGGTAGGCCACCACAAGCCGGATTGGAGCACTTTCTGTGCCGTTCTCCTCCCAGAGTGATGTCCTCCTGCCTCAAGCTTGTGGCAGTAAGTGAGGACGCTATGGTGCTCCTCCTGAGGAATGCACCTACGCCAGACACTATCCCCTCCTTCGTGGTAATGGATGGGATCCTCCCAGTGGTAGGACTTGGCCTTCGCGAGGAAGGTCTCAAGCCTCTGCCTGGGCCAACCTTGTGGACTTTCTTAGCAACAAGAAAGTTCACAATATCGGCATACCACGGGAGGGAGGCGATAGCAAGGATTGCCTCATCTGGGAAGGTCTCACAAATAAGATCAATCTGCTCAGAATCCTCAGGCTGCTCTAATCGGGAGAGATGATCCGCCACCACATTCTTGACTCCAGGCTTATCCTTGATCTCAATGTCGAACTCCTGGAGTAGAAGGATCCATCTAGTCAGTCTAGCCTTGGCATCCTTCTTTGCCATGAGGTATCAGATGGTGGTATGATCAGTAAACAGGGTCACTCTAGATCCAATAATGTACGATCTGAACTTATCTAGGGTGAACACTATGGCTAGCATCTCCTTCTCTGTGACTGTGTAGTTCCGTTGCGCGGAATCCAATGTGCGGCTAGCGTAGTGGATAGCAAACGGGACTCCATCCCTCCTCTATCCCAACACGGCCCCCACGGCAAAATCGGAGGCATCCGTCATGATCTCGAATGGGAGAGACCAATCAGGCAGCTGAAGAACAGGAGCCTCTATAACACACTGCTTGAGAGTCTCGAAGGCGAAAGACACTTGTCATCGACAAGGAACTCAGTGTCTTTCGTCAGCAGGTCAGTCAACAGCCGGGCAATCCTACTGAAATCATGAATGAATCGTCGGTAGAAACTGACGTGCCCCAGGAATGACCGTAACTGCCGTAAATTGGACGACGGTGCGAGTTTTCTAATGACATCTACCTTGGCCGGATCAACCTCCATGCCCCTGTTGGAGATGATATGGCCAAGCACCGTCCCTTGAGTCACCATGAAGTGACTCTTCTCCCAAGATAGCACCAAGTGAACCTCTATACATCGCTGAAGGACTCGGTCTAGGCAGTCAAGACAGGAGTCGAATCTGTCGCCGTAAACCGAGAAATCATCCATGAAGACCTCCAAGCACTCCCTTACCATGTCCGAAAAGATCGACAACATGCATCTCTGAAAGGTCGAAGGGGCATTGCACAACCCAAATGGCATGTGTCGGAAGGCGTATGTGCCGAAGGGACAGGTAAAGGTGGTCTTGTCCTGGTCCTCGGGAGCGATGGCCACCTGGTTGTAGCCCGAGTACCCATCTAGAAAATAGTAGTGGCTCTTCCCTACAAGTCTCTCAATGATCTGATAAATAAAGGGCAGGGGGAACTGATCCTTCTTGGTGGCTTGGTTGAGTCTCCTGTAGTCAACGCAGACCCGCCAAGAAGTGGGTACCCGTGTAGCAATCTCCTCTCCAGACTCACTGACCACTGTAGTGATGCCCGTCTTCTTGGGCACCACATGCAAAGGGCTGACCCACTTGGAATCAGAGATGGGGTAGATAAAATCGGCGCTCCACCATTTCGATATCTCCTTCATGACCACCTCTCTCAGATTCGGGTTCAGCCACCGCTGGAACTCACGCGAAGGCTTTGCCTCATCCTCGAGATAGATATGGTGGGAGCACAGGGCCGAACTTATCCCCTGGAGATCTGCTACGCTCCATCCTATCACCTTGCGGTTCTTTTCAAGCACCCCCATCAGACGGGATTCCTGCTCTCCAGTCAAATCGACGGAGATAATGACTGGGTACATCTCATGCTCACCCGCAAGGAATCTGTACTTCAGCGAAGTAGGAAGCGGCTTCAGCTCTGGACAACTGGGTGCTGGTGGATCTGGCCTCTGAAAAGTCTGTGTAAACGTTGCCAAATCTGCATGGGAGAACTGAAACTCTCTGTCAATCTCAGAAACTGGAGAAGGCTGCCCTGATGGATTGTCTCTGCTCTGCTCCGCATCTACCTCCTCCTCAGCTGTAGGCTCAGTGGAAATCAAGTCTGGCATGTAATCCTCACAATCTGCCCAATCAGACTCTGACTCCGAGGGATCTGTATCCTCTAAGGTGGCATCAGCACCACCATCATCACAAGAATCTGTCTCGCGGTCGAGAACCGGCTCTACTGCCTCTGAAGTATCCTGGACCAGGAATGTGCTCTCCAAGCTCTCCTCTGCTATCGTCTCTGCATCAGCAGACTCTGAAAATGAGAGGATGGCCTGTGCTGCTGGGTCTGCCCAAACTGCCTCATCGTCTGTGATCACAAAGTCAGAGTCCTGGTGGATGTCTAGCCCGGCATCTGTCATCTGCTCTATGTCTGAAGTCTTCTCTGAGCATGATCTGTCTCTGGCTCTGCTGTCCTCGACCGTCTCTATTTGTACACTTTCGCCCTCGACGTAAAAGTATACCTTCCCGCTATCATGGTCAGTCACCACCTTGGTTGTGGCCAAGAACAGACGACCGAGAATGATGGGGGTATCGGTCACTGAATCAGGGATCTCCATGTCCAACACTACGAAGTCCACGAGGAATTGCAGGCCCTGAATAGTGACGACAACGTCTCGCAACAACCCCTTCGGCCTCTTGACAGATCGATCAGCAAACTGAAGGACTATCCTGCTCTGTCTAAGAGTGCCCAACTCGAAGCGGTCGAGAAGGGCTGCCAGAAGGAGGTTGATCGACGATCCGCTATCTAATAGATTGCGGTCGAACCTCTGCTCACTGATATGGCATCTGACATATGGGGCTCCTGAATCTGGCCTCTTGGCCGGCAAACAGTTCTGGATCGCGAAACAAGTGGCTTTCGTCAGCACATGGTTGTTCCTCCTCTTCCTCCTAACTGTAGTCCTGTCTCTAAGGGAACGCTGAAGAAGAGGGATGTGCTGCAAAGCCTCCTGAAGAGTCAGCTGTATGTGAAACCGATCTATCATCTGCTGGCTGAACTCTTCCTGCTCTCTCTTTTTGGGATTTTCATTTTTCTTCCCCTTCCCCATCTGAAGGGCTCTAGGGAAGGGGATCACAGGGTCCTTCTCAGATGAAGGACTAGGAAAGGGTCTAGACGGCTCGACGGCCGGATCCACACATACATAGGCACCACAGTGGGACCAGAAAAAAAATCAAACCCTTTCCTTTATTTACAACAGTGTTCCGTAGACATCAGAAATAGGAAAAACAACAGGTCTTGCAGAATGAACACGGGTGGCCTCAGTACCACCATTGGCTGGACGACTCGCGGCCTCAGTACCGCGCTCTGGCTCGGCATCAGGGGTGGCCTCAGTACCGCCTCCTCCAACTGGTGAAACGACGACCTCAGTACAGCCGGTGGAATCAGCATCCTTGGTGGCATCAGTACCACCGTCATCATCTCTAGCGGCCTCAGTACCGCTCTCCTCCTCGCCTGGCGCTCTGGGTGGATCCTCATGGTGTCGCTCAGACGAGGCACCGCCTGCTGGCATCCTACCGCTCCTAAGTGTGACAAAATCAGTATTAAAAAGATATGCAGACATATCACCAAAAGTATCACTCGGAGTGGCATACTCAGTACAAGCTACCTGCTCAGATTTCCTCTTCAGGTTGTTGGGATTCGGCTCAATCTGGGCAGGGATGGCGGCCTTCCCTCTCACAATGTCCCGCATCTCCTGGAGGAACTCGTCCATCTCCCGTCGAAAAATAGCCTGCTGATCTGTGAGAAGGCGGGCTATATCATCCAAGGCGGGGCTCTCATGAGAGCCTGACGGGTAGCCTCTCTGGTAGTGAGGCTGCTGGAACTGCTGTTGTGGCTGAGAGGGGTACAGGTGTGGCTGATGCTGCTGCTGGTGAGGTTGATCTTGCCTCCACGGTTGTCCCTGCTGATAGGGACGAGGACCATACTGTGACTGCTGCTGCTGTGGGTGTGGGTACACTGGGGGCTGCTGCTGCTGGTGCTCTCTCTGATGGCCGTACTGGCCACCCTGTCCTGACGGCTGCTACTGGGGCTGGGTACCTCCGGTCCCCCAACGGAATCCAGGATGGTCTCGTCAGATACCGGGTTGGGGGCGGTCATACCAAATACCGTTGACATCCATCAACGGCTCTGCATCGTACTGGGGTGGCGGGAGCACTGCCAGAGGCTGATCCAGCTAGTATACCACCATCTGCAAGTCTGGAGATGGTGGTGACTGGTAGGTGGGCTGCGGCTGCTGGTACGGCTCCGCCTGTACAAGGTGAACCTGTCCAGGCTGCTGGTGTGAGCTGGAGCGCTGGGACGAGCTGCTGCTGCTGCCGGGATCGCCTCGTGCCTGAAGACGGGGTTGTGAAGCCGTCTGTGCCTCCTGGAGACACATGAGCGGTGTCTTCAGGTCACTCAAAGTCTGTGCCATCTGCTCCATCTGCGTGATGCCCTGGCACTGCTTCTTCTCTATAATCTCCATCCGGTCCAGCTTCTCGCTGATGATCCCCATGTCCGCGGCTGATGACTCAGCCTGTGCTGCTGCTACCGCGGACGAACTGGAAGGACCAGCGTCGACCCGTGCTATCCTCTGGTACTGTACGGTCTGTGGCTGCTGGGGTCTGCCCTGAGTGTATAACCGGGTCTGGGACATCACCATGTAGTTCTCAACCATCTCCTCGTAGATGGCTCAGACCTGGTCGTGATCCTTGGAGAAGTAAGACCCGCCACAAGAAGCGTTCACCAAGCCCTGAAGCTCTGGTGTCAGCCCGATGAAAAGGCTCTGAACTAGGTTTGGCTTGGAAATGTCGTGGTGCGGGCATCTGTCTGTCAGCTCTCTGAACCTCTCCCATGCCTCGTGGAACTGCTCGTTGGGGAGCATGGAGAAGTTACTGATCAGGGCTCTAGCGGCATTGGTCCGCCCGAGTGGATAGTACTTATGCAAGTACTCGGTGCGGAGCTGCTCCCAAGTGTAGACAAACTTCCCCAGATGTTTCAGCCAGGTGGCTGCTCTGTCAGTTAAGGAGAAGGGGAAGGCAATCATCCTGATGGTGTCCGGGTCCACCTGACGGTCGTGGACGGTGCTGCAGATCATCAGAAACTCCTGGAGGTGGAGATGGGGCTCCTCGGTGGCGAGCCCGTGGAAACGGGGGAGGAGCTGCAAGGTGTTCGGGGGGAACTTGAAGTCCCCCACGATGGCTGGTAACACAACCCAGTGATGCATCAGTGTCGATCCGGGGTTGTGCAACTCCCGCATAGGTCTCAGCTGCTCTGCTCCTGCTGCGGCGGCTGCCGCTGCGGCTGCTGCTGCTGCCTCATCTGGGACCCTCGGCCCGTCTCTACGCTGCTCTCGCTCTGCTCTCATCTCCTCCATCTCGTGCCTTATATCTAGCATGAAAGCTCCCTGATCCCTCAACTGCTGCTGCATTGTCTCGAGGGAGGCGATCAGGGTGGAGTTGATCGCACCCTGGTCCAGAAAAAAATGCTCGGGCTGTGGACCTCTACTGCGATCATCAGAACTGCCGGCCATAGTCTCTGCAAAATCAAACGATCCAAACTCAGGTGCCGATAAATCTCCTAGTCTCTCCTCTGGCACTGGTCTTTCGGAACCGAAAGAAAGGGGGTCGAGGGGGAACATGGTGGAATCATACTCGGGTTCGGAGAGCGGGTCTCGGCTCTCGCGAACCAACCTAGATGAGCGGGTAGACGCGCCCGAAAGCGGTGCAACCAAAGGCTGCCTAAGAGATCGTCTGCCCATCGTCTTGATGTGACGAGTAAGGCGGATGAGATCTGGAAAAAACTATGATCACAAGCAAACCCCCAAGTTCACCAACGCAACGCGAGCTGAAACCGTAAAGGCTCTGTTAATTTATCTTGTCAATTTTATTTTGGTGAACAATCAAGATATTAGAGCGATTACGTGACCTGTTGGGATAACCGATACTTTCCCAACCGACTGCCCCTCATAGAAGTAGTCGGTAATCAGTCGAGAAGAGTATCAGAGGGCTCTACCTAGTGTTCGGGGTCACTCTCTCGCACAATCAAACCAAACAATGAGGGGGTTGCTCTCCCCAAGACAAATTTTTAAGTCAAGTGTCTTTTAGGATCAATAGTTTTAGCAGTCCCAATTTTATGGTTTTTCTTTTTAGATTTTTTTCAATAAAAGCAAAAACGTCTAACGAATTTTTCGGTTCTCCTGGTTATTAAGTCAAAAACAGGGGGAGAAGACGAAAAAGCCGATGCGCGATGAAACCAATGATGCATGCAGAGTAAGAGATGCGTACCTGACTCCAGCAGTCTTCATGCAATATGATCCGCGTAGAATTGAAAGACGGAAATAAAACTACCTAAATGGTGCAGCGGAAAAATCGAGTCCCTAAATAGCAACTTCTACTCGAAAGAACCGTCTAGCTGGTCACCAGCCTCCGATCCAAAGAGTCCGGTCTCGGTCTACCCCTCCTCCTCTCGATAAATCGGGTTCAGGAGCAGCGCTTGGCAGGGCAGGGTGCGGCACGTAGGCTCGAAGGAAGTGAGTCAGCTATTTTTATTAACTTTTTATTAGTAGGTCTAATTAACGAACTATAGGCACAGACAGATAATTAGGTGTTTGGATCCTACTAATTACGACACAATCAACATAAATTCCTAAGGCTAGGGGCTCGATAAAAACCGTGTGAAACCGGAAAAGGCAGCGAAAAACTAAAAGCCGCGTAAAAAGCCGCGAAAAACCTAAGGGTCCCCCGAGCGCACCGGTGCTCAGCGAAACAGACCCGAAGAAGTCTCAAGTCCTACTGAGTGTCCCTGTATTATTACAATGAATCAAATGGCAGAAATAAAACCTAATCTAAGCCTCTCTCGCTCAGCTACTCTCTCACGCTCTCCTGTAGCTCCGTGTAGAAGGGAGCTGCCTCCGAATCCCGCGGTTGCACTGGCTTCTCGAGAGTCACCGCCTCGGTCCTCGGGCCCTCGCAAGAAAGTAACAGATTGTCAAATACCAAGTAAAATAATCAAATAAATGCAGTAAGAATAAATGAAATTAAACAAGGGTATATGTGCAAAAATGACAATAAAATAAACAAGCAAAAACAAAAATAAAAGAAAATAAAACGAAAATAAATGAAAAATAAAAAGCCATGAAAAGCCGCGGACTCAGAAAGAGCCGCAGAAAGCCGCGAAAAAGAAAGGAAAATGAAAATGAAAAATAAGACGACTACTAAGCCGTGCTCCCCGGCAACGGCGCCATTCTGATAAGCCAAATTCTAATGATCCGGATCAGGTAAAAATATCACACTCGGGTCGTTGCGACCCTGATCGATAGAAACCCCAGCTCAATCAAGAAAAATAAGAGCAGACCACCAAAATAGAGTAAAAATCAAAGGAAAATAATAGCGGTCCTGGCTATTGGATTAGCTGGTATAGCGACCAGGGTCGGACTCAGGGAGCACGTGATGGCCTTGTGTCCTACGAAGTAGTCTAAAAGCAAAATAAAAATAAAAGAAAGTGATTTTTTGGTGGATTTTTATCTTTTTATATCTTTTTGGATTTTTTAATTAATTACGGAAATAGAAAAGCAATAAAGCAAGCAACTACAAACAATTATTTAACTACTCAAAATGCATCCAAAAATTCAAACAAAAATGTTTTTATGTTTTTTATATTTTTTATTGTTTTTGGGTAATTTTTGGTATTTTCTGATTTTTATTGGATTTTATAAAAATCAAACAAGGTGGAAAAGAAAAGGTACTGTCCAGTTAGGTTTCAAGGGCCAAATTAAAATGCAGAATGACCCTTAAAACCTGAAGGTAATTTTCCTGTAAAGATCAAAACACAAGGAAAATTTGGCCACTGGAATTATTAATTTTTGATTTTTCTTTTAATTATTAGATTTTTTATGGGTTTTTAGGAGTTTTTTAATTTTTATGTGTTTTATAAATCTAAAAATGACCAAAATTGGTCAGAAAATCAAACAAGGCAAAATAAACACTATATAATTTTTTTAATTATTAGAGGTGTTTTAATAATTTTTTGTGATTTTTAAAGCTAGACAGTAAAGAAAATGTGAGTTTTTGAATTTTTTAAAATACCAAAAAGTGTCCAAAAAGTCTTCAAAATTCAGAGAAAATTTTACACCATGGCATGAGCCAAGTGTCCAATTTTCATCAAATTCAGAGTTAGTTTGCTATTTTATTAAAATCAAGAACCAAGGTATAGTGCATAGGGACCTGTACACAAATAAAAGAAGTTCCAGGGGGTCCGGTGCAATTTCTCCAGGGACTCACGCACGAGGCGCGTGACCTGGGCACTCAGGGACCTATTTGCAAGAAAACTAAGTCCCTGGACTATTTAGTAACACATACTAAAAGTCCAGGGGCTTCAGTGTAAATTACCCATTATATAAAGCACATGCACAATTAAACCACGCACAGGGGTATTTCTGCAAATATCAAAAGTATAAATCCATTTATTAACACCCTGAAACCATCAGCCTATACATGCAGTTAACCCAAAAAAGCACGTGTCGACGCACGTGTTCCACTACAAACAGGGGTATAAAAGTAAATACAAGAAACGACAGGGTTCTAAGTGCAAATGTACCAAAATAAAAACAACTAAATGCGATATTTACAGGATTAATTAATAAAAGAAACAGAGAAGGGGGCCTACAAGAAATTCACCCTTTATTATATCCGAAGGACGGATGAGCGCCACGTGGAGATCCGACGGTCATGGGAGGTGGCGCCTCAACGCAAGGTCCTCGGCTCAGGGCTCACCACGTGGCTGATCTGACGGTTCTGGCACGCTGTGGATGAACCTCGGTCAGTCGACGGTGACGATCACTCCTCCAAGGATCTGACGGTGCTAGCAGCTCCTCAAATGGACGTCGTAGATCTGAACTGGAGCTGGAGGTCGATCAAACGGTCGGGGAGGGTGCTCGACGAACTGGACGTCGGCGAGCTTCACCGGGTTCGTGTGCACACTGGAGACCTCCTCGCGGGCTGCTACTGATTGGGGAAGAATCGCCTTGGCCTCCCGTGTCTAATGGGATCCTCCGATGACGCGACGGAGCTCCGGAGAGCTCAGGCGACGTCGACGGAGGCGGAGCTGCTGTGCCTGAATGTCAAGCCCTCAGATGGGCTCCTCTGGACCTGCAAAGCGACGCAACACACTCCTGGGTCGAGGGCAAAGTGCCTCGACCCTGTTAGCGGTGGTGTAGGTGGTCGGCGAGTCGGGATGAAGGGGCTCCGGTGAAGCGACGGCGGAGGAGCCCCAATCCCAGCTCCCGTGCGAGTTGGGTTGAACGAAGGGGTGGAGAAGGTGCGCGGAGGAAAGGCGAAGGTGATAGGTGACTCCGATGATCGAGATGATGGCGGAGATGGTCGGAATCAGAGATGAACGACGATGGGTCGATTTGGGCGAAACGGGAAATTAGCTAAATAGGGAAGGAAAGAGATACCTACTGGATGGAGTCGACTGTGGGAGAGCTGGGGAAGCTCCAGGTCCTAGCCTCGAGGGCCGTCTATGCCCGAGGCTCGAGCACCACCTCTGGGCGGCGCACAGCGGCGCGTAGCTGCCAGATCAGTGGTTCGGTCTCCCTTTCCTCACTGCGACACGGCCGGGAGCGAGCTGTCACTCTCGCGGAGGCTGTGGAGGTCCTGGGGTGGAGAGAAACGATTCAAAGATGCGTGAAAGAGGAGGCGGAGCTCGGACTAAATACCTCTAGGGGTCCGGCTTTCGGGTAGTCGGGCGAGCAGCTCGAAGCGCGGATCACCAAAATCCACCCCGGGCGTGGATAAGGGATGATCAAGCTCAGATTAGGACCCGGGGTTAACGGATTTAATGATCGGATCGAGTGTGCGAAATTTCGAGAAATCAGGTCGCGGGCACGGATCCGGGACTAAGTGGTCCAGGGGGGAGTTGACCGGGGGGTCAACATCCCCCATGGACCAATGAGAGCAGGCCACATCAGAAATATTTAGAAATTCGAAATAAAATAATAAATGGCTGAATTATTAAAAACTAAAAACATGAAAAATATTTATTTTTTTCTATTTTTTATGATTTTTAATTAATTTTTCGAAATAAAAATAAGGTATTTACACTATAGTGCTATATATAGGTATATACACATTATTGATTTTTAATTTTTGATTTTTAATTAATTATTTTTGTACATTTTTATTCCCATTTTATATTTTATTTATTTATAACATAAAATTAGGAATATTTTGCTGTTTTTATTTCATTTTTATTATTTATCTACAAGGGTTAAATAGATAGATATATACATCTATATACATGGTATATGTACAATGTTCTGTTTGGTTTTTAATTTTATTCTTTTTATTTTATTTTTGTTTTTATGGTTTTTATTTTATTTATTTACTCCATAAAATATTGAATATATACAAATTTTAGGATTTTAATTTATTTATTTACAAGGCTAAATAAATAGGGATAGGTGTGTTATGTACAAGGTGAATATATACAAGTGAATACATTTTTTTTATTTTCTTTTTAATTTTTCTATTTTTATTTGGATTTTATATTTACAAATATTTACATATATATATACAAGCCCATTTTATTCTATTTTTGGAGGAAAATATTTTTATTATATTTACAGGTATATTTACACACATGAGCTCCCTATCTCTCTCTACTTACAAGTATATTTACACACCCTCTCATCATAGCTCCACCGCTAGAGAAAATTCCGATAATCAATTGGAAGTTTGAGTATGCCAATTTACAGAGCAGGGAGAGAGGATCATTGTGGCTACATTTGTCTTCCCCGAAACACCATGTAACTCTAGTTCTTGGCAAAGGAGAGTCGTGGAAGAACATTCCAATAGTTAAAAATTTTCCCCTCCATTTACTGTCAGATCCGTTCAGTTTTCACACCATGAGTTGTGTATAGTTTCTAGAACACATAAGAGGCATCAATTTTGCATTTGGGCGTATTTTATGACAAAAGCCGGATTTTATAGCATCACGTTATTGTGATTTTCCATTGAATGGATGAATGAAAGAAAGGGACAATTATGTATTCGTGATATGGGTAACAACATGAACATTGGGGTGCAATTAGTTTTATGGTCGGATCAACTTCATCGAACGTTGACGGAGTGATTTTGGCCCTGTTCTAGGTATAATAAATCATGTGAATTAGTTGACACCAAAATAATAGGTCATAGTTTCTTTATTGATCGATCATCAAAGTTAGATGATCAATCATTCTAGAAACTGTAGATTAAATGGATCTTAAAAATGATATAAATTGACTTTAAAATGATGTAGAATCATCTAGAACATTATAGTATATGTTAAATATACGGACTAACTAAAATGAGTTAATCAATAATGGAAATGGGTCCATTGTGCGTAAATTAATCTAAAACTTGATGCGGTGAACCTCCGTGAGTGAGAGCACCCTGAGCATTGTTTAGGCAATAAATCGGTCTTGTATCTAACAATCTAGAGCAGTAATCGTTGTGGTGATTATTTGTCAGATAAACAACAATTAAGCCACAATAATGATAAACAATCAAGATGAGAATCTGAGTTAAAATTTATTATAACTCTACAACAAGTGTATAGGTGTAAGTATGGTAGAGTGTCGAACATAGGGAAGCCAAAATGAGGATACATGAAAATAATATTAATTATTGCTAATTAATAACTATTTTTGGATTCTTATTTTGCTTGTTTTTATTTCTTTTCTGCTTTTTATATTTTTGTAGGTTTTTAATAATATTCAAACTTTTAGGATTTTTAATTTTTTATATATTTTTTATATTTTAAATTCTGCAAAATTTTAATTACTTTTTATCTTTTAAAAATAAGATACAATAATATAAGTATAGACATTGTATATTCTATATAGATAATATCAAGAAAAAAGGTGCTTTCAAATAAGTTAAATGAAGTCAAAATAAAGCAGATATTTTTTTGGATTATATATATGTTCTCTATTTTTTATGATTTTTTGAGAATTTTCATAATTTTTGTGAATTTGTAAGGTTTAAAATACAAAAAAGAGTGGATATAAAAAATTCAGAACATTGTTTAGGGATTTTAAAATAGATTTCAATGCAAAACAAACCCAAACCTATTTTAAAGATATATTATATATTATAAAGAAAATTCAGAGACAGAAAAACATAATTTTGGAGTTTTGTTATATTTTTTTGCAAAATTTTATAACTTTTCCCATGTCTTATGATTTTTAAGGTTTCGATTTTGAAACTTTTAGTGATTTTGGTCAGATGATAAAATATTGTGAAATGACATAATGTAATTTTTTAGAATTATTGAAAATGTTTTGTAATTTTATGGATTTTACATAGATAAATAGGAGAAAATGACATATTTTTTATTTTAATGAATAAGAGAATAATCTAAAATACCTTTCCAAAAATATATGTGATAAATATGGATTCCAAGCACCTAAGTTAACTTTCTATAATTTTTGAACATAAACTGTTATTTAAAATAATTAAAATACAAGCAAGAATATAAATAAAAAATACAAGGATCAAAATGCAATTCCAGAAATATTTCATGCATTTATAAACATAAATACAAAATTGAGGGTCCAAGTACATAATTTGCCCAATCAAAATACCCTTTATATTTAAAAGCGTCTGGTAGGGATATTAATTTAAATAAAATCTGCTCAAGGAGTAATTATGCAAATTTTCCCAAAAATATACATCGATTTAACAAATTTTGGGACTAAAGCAAAATAACTACACTTGGGGGGCATTTCTTGCAAAATAACTAAGCGCCTGACATGAAGAGCCATGCGAGGTGAGCTGGTGGTGGACCTAAGTGCAAATAAAATAAACTCTACAGGTCCAAATGGAAATATTACAAAAATATTACAACTACAAATGATAGTTTGATGAATCCATGATTTATCTAATTTATATTGATGTTTTACCAAAATCTCCTAAATAAATTATCAATTAATCCCCTTATAATTAATTAATTAACATTAACTAATTATGCTTAAATTAAGGATTAAAATTTTTAAATAATTAACCTTAATTTTGACATTGATTGAGCTTATTATTTTATGTACAAAAATTTATTATTTTAACCAATTTTTTGTAAATTATTCTTTGATTAATTAACTAGCTTGGCATCAAGAATTAAAACCCATAAAAAGAGCAAAATTAAAAAAAATAAAAAATCAGACATTGATATATTTTCTCTTTGTCGATATTATTTTATCTTTTTTTAACCTATAAAAAATCTGTCAAAACTATATTAATTATGTATATATTGTATGTAAATAATCTACTAATTAACATCAATTTAAAAAAATATAAAAAATTACAAAATGTAAAAATACAGTATTTTATTATATATAGTACCACCAAAAATATTTTTATGGAGTTGACCTCCTTTTGCTTTTGGGTCGTTTATGAAAGTTGTAGATCTCATCGAGACGAACAACTTTCATGTTGACCACTTCTTCATTTGACTCCATTTACTATGTTTTTCTTCTATTTTTCTATTAATTTTTCTATTTTATTTTTTATTTCTATTTTATTTTTACATATTTTATCCATTAAATTTATTTTTACGTTTTAAATTTTAATTTTTTTTATTTTAAAATTTTTTATTTTTATTTTAAATTTTATTTAATTTTACTTTTTCCTCTTTTTCCCCTCTCTTCTTCTATTCTCTCTCTCTCCACGCATGTGGCCCGTACGTGCCTCCTCCTTTCTCACTAGGCACGTGCGTGACACGTGCCACCCATCCTCCCCCAGCCGACCCTTTCAGTCGTTCCCTTCCCCGCCTCTCTCTAGCAACCGTTACCCACTTCCACCTCCTCTGTTACGCACCTCAACCGCTTGTTTCTCACCCTCCCAACACAACCGGTACTCCTCGTCATCCTATAAATCCCTCCTCCATCGATCCAAACATCATCCCCCATATGCACGAGTGCAAACCTAGCTGCAGATCCTTTGAAGGTGACAACTTCAGAGGGAACTCTGGAAGCGACGATGAGCTCCATCACCTTGCAAGCGAGATCCACAGCGAAGCCGTCGACGTGTAGTGCTCTAGAGCAGCTGAGATCCTCTTGGCTCCGCCGGAATGATTGGAGCGATGATCAGGAGACCGCCCTCGTGACTCCCAAACCCCGGCAAACCTCCTACCTCATCTTATACATCGTTTTTTTCCTTTCATTTTCATCGCAGTCGCTCACCAATTGTCCCTTGACTAGCACCTCTTCCTCAGCCTGTACGCCCAACCACCCTCATGTCGCCCCTATCCTTGCCACCTCCAGATCAGGCGGCTGTTGCACTGCCACTACAAGACCTCTTTCCACCATATGCCTTCCTGCTCTACTTGGGTGTGCACAATCACAATCACAACCACCTTGTCGCACACTCCTCCTGTGGCTGCAACACCTCAACGACTAGCCATATGCATCATCTTCTTCCTCACCTAGGCTGCATAGCTCCACCCTCAAAGCTTCACTGTCGCCTGTCCTCGCCCGCCTCTCCCTCGCTGCCTGCGATGCGCGACCCACCTTGGCTGGAGCGTCGCCGCCCTTACCCAACCCCCTCATGTGAGGAGCACGTGGGACTGGGGGAGAAATTGTAGAGGCCTCCCCTCTCATTCAAAAAATCACTAAAAGATCCAGGCAGCCAGGAGGCACGTGCTCCGCATGTGACTTCTTGGATATATAACAGATTTTGCCCCCAGAGCTCCAGAAATTACAATCGAGCCCCCTCCAGCCAAAGCACGTGCTCCGCACATGCTATTGTGGAGAAAATGCAAAAAGTCCCTTAGAAGTTTTGATATTTGCAGATAAGTCCTCCAGAGGTTCTTTTGAGAAGAAAACTCATATTTTTATTGCATTGTAATCCCTGGATTTTGTTTATTGCAAAACTTTCTCATATGAACTCCGTTTTTAGCGCATAATATGTCATTTTGAAGCTTATTCCGTGCTCTATCATTTTGCACTTGTAGACATATTTGAGGCTATTTTGTGATGAGTATTATTTAAGGATCTCTATTACTTTATGCAGGCTGATCTTTCAGATATTTGTTTAGACATGGTGATAGAAATGAGGGTTTGACCTAGGGTTCACTCATCATACAAGGAATATCAAATGGAAGAAATGCTTCGGTGTGGATTCTGGATATCAGAGTTACATTCTCCATGAAGGAATCGAGATCAAAGGTCGCAGGAAATGGCATAAAGAAATTGGAGAACATGGCTCGGACTGGACAAAAGGGTGTATTTACACGAAGAAGGGATGGTTAACCAAAAGTCAATCGATTATGGACTGTGATTGGTCCTTACGGGTCCACTAAATGACAATTTAGGGCTAAAAATAGAGATAATGGAGAATAAACTAACAAATAATTTTATTAATTAAAATTGAAAACATGAAATTTGTTTCTTATTTAATAAACTAATTTAGATTATTTTTATTTATTTATATCTACTTATTTATTATGAATTAATTTTTACATATATATATATATGTATATATACTTATATTTTGTATGTTTTAATTTTATTTTGTATTTTATATGCATATAAATATATTCACATTAATCATATATTTATAGTATATTTATTATGTATTTACATATTTTTGTTTTATTTTTAAAGTTTTGTCTATGTATTCAAATAAGTACATGTATATATTATAGGTATAGTATACCTACGCATTAATTTTATTATTTATTTTGAATTTATTTTAGATGTTTTAATTCATATTTATATTTTTAATATGTTTTATAAAATTTTATAATAATTTAAAAATAAACAGGGAGTAAAAGTATAAATACTTAAATAAGATAATATTATATACATATACCCTAATACAATGGTGCCCCAAAAACCAACTTTTGTGTCTTAACTCTATTTTAAATGAACTTCATTATATATATATATATAAATTTAAAATACAATAGAGGTGAATTTGATGAATTTTGAGTTCATTTGGAGGAGATTGTGATCAATGAAGTTCTATTTGTGGCTTTTTCATCTGTGTGTACCATGTGTATTGTGCACTATTTTTATTGGCTATTATTTTTGTAATTTTCTATCATTATTATGTTCAAGTTTCATGTTATAAATATTTGAATTTGAAGTGTGTATGAGTATGTATGATATAGTGTAAAAATTAACTATATAAAGTGTATTGAAGACCTATGGTTTCTAGGCTTCTATGTCTGTATGATTTGGACCTCATCTCCCCCTACTTTATTCCTTGTCGACCTTGTCAATATTGACTTGGTCTCGAGGTTAGGGTCATTCAATATCTTTGATACTTCATTTATTTTTCTTTTCTTTTTTTATTCTTTTATTTTGGGTTTCATTACATGTATTTACACACTAATTGCAAATCAACGTTAGAGATTAATTCATGCAAGTTAGTGATATTTACATGTATTTTATTAGGGATTTAAGGCAAAAATAGAAGAATAAAGGTAGATGGATGGCTATTAATCAGGCATTGAACCGAATGATATACAGTAGAATATCCCGATCTTATAGTTACATTGTGTTCAACGAATGCTTTTCCCGCTAGGTTATGGTCTGTGTCGTGGTGATTTGATCTTAAGTGGCATGTCAGTAGTGGAGTAGTTCCTGGCATGGGAGGGGAATGCAACCTTGGGGCCCTAGGTAGAAGCTTAGAAGTCGTGATCCCAACATGCATTGGTTGGGGGACATGTTTCTTGGGACATTGAGAAGTCACCACATGGTGTTCAGCCTCAATAATTGTGTGCCTTCAAGCCAATACTTATAAAGCAAGCCAAGTAGTCTTGGTTGGTGGTCTATTATTTCACTTTTCACCTAAGGTTAATAGTCATGCACTGACTAGTGTATGTCACAATGGTTGGTATTCTGAGTGGAACCAGTAAGAGGTGAATTTTGGGAAATGTGGTTATTAAAGTTGGAAAATGAATTAAGTCTCATGTGTACAATGAGAGGTTGGGCACGATGGTTTTTGACTAGGGTTTTGGATAATCTTAGTGACCGGTGCCCTGATTAATACCCTAAGCCATTGTAGACTCTTGCACGTCGGTATTCACGATGATTCATGGGTTGGAAATTGGTTAAGTGTTTGGGTTTATAGGGAGTCAAGTAGAATACTTGGGTGTTTTACATGGAGTTACACAGTGGGATGTGAAGCTAGTGGACATGTTGGAAACTTAGTTAGGATGCATTGCAGTCCACCACATGCCAATGGAGGCACCTTAACCATAAGGTTTTCTTATACTTAGAGTCATACTGTGAGGTCCCATGTGGACCAAGGCCATAAACTATATGTGGTGCTTTTGCAATTGATGATAATGGAATTTGGTGATGATCTGAGTGAGGTCTTCTTTGTGAGGACGATTTACCAAACTATTTTCGTTTGCACACTTTCTTAGCATCTTACTTGTTGTAGTTTTAGTATCGTACTGGGAAACTTTGCTCAAAATGTACCTTTGTGTTGGATCCTCAGGTTCTCATGAACAGTCGCAATAGTGAGCGGCTCTTGCTTGGAGTTTTCGTTTGGTATAACGATAGTTTTTGGTAAAGTTTCTTGTAGTTTTTTGGTAGAGTTTCTTGTAGCTAGCTTTTACTGCTTTTATTTACTTGTAGTTGGGTGACATGTGATGTAATATGCATGTTTGGACAAGTTTTTGATGCGTACATGTATAGTTTGTGGACATGGGCTATGTAATTATTGGTGGAAATGATGTGAATGGAAATGAAGAAAGTGAAATATGTGAGTCTGGTATAAGGGAATGGGTAAATTGTGTAATGTACAATTCTTTCAATAACACTATCCTATTAAAAATCAATTCACAAACCATAAAGATATAAGAATAACAAACCACAAAGTACACAATGATCTTTACGTGGAAACCCAAGCAAGTGAAAACCACAACCCATACTCATTTCTAGGATTTCCCCATCGCTCTCTTGGTGAAGCTTGTATCCACTATTCTAGCACTACTTTAACCTGATGGTAGCATAATCTTTCTTGCAACATGTACTCTTCCTTGGACAACTCCCAAAGGAAGATTTTATCTCTCTAAGACAAAGGAATCCACAACTTGGATATCTATACAAAAATACTCAACAGAATAAGTTAAGCAATGAAACTTAATTTTGCAAGCTTATAGACTTTGCATGTGGAATATGCTCGAGAATGTTGATGATGATTACAATAGAATAAAGAGAGCACAGACAACTTTAGTACTAAGAAGCTCTAGATTGAAGAGGGCTCGAGGGCACAAAAATACTGTAAGAACTCAAATATCACACAAAATGACCACTCTTTCTTTTCTTTTGAGAGTAGAAGATGTTTCTCTTGGTTGTGTATCTCAAAAATAAGCCATAGTGTCCTTTCTATAGGGTGGACTCAAAAGAGATGTTGGCGTAAAAAATGGACAGTCCAACATTTTTATTTCCAAATTCCATGAAATGATCATTCTTGATGAAAAAAGGTGATCGATTGTGGGTGATCTATCATATTTGACCATTGGTCTATTATTCAAAAAGCGGTTGATTATGGTCAAAAGAATGCTCGATCAGGGATGATTGATCATGAAGAAAAAGATGGTCGATCAAGGGTGATTTATCGGGGATGTCAAGGTGATTGATCATATATCCAAAAATGGAAAATGTGAAATTGATGGTTCTGGCTTAAGTTTGCTTGCTAATCAAGAATATGCAAAAACTATAAGTCATGTTAGCATTAAAAGTATTCAAAAAAGTTGCGCTTTTCGAACTGAGTCTTTATTTGTTTCTTTCGTTGATCTGATTTTGAACTTTCAAGTTGAGTCTTTTAGAATCACTTTTAGGATTTTTGTTGGCTTCTAGATTTTTAACACTTTTCATCAAAGAGTTTTTATGATCTTCTACCTAAGAAGTTAGTCAAGATACAAAACAAATATGCAACTGAGTCATTAGCAAAATCTGAGTCACTAACAAAATGAAAAAATTTAAATTCTAGTCTTTTATGCTAATGTTCTCCTGCGTATATTTATTAAATTTTTTGAATATGGAAATGTGTATGAGTGAATCGATTTGTTGAGTACACGGATCCTCAAGGACATTCGTCATAGTTTGGTATCAGAGTAGTGGTACTCAATTCCATTTTACGCATATATTTCCCTCAAAGGTGTTAGAAATATAAGATAGTGGTGAAAGTCTTTTGACCCGACACAAGTTCTAAGGAGAATAGTATAAATTATATCCATGTACATATGTCTCTCTTAAAGTAAAGCAAGTATTAATGAGGTGGTTCTTTATACAGAACCATGCCATCTCATATGGATCAGGATGCAATGCAACAACTAGCCTTATGTGTACTAATAGTACAAGTTATCCATCAGTGCTAAGAGGCGATTGAGCAGCTCATAAATCCCAAATTTATCTATATAATTAATCTATATTATATCTCTAGCTTATGTAATTCACTAATTATAGTTAACAATTAATCTTAATTGACATTTAACCTGTTGTAAATAAATAACACTAATTAGTGTATATTAATATCGTAATTATTATGTTTATATTTTATATGTTTATTATTAAAGAAAAATCAAATAAAAAATATATTAGTTTTGTACATTATTAATTCAACATTAATTATATAAAAAACAAAAAATTAAAGAAAATAAATTAAAAATATTTGTTTTTAGTACTTTTAAAAGTTTGATAAAATATTTGTATGTACATATTACTTTTTCCTCTCTTTGAGTTCCACATGAAAGTATTAGATCACATCAAGATCTACAACTTTCATGTTTCATATTATCAAATAAAAGTTATAGGTTCCATATGAATGTTTGATAAATTATTTCTAATTTGATAGAGATGAGTAAGAAGCTAGATGACCTCATCGCCACAAAAACTCCTATTCCCACGCAGGTTGAGGCAAACCCCAATAATTTTAAGCAAAAAGAGTAGATAGTTTGTGATGTCTCCTCTGATCCAACTGAGTCAGGTATTTCAGATTATATGTTGTCTAATTTGTGAATGTCAGGATCGGTAGAGTATTGTAGCCATCAGCCACCGCCAAGGGGAAGAATAAAGCATCTTTTGACGAGTCATCGTCTGCATCAGTCGATCTAGCAATAGAGCCGGATCAAGAAGAAGATGATGTAGGACCAAGAGGAGAAACACCAACACCAGTCATTCACCACATCCACCAAGAAGGAAAATTACAAAATAATCATCAAAATAAACATTTCCAAAAAGAAAAGAAGAGCCGAAGCCAAGAAGGATCAACCTAGGAGGAGCTTGCACGGCAACACTTCCAGCCCAGTTTGATGAAGCTGAATCTCGTGTGGATATCTTTTTACCTATTTTGCATGGCAACCTACCTTCTTGCCAGCCATTTGTAAATGATGATGTGCATAAGAATATTGCATTTTCTCCTATGAATATTCCTTTTCTTGATGCAATGAAAAATATCAAAAATTTGAAATTTGAAAAAAAAAACAGTATCTGAACCTAAGATTGTTGAAAAAATTGTAAATCTTATGTTAAAAATGCCATTGATTAAGGCCATGGAATACATCCCGTCTGAGAAGAAAGGATTGAAACATGCATGTACCTCTAAGTGTCAGAACCGAAGAAACATACACATCAGAGGAGAAAAACACATCTTAACCATGACCACTATAAATGTTATCAATGATCTCCCCCAAAAAAAGAAAGACAAGGGAGCACCTCTCATCATATGTTATATATTTGATCAAGTTTTCGAGCGAACTCTTCTTGATAGAGGATCTTCCATCAACCTCATTCCCTCCTCATTTCTTGAAGAATTTGGGCTTGGACCGCTTAGACCAACAATAATAATCTTGCAGTTTGTGGATGGATCCATCAAGTGACTGATAACTGGTAAAAATAAATCGAGGGTCGTATTAATCCACAAGGCGGATCAATAGTCGATGCGTTGACTGCTCAATAAATCTCAGTTATACAGCACTAACCCACAATATAATATTAAGTCAATGAAGAGAACAAGTGAGGTTAAAATTTATTATCTCTACCATAAAATGCATAGTAGACAAGCATGTAGAGGTCAAAGCAAAGAGAGCAAAATGGTAGCCTATGGTTATCTATGTACAGCCAAGTCATTCAGCTTAATTTTATATTTTTTCATTTTTATTTTTCTGATTTGTATTTTCTTTTTATATTTTTATCTTTTTATATTTCTTTTTGATTTAAATATAATATATATATGTATAAATACAATATAAGGTATAGATAGATACTATATAGATAAAAATATGTAAAAATAGTCGAAATATGGTAAATAATATATTTGTATGATTTTCATATTTTTTTGTTTTTTATTTTTCTGGAATGTTTGCTAATTTTTATGTATTTTTAAAGTTAAAATTATCCCTAATAAGGGATTAATTAAATACCTGAAATTGATTTGGGTTTTAAAAATAGTAGATAAATCCCCAAATTACCCAAATTAATTTTAATATGTAAATAATAATATATAGATAATAATAAAATAGAAAAACATTTTTGGTATTTTTGTAGAATTTTTATGTTTTTTTGTTGGATTTTGCAGCTTTCGGATTTTTTTACTTTTCTTTGTCTTATTTTTGGGGGGTTTTTGTTTTCTGGACTCAATAAATAACAAAATATACCATATATATTATTTTTTTGGAATTTTTCAAAAGGTTTTTAATTTTTTTGGTATTTTATAAATTAGACAGGGATTATTTAGGCTCCTTTTTAATTTTAATAAATATATTAAATGCAAAAAATGTAAAGCTAACACGTGGCATGAATACAATGCATGGAGCATCTAATCCTATTTTTGTGGATTTTTGAGAGCAAGTTAGCTATTTTTAATAAATAGAGAAAAGTCATAAGAATACATGTCCTAGCACGTGCATAAGTGCAAATAAAATAAATATTAGGGGGCTCTGTGCAATTATACCAGAAATATACAACGTATTTAAGAATTTATTTTACTAATAAATAATTACAAAAATGCTAGGGGCATACATGCAAAATACCCATCACGTGGGACTACAGGTGACGCATCTTGGGAGGGACCAAAATGTAAATAAAAAAAGTTCAGAGGTCTCCAAGCAATTTTCACAAAAAATATATAATGTTAATTTCAATTTATTGGACTAAACCATAAATAAAGAAACTATCAGGGGCTTACATGCAATTTTACACCTCACATGGCAGGACACATGAGGTGACGCAGAATAGACCTAAGTGTAATTTCAAAAAGTTCAGGGTCCTTTATACAAAATTTCCATTTATTTTATACACTACATTTTATTTACAGGTCTAAATATTAAATACAAAAATGGTGGGGGAAGATATGCAATTTACCCCATATATGCGCGTTATCCAATGGTACTGGTCTTCTCACTTGCCATGTGTCGCTCATCCAGCGACCGATGACACTTCATGGATCAACGGTGAAGATTAGATCGCACGTAGCAATCCAACGACTGAAGCTCGCGTGATCCAATGGCTGACAATCAAACTGGCACCTGCATCTGATCCGACGATGGAGAAGCATGGTCGACGAACAGGGAAGAAGGTTTGCCTGGGCGAACTTCCTCCAGCGAGATCTCGCTCCTCCTGAGGTCTTTGCTTCTCAAAGGTGGCCAGACAGATCTGCAGCGAGGTCCTCTCTAATCTGGAGGTTTCAAGACTGTCGGAGGGTACCTGGAGAGCCCCCACAGGGTCGGAGAAGGTGAGGTACTCCAGGTTCCTTCGGTAAAGCTTCAACGCGCCTCCAGGGATCATTTTGGCATTTGGGACCTGCACCAATAAACTCACTTGTCGAGGAAAAATTGCCTCGACCTAATTAAGTGCGGAATGGAGTGAAGGAAGGAGTAGGCGGTGCTCTTCGGCGAACGGCGGAGCTTGGAGAGCGGATCTCCAGATCCACTAGGGTTCTGAGGGAGCGGAGGAGCGAAATGTGATCGGGAGGTAACAAGAGCTGATATGAGGCGGATAAAGTGGCGGAGCAACGATGATGACGCGCAGAGGAGTTCACCGGAGCTCAACTCCGGCGAAGTACGAACGAAGCGATTAGGACTAATCCACTTAACTAATCACTAAACTAACGATAAAAAATTAAACCTATGACTAAAATAAGCAAAATAAACAAAGAAGGGGCAGCTCTTATACCTGGGAGATGCCCATGGAGCAGGGTCGCTGCCGACGACGGCCGTAGGTGCACCCTGGCATCTTGGAGCTTCGCCTGAGCACGCACCACCTCCTCCTATCACGAGAAGGCGATTGGAAACCATGGCAAGGGCTCCTAGGCTCGTAAAAGTGACCAAATTTGAAGAGGGAGGCAGAGGGTATTATTTATAGACTTTGTTAAGCACCCTTATTAATCGGGACCAATCGATGAATCGGGGCTCTGTACAGGGGATCTGAAGATCTGACATGGATCCATGATGATCCATGATGATTTTCTCTGAAGGAGTCGACGACAGATGATCGATGGATCATGCGAGAAAAATGGAGTAAATCGCGGAGAAACAACACTTATGACACGAGCAGGCAGTGAGGGGATTGTTGACCAGGGGTCAACCGTCAAAGCCCTGTGATTGGTCCAACTGAAATTGCTACAAGACAAAACAATCATTTTATTCTAAAATAATTATTTTAAATAATAAATGATTTTATTATCTTTCGAGTATAAAATAGAAAATGTTTATTATTTTAAATAGTATTTTATTATGAATTTTATTTATTTTTTTGGCCATATTTATTAGTAGTTAATTTTATTAGTGTATTTATAAGTATATTCATCTATGTTTTATACATTTTTTTTATTTTGTATATTTTATTTTATTCTTTTATTTTATATATTTACAACTTATTTTGTGAGTCTAAATATATTTTTATTTCATTTTTATGATGTAATTTATTCACTTAAATAAAAAGATATGTATGTTCTGTAGGTATATTTATAGATATTTTACCTATGTTTTATATACATCCTTATATTTAATGTATTTTGATAATTTTTATTTTTGTTTTGTATTTTTAATAAAATAGAAATAGTATTTATAGTATTACAAAAATATAAATAATAAAGGAATGAAAGAATATATTTCCCTATTATATATATATATGACATAGGTATTTTGTCTATGTATTCTCATAGACTTATTTTATTTTGCATTTTTCATTTGATTTTGTTCTAATTTTAATATGTACATATGTTATAAATCATATTTACAAAATTGTAAAAAATATGAATTTGTAAAATTAATAATGAATGAATAAAATGAATATTTTAATAGGTAGAATGTAAAGTAAGGGTCCAAAACCTAACTTTCACACTGTAACTCCAAAAAATATAAAACCACCACCATTAAAATAGCTTGTGAAAAGTTATATACAATTACAGTGTGATTTTACTATGTTTTGAGTTTTTATTTGAAAGATATGGGTCTGTAAAGTTTGGTTTCTGGCTTTTTATTTTGTGTATAAAATGTACACTGTGTATTATTATTGTACAAACTCAAATTTGTATTTTTATTTACATTATTATCTACAAGTTTCATATACAAAGTTTCTTTATTTGATGAATAAACAATAAAGAATAAAATAGGTGTAAAAAATGCTTAAATAATGAATAAAAGAATTTGGGTTGTTATGAATATATTTAGCGGCTATACGCCATTACTCATTGTAACCCTTGTAAGGGTATTTCTGTATTTATTCTTTACTGTACTCTCTAGGGTTTCTGGGGTTTCGTCCTATATAAGGACCCCTAGACCTATTGGAATAATCAAGCTATTTCATTCCCTTCAACATGGTATTAGAGCAGCGGTCCTAGACCGGTGTTCTGACCTAATCCTACCCCACCACAGCTGCCCCTCCCTCTCCATGCTCGACTCCTAACCTGGCGCCTTCCTCACGCCACATCTCCTCATGCCTTGAACGCTGCCCCTCCCTCTCACGCCTCCCACGCCGCCCCTCCCTCTCACGCCTCCCACGCCGCGCCAGGCGCCTCCTCCAGAACCCCTCCTCATATCACGTCGTGCCCTACCATGCCCGCCCCAGGTCCTAGCCCATCGCCTCCGAGATCGCCTCCTCCCAGGCCACAACCCCGTACCCAGGTCGCCACGTGCCGTAGCCCTTTCCTGTCGCCTCCCTGGTCGCCGCCTCCCTGCCCTCCCAGGCTGCAGCCCTCAGTTCTCCTAGGTCACAGCCCCCTGTCCCAGGACACAACCCCTCGCCCTCCGAGGCCCTCGAGCCCCCTAGGATGCCGTTCCGCCTCGCATGCCACAGCTCTCCACCCTTCGGAGCCCTCGAGGGATCCCAGGTTGACGCTCACTGCCCTCCAATGCCCTCATGCCACCTCAGGCCGCCACCCTTGCACCCCCCCAAGCTGCCGGTACCCCCAGGCTGCGCGACCACTCGCAGCGCAAAAGATCAGGACATCTGTGCCAGTGCGCCGCCATCCCAGGCATCCCGAAATGCTATCTAGTGATGTTCTACTAAGTACTCATGTTCTCTGAGATTACCAACATTATCTCGTTCCTTTCTTCTTGCTTTGTGCGGCCGCCATGGCACCTACTCCCACATCTATGAACTCCAAGCCCTTGTACCCAGCTTCTTCTATGATGGTTTAGGGCACTACTATAAAACTCAAAGGTTCCGAGAACTATGTCGTGTGGTCTCGGTCCTTTAAGGTGTTCATTGGTGGCCAGCGTAAGAACTATGTTCTTACCAAAGTTCCGCCCGCAGAGATGGATAAAGACTATGATATATGGTACGTTGATAACTGCCAGGTCATCACTTGGATGACAAACAACATTGATCCATTTATTGCATCTAATCTCCTATACAAGGAGACTGCCAAAGCGATGTGGGAGAGTCTTGAGAATACCTATTCGTACAAAACAACCAAATCCAGGCTTTCAGACATATATACTAAGATTTGGTCTACAAACCAAGGAGATGCATCCTTGATCGAGTATTACAGGCTGCTGACAGGTCTATTTGAGGAGCTTCTTATTTTTCAACCAGCCTATTGTGATAAACAGGTAGGGGAGCGAGAAGAATGGCAAGTATATCGATTCTTATTAGGTTTACATCCTCGACATAAACCTGTGAAGGATCAGTTTCTGACTGCTGCAACATTGCCTACTCTGGAGACCATCTTTGGTCGTCTTCAGAAACTTAAGTCTCCACCACATCCTCCATCTGCTGAGACATCGGCTCATTTTGCGAGAGGACGATCCATCCACTACGAGGGACGTGGACGTGACTCTGGTCGGGGATGTGGCCGTGCCTTTGGACGAGGATGAGACTCATCACATGGCCATGGGCCTAATCATCCTACTTCCTGCTTTCCCGCTTGTATTCATTGTGGTCGCCTGAATCATCCGTCGGAACGTTGTTGGGCCAAATTTGGCATGCATTCTAATGCCAACAATGCGTATGAAACGGCCCCCTCTGATACTTATTATGAAGCCACTATTTCTAACCAAGAACAACCTGCCAGTGACAATCAGCCTTCTTTTACAGCCTCTGAATATGCTAGTCTTCGTTAACTACTACAGAATAATGCCATTACTTCTGCTTCAACTGCCAGTCTTGCCACAACCTCTGGTACAGTCGCCATCACAGCTTCTACATCAACACCTACATGGATCATTGATTCTGGAGCCTCGACTCATCTAATAGGGGAGGGTAGCCTTCTCACCTCTTCCCGTCCTTCTTCAGTTGTGAAGACTGTACGTGTTGCCAATGGAGCTCATTCACCTATAACTAGTGTGGGCACTATGGAGTTTTCCTCCAAACTCCAACTCACAGGGGTTCATTGCACTCTTGCCTTTCCTCTTAGCTTATTATCAGTTCATAGGCTTTGCACTGAGCTTAACTGTCATGTGATATTTGATGAATTTTGCTGTTATTTTCAGGACATCCGGACGAGGCAGATTTTTGGTGGGGGACATGAGAAGAATGGACTTTATTATCTTGACATCCCTTCTGATTCTGGTTTTGCAGATGCTGCGCCCATTTCCACTGATCCTCTGCTATGACATCTTCGTCTTGGTCATCCATCTGCCAAAGCGCTCTCCATGATGTTCCCTAAACTTTCATCGCTCAAACCCTTTGAGTGCGAGGCGTGCCAGTTTGGAAAACATCATTGAGCATCCTTTCCTGCTCGTACTGAGCCCCATCGTACTATCCCTTTCTCTTTAGTCCATTGTGATATTTGGGGACCTTATCCGGTCCAAACACTAAGTGGCCATAAATATTTCATTGTTTTTATTGATGATTTCAACAGGTTGTCTTGGATCTATCTTTTAAAAGAACGTTTGGAGATTAATATTATCATCAAAAAATTTCTTTCATTATGTTAAAAATATTTTCTCCTCTAGTGTACAAATTTTTCGTTCTGATAATGCCTTGGAATTCACCCAAAATGACCTCACCACTTTTTTTGCCTCCCAAGGGACCATACATCAAACTTCCTGTCCCTATACATCCCAACAAAATGGGGGAGCAGAAAGAAAATTACGACATCTTCTAAATATTGCCCGGTCTCTTCTCTCTCAGATGAAAGTCCCCAAAACCTACTGGGGTGATGCTATATTAACTGCTGTCCATCTTATCAACAGGGTCCGTTCACCTTCTCTAAATGGGTCCATTCCATTCTCTCTACTCTACCCCAGTGAGTCTCCATTCCCTCTTCCTCTACGAATCTTTGGTTGTGTGTCCTTTATTCATAGATTTCAAAAGGCAGATAAACTCTCACCACATGCAATCAAATGCATTTTTCTGGGTTACTCTCGTACTCAAAAAGGTTACCGGTGCTATGATCCTAATGGTCATCGCTATTACATCTCTGCCGATGTCACATTTTTTGAGCAAACAAGCTTCTTTTCTCATACTATCACTGATATTTCTCTTGATCTCCCACCTCCACCCATTGTTGACAAACAAAGACACGTATCTACACCACCAGAAATCCCTTTACCCGTGTCTTTTTTGGAGTATGATATGCCTTCTTCGACTGTCCCCTCCAAGGATGTCCCGGATGATCCTCTAGAGCTTCCCATTGCTCTACGAAAAAGTAAGAGATAGTGCACTTCTTATCTGATGTCTCACTACAACTCTACTGCTAGCTTATATCCCATGGACAGACGGTACACAGATGCTCTCATGTCTATTTCCATTCCACGAGATCACAACAATGCTTTACAGGACTCTGGATGGCAACATGCAATGAATGAAGAAATGGATGCACTTATTTCCAGAGGGACATGGGACCTTGTTCAATGTCCAAAAGAGACTCGACCCGTGGCATGCATATGGGTCTTTACTACCAAACAATCGCCTGACGGCTCAATTGACAGAATAAAAGTTCTCCTGGTGGCCAAAGGTTTTACACAAACCTATGGCGTAGACTATTTTGAGACGTTCTCACCCGTTGCATGAATGGGGTCTATCAGGACTATTCTTTCTTTAGCAGCCAATAAATCTTGGCCTATCTTTCAGTTAGATGTGAAAAATGCTTTTCTCTATGGCGATCTTGATGATGAGGTGTACATGATGCAGCCTCCTGGTTATGAAGTCTAGGGGGAGTACGTATGTCGACTTCGCAAAGCAATATATGGTCTAAAAGAAAGTCCAAGGGCATGGTTTGACAGGCTTACTACAGAAATAAGCACTCTTGGATTTCAGAGAACAACATCTGATTACTCAGTATTTGTCAGAAAATGAGCAACTGCAACTGTTATACTTGCCGTCTATGTTGATGATATGGTTGTCACAGGCGATGATTACAATGGGATATCAGAAACCAAGTCCTTCCTTCAAAAGGTATTTGTTACTAAGGATCTTGGTCCTCTACGCTACTTCTTGGGCATTGAAGTACTTCGTACTATAGAAGGACTTCACCTCTCATAGAGGAAATATTGTCTGGACATTCTTACTGAAGCAGGAGTTCTCGGATGCAAGCCCTTTGGTATCCCTGCAGATCCAAAGAAGCACGTCACCTCGTCTGATTATACCTTTGACGATGTCACTCGATATAGAAGCCTTGTTGGTAAACTCCTCTACCTTACTGTCACCATACTAGATATCTCCTATGCAGTAAACAGAGCTAGCCAACACATGGAATGACCATGTTACAATCACCGGCATGATGTTCTACAAATTCTACGATACTTGAAGAATCTCTAGGGCATGGTCTCTTTTATGGGGAAAATGGACATGCGGATGTTACTGCATATGCTAATGCTGATTATGCAAGTTCTCTAGAGGATCGATGCTCTACTACAAGCTATTTTATGATGGTTGGAGGAAACATTGTTACATGGAGGAGCAAGAAACAGACCGTTGTGTCCAGATCTAGTTCAGAGGCAGAGTATAGGGCAATTGCTCAAGCCACCTGTGAGATCACATGGTTATTGGCTTTTCTTCAAGAACTTGATATTAATGTCATTACTCCTATTCCTCTATATTGTGACAACAAATCTGCAACCTACATTGCCACAAATCTAGTGTTCCATGAATGAACCAAGCACATAGAGATCGACCGCCATTTCATACGGGATGCTGTCAAGATTGGAAGAATTACTACTTTGCATATCAGCACTGATCTTCAGCTTGAAGATATCTTCACGAAAGCCTTACCCAAGAAACACCTGTCGTGGATTGTTTCCAAGTTGGGCATGACTGATAAATATGCTCCAACTTGAGTGGGAGTGTTATGAATATATTTAGCATCTATACACCATTACTCATTGTAACCCTTGTAAGGGTATTTCTGTACTTCTTCTTTCCTGTATTCTCTAGGGTTTCTTGGGTTTTGTCCTATATAAGGACCCCTAGACCTATTGGAATAATCAAGCTATTTCATTCCCTTCCACTTGGGTTTTATTGTATTTTTGGCCCTTATCTCCCCCTATTTTATTCTTTGTCGACCAACTCAATTCTTGACTTGGTCTTGGGGTTTAGCGTCATAAAATATTTTGAATATTTTATACCTTTTTCTTTTCTTCTCTTTATTCTATAATTTTGGCATGGGAACAGTATTATTTACACAATGTAATAAATAATGGATGCTATTTTGTATAAATTAATGCCATTTACATGCATTAGATAGGGTTTTTCAGACTAAAATGATAGAATAAAAGGTGATGAAATGGAGATTCATCACCCCCTATACTTGCCTTTACTAGTCCCTAGCAAACACTTATGTACTAAGTGCAAAAAGAATAAAGAAGGAAATAAAAAGAAAAAGAAAGAACGAATAGAATTTTTTTCAGTTGTAAAACTTGTCCTTACAAAATCAAAGTTTGGAGCTCCGGTTAGACCTTGATGTGAGAATATGTGTGGAACCTGGTTGGGAACCAAATTTAAAACACAATGACCTTAGAAAGTCACAAAACTCAGTTCAACCCACCTCAATAGCTAGGTCAGAACTAGACTACATCATACGCAAACCCTTATGGCTATGAAGCTGACTTGTACGGTGTAAGTGATCGTAGCTCTCCCCAACTGAAATGACAGAGGAACTGACTTCTCCAGAATGACAACCCAATGACTCCCCAATCCAGCACTCTGTCCTTGAGGAGCGGGGTATTCCCTACTAAGTTCAAGTGGCATCCAACTCAAGAGGAGCTGGTGAAGAAAAGAATGGATGGTAGCTGGTGTAGCTACCTATCCCGGGATGCATGACTAGTGTAGTCAAGTAATCCAGCTGCATGCTCACATGATATAACATTTATGCTCAAGCTTGCTTATTTTCTATACAACATATATACATACTTCGACAGGCATTTTTATTTTTATTTTCAGTCATGTCCACTTTTTTTATTATTTATTTTTTTAATATACTATTCACAACAGCATTTACATAAGGAGTTTTTCCTCTTGAGCCAGAAGACTATCCCTCTTTTGAAGCCTGATTGCAACCCGCACTCTCCTATCTTTAGACATCATTGTAACTGGACTAGGTTGGGGTGCTTTTCCCTCCCAAGACGAGGACGAATGTTTCCACCCATGTGCGTCTCAGATCGGAAAATCCCTTTCCCCTCACCACTCCAACTGAGTTGAGCAAAGTGAAAGGTGCAAGTGTCCAGGTAAGGTCAGTGATGAATCCCTATTCATCACTCTTTATTCTTTTATTTTAGCTAATTATCTTGGCAAAGCATCATGTAAATAGGTGTAAATACAATAACTTAGCAATAAGCATGCATATATTAATATTATATAATTAGCATGTATTTGTGCAAAAATAAAAGAATAAAGAATAAAAAGAAAAAGAAGTAAGTATTTAGAATAAATACTGAGTGACCCGAACCCTAAGAGAGGGCCAAACATTGGCCTGATCGCCAAATAAAATAAGTAGAGAGAGATAGGGCCACTCTAGCTTGTATATATGTACCATGTTTGTACATAAAATATTTTTGTCAAAATATAAATAAAAATATGTTTTTACTTTTTTTGTATATATTTCTAAAAAATAAATAAGAATAAGAAAAATAAAAATAAAAAGGAAAGAAAAACTCTCTCTTACTTGTACATAATACATGCATATACAATCCCTTATCTATTTATTTTATACCTATAAATAAATAGTAAAAATAAAACAAAAATGGTTTTATACTCCAAAATTATTTTCTAAATAAATAAAATATAAAAATTGAGGTATTTTTGTAAAAATAATAAATAAATAATTGTACAAAATACATAGGTATAATATACTTGTATATAATACAATATACTGTATATAAAATAATTTATTTTTCATAAAAATAAATAAAAATCACAGAAAAATCCCTTGAAAAGTAACAAACATTTTTCATTTTTTTTTTCATTTTTTTAATATAAATTCAGTTACTATTTTTAATTTATTTATCTTTCATTTTCCTTGCTATTTTGTCGTGTAGCGGGTTTTTTTTCCTTATTCTAGCCCGCTCGTGATTGGTCCACGTCTGAATGTTGACTCGATTCAACCCCCTCTTTTAGGGCTTGACCTGACCCGATCTCTCTACCGGACCTTCTTCTCAAAATTCCCTAGGTCGGATTGCGCATCCGTTTGCCGTGAAACATTGCCCGTGTCTTCCCTATAGATCCAAGATCCTTGCGGATCCCTTTGGAAGTGCGTATCCTTCTCGGTTCGCGCACGCTTGCCTGATCTTTCTAGCCACCTAGGACTGCTATAAAATCTTTCATCCATCTCCCCAGGTCGGCAGCTTACGCCTCATTCCCTCTCGATACCCTAGAAACCTTCAGCGTGGTGATAGCCATTTGAGGAGCCTCCTGGTGATTGATTTGGTGCAGTGATGCCGACGCTCCCCCTTCGTGGCTAGAGATCTGCTGCGAGAAGCCTCCCTCACCTTCCGCCGCTTGGTCGAGGCCATAATCCCGACGACCATCTTCGCCTGGAGATCAAGAACCCATCCGAACCTTCAGGTGAGCTTCTTATACTCCGCCTTAGTCCATTTGATTCCAATCTTTCATTTGTTCTCCACCTTCACTCCGCCAGCTCCGACCAGCCGGTCGGAGCTCCGTCACCCGCTCCCAGCCACTTCGATCAAACCACCCGCTCACTCTCTAGCTCCTCCCGTAACCTGATCACCCTAATCTTAGCCCATCTAGACAGGATTAGGTCTAAGATCTCCTTCTACCGCGTTCGCCGAAGATCGAATCCCATTCACCTCCACTTCTTTGGTTTTCAGTCTCAATAACCCAGACCAGAGCATAGCTCCGTGCCAGAGCCACTTGTTGCAGGTCCTGTCGTGTTCTGAGAGCCTCCAGACCAACCTCTCTTGAGCTCGCCAGAGCAGCTCTAGGTGCCCTTCGCCGTCATGCCAATCCAGCCGTCGAAGCTCCCATCTGAGCTGTTCAACTAACACGGACCCGTCCCACGATTACTCCAGTGCTTGCTGATCTTCCATCGGGGCTGAGGATCTCATCCTTGGCCCCGACAAAGTTCATCTGGGCATTGTTCTTCCAGCTGGGTCATGCACCGTTGGATCGACTCCGCCCTCCAGATCCCATTCTGAGCATCCATCCATCCGATGCGTCGGACCGTTAGATGTCAGATCTAATAGCCTCGTAGGCGCGACGTCCCCGATCATCTGACACTGTCAGATCTGACACCTGACGCCCACAAAGCCGCACGATCGCATCACGCCAGCGAACGACACGTGACCTCCCACACGCGACTTACGTGCACCGAGGGTACATTGCTCTCTTTTCCCTACGTTTATTTTAGTTTAAGTTTTGGTTTGTAAAATAAAAGATGTAGTTGAACCTTTTTGCAATACGGTCCTTGTAGTTTTTTTGATTTGCACTTTAGCCCTTCTAGTCCGGAGGCCCGTGCTTGGGGCACGTGCATAGTGGTGTTTTTGCAGTATTAGTCCCGACCTTGTTTAATGTTATCTTTTGAATAGTTATTTTCTGAGATTGCAAATATGCCCCTGTGAGTGTGTTTTTGGCGCATGTGCGGATTTGATTGGACAAATTGCATTTTCAGCCCTGGACTTTTATTACCTGTAATTATTTGACACTGAAGCTTAAATAAATTTTATTTAGGTCCCTGTAACCTGTGTGTGTTGTTTTTAATTAAATAAATATCATAACTACTCCAAAAATATTACACGTAGCTCCTGCTACTGTCTAGTATTTTTGTAATTTTTAAGACACATTTTGATTTTATTTGGTATTTTCTAAAATTCAAAAACCCTAAAAAGTGTCCCTGTATATTTTGAAAAATCAATTAAAAATAGAAAAATATCTTTAAAAATTATAAAAATATTTGTATGTGCTTACTTTTTCTTGTTTTAATTTCTCTATGATTTTCATTTCATTTCTTTTTGTAAAACACCTAAAAATTGAAAAAGACCAAAAACCCTATAAAACTCATTAAAAATTCATTAAAAATAAAAAGATATTTCAGTTTCTGTAGGTAATTTTAATTTTTTATTTTCACAAAAAATTGTTGCTAGGATTTTATAGGCATTTATATGTTTTTAAAGTGCCTTTTCATCTCAGCTGCATACTGTTTGTAGTTTTCCTCTCTCTTTTATTTTTAGAAAATTATATAAAAATAAAAAAACCTCCATAAAATACATAAAAAACATGTGAGTATTTTGAAAACATAAAAATATTTTTGTTTTGAATTTTTGAGTGTTTTTAGGCCTTTAAACAATTGCTTGAGTGTGATTTTTATCTTTTTCTTTATTTCTTTTCTTAAATAGAAATTCATAAAAAAATTAAAAATAAAAAAAACCACCAAAAATTCCTTTATTTCTTGGATTACCTGACTACTTCGTAGATTTCATTCTGTGCTCCTTGTGTTCGACCCTGGTGGCTATACCGGGTTAACTAACTAGAAAGACCGCTTGCCTCGTTTTTATTATTGATTGATTTCGTTGGTAGTCTACATTTTCTCGTTGTGCCCGGTTCGAGTGCTTGAGGTCACAACGAACTTTGATATCACTTAACATTAGTTGCTCGAGTGCTCATCAGAATGGCGTCGTTGCCTAGGATCACGGCTTAGTAGTCCATTTTCTGTTTTGATTTTGTTTTTATTTGATTTTCTCTTTTTCTTTAATTGCTTTTTATTTTTGTTTTATTTATTTTTCTTCATTTTTATTTTTATTTTTATTTTTAATTGTGATCTGACCAGTTTTTATTTCTCTCTTTCTTGCGAGGGCCCGATGAGCGAGGGTGGTTTTCTTGGGAGCACCGAGGCACCTGAGCGAAGCGGAGGCAGCTCGTTTCTGCATCGAGCCGCAGGAGAGCGTAGGAGAGGAGGACCAGAAGACTCGGAGGACTTGCAACCTTTATTTCTATTTTTAATCAATTATTATTGTAATAATACAAGACTCAGACACTTGGTAGATTATCGGGGTTCGTTTAGCCGAGCACCGGTGTACTCGGGGGATCTCACCGCGGTTTTACACTGGTTTTGATTTTTCGAATTTTCTTCTATTTTAATTCTCAAAGATTTTGACCCCTAGACATAGGATTTTATCTTGATTGTGATGTAATTAATTAAGGTTCCAGCCCTAATTATATTGTCTGCACCTATAAATCGCTAATTGGACTTAATTAATTAACTCACAAAGAAAAAGCTAATTTGATCACCTGAGAGGTCACGTGCCGCTAGAGGCAGTATACAGCGCTGACAGGATCCGTTGTGGCGGACACCAATCGGCATCAGAGCTCGGACTCCGACCTCTCTTGTTGACCTATTAGCTACTGTTTTTCTCGAGTAGAAATTATCTGTCTAATACCGATTTCTTCTTGCATTATGTAGGTAGTTTTAATTATGTCTTTTATTTTATACGCGGAACACCCTACATTGTAGAGTGCTGGCGTCAGGTACGCATTTCTGACTTTGCATGCATCATTGTGTTTGACCGTGCATCGGCTTTTTTGACTTCTCCCCCCTATTTTTGGACTTAAAATAACCAGGAGAATCGGAAAATTCATTAGGCATTGTTTGTATTGAAAAATATCTAAAAAAAGAAAAATCATAAAATTAGGACTGCTAAACACACTTGACCCTAAAAGACACCTCACCGAAAAAATTGTCTTAGGAGGGAAATCCCCTCATTGTCTGGTTTGGATGAGCGAGAGAGTGACCCACACACTAGGCTAGAGCCATATATGACCTCTTTTCAGACTACTGGTTTCGGGATAGTCGTTCTCCAGTGAGGATCGCTCCGGTTTCCGATAAAGCAGGCCGCGATATCCTTAACAGAGCGAGTTGATTGGGTAGCCAGTAAACGGTCCGCAACATGTACTGGCCGGGAAAGATCTAGCCTTGGGATCAGGACAGTCTCTTGAGAGAGTTGGATTCCTACCAGCTCGCTTAATCGCTTTGATAAACTGATTTATCACCTAAAAGAATCGACAAGATAAAAGACCAAATCTTTACGATCATCAGCTCCACGTTGAGTAGGTGAATTGGGGGTTTGTTTTGCATGATCTTGTGTGTTTTCTAGATCTCATCCGCCTTCACTCTCCATATCATGATGATGGGCCGGAGGTCCCCTAGGCATCCTTTGATTGCACCGCTTTTGAGCACTCTGCTCCACTCATCTAGGTTTGTTCGTGAGATCCAAGACCCGCTCTCCGAAGCCGAGTTTGACTCCGCCCTGTTCCCCCTCGACCACCCTTCTACCAGTCCTGAGGTGCCCAAGCAGAGATCGCAGCATATGTTTGTTCATTTGTCGATACCTGAGTTTGGGTCTTTTGCCTTTGTAGAGACCAAGACATGGTCAGCATCGAGGAACGCACTGATGGACCCGGCCAGACCCACACTTATGTACTTGATTATGGTGCCATCAACAACATCCTGTTAGCCACCCTGGAGACCATGCATCGTCAGATCTGAGTCCAGGGGGCTTTCATGGTTGACATGCGCAGGGAGATGGCCCAGATGTGAGCGGACAAAGGAGAGTAGAATAGAGCCGATGGAGGAGGATAGATTCCAGAGATCGAAGAAGGAGAGGGAAGAGATCCAGATGAGCCAGCAGAGCCAGTTCGACTAGCATGCCCGATGAGAATGTTGCACAACCCTAGTGCAACTCTAACACACCGTTGGATCCAGCTACCTGCCATTCTGCGAGACTTCAAGCTCCCTCGTCAGACTATCTAGTTGTTACCCATATTTCACAGGCTAGACACCGAGGATCCGCACCTCTATCTCCAGGATTTCAAGATGATCTGCAGCACGGTCCATGACCGACTGGTGGATGAGGATACCATCAAGATGATGGCATTTCCATTCTCACTCATTGATAGAGCATCCTATTGGATGAAACACCTAAGGATATACGTGACATATTGGGAACAGGTCCGGAACGAGTACTTGAATAAGTACTATCCACTCGGCCGGACGAATGCAGCGCGAGCCCTCATTAACAATTTCTCCATGCTTCCCAACGAGCAGTTTCATGAGGCATGGGACAGATTCCGAGATCTCAATGACCGGTGTCCTCATCACAATATATCCAAGCCCAACCTTGTTCAGAGTTTCTTCTGCGGGCTAACACCGGAGCTGTAGGGGATAGTGAACGCATCCTATAGGAGTTCCTATTTTGCCAAGGATGAGCATCAGGTCCGGGCCATCTACGAGGAGATGGCAGAGAACTATACAGTCATGTCCCATACCTACCTTATCACACAGGGGAAGCCCACACCACAGGTCGTGTCCTATCAGAGGATAGCATGGGTCGATGCAGGTCCTTCCACATCTTCAGCAGCCGTAACACATGCAGGGTCATCGGTCGCTGATAAGCATCATCAGGGAGAAGCTGGACCGCATCGAGATCATTGAGAATAAGTAGTGCCAGGACATGTCACATATAGATCAGATGGCACAGACACTGGGTGACCTGAAGACCCAGATCATGTGTCTCCAGGAGGCACAGACAGCTTCTCAGCCCCTTCTCAGGTCACGGGCTGACCCTAGCAGTAGAAGCTCGACCCAGCCCTCTGCCAACTATAGACAGGTGCATCACATTCAGGCGGAGCCGTTCCAGCAGCCGCAACAGTAGTACGTCCAGCTACCACCATCTTCAGACACTCAGATGGTGGTCTACCAACCGGATCAGCCCCTGGCAGTCCTTCCTCCACCCTTTTACGAGCAGGAGCCATTGATGGAAGTCAACAGGATTTGGTACGACCGACCTCAGCCAGGGATCCATCGGGATAATCCCAGATTCCGATGGTCGACTGGAGGTTCCTCATCCCAGCAGCAGCCTCCAGTTCAGGGTAGGCAGTATATCCAGCAACAGCAGCAGCCCCAGTTCCCACAACCATAGCCACACTACTAGCAGGGTCCTCATCCCTATCAGTAGGGATAGTCGTGGAGGCAGCAGCATCAGCCTCAATAGTATTCTCACAAGTATCCTCCTCATCCTTCTCAGCAATAGCGTCACTTCCAGAGAGGCAACCTGTCCGATTCTCATGGGTCAGCCTATGAGAACCCAGCCCTTGACGACTTAGCCCGCCTTATCTCTGAGCAGCAGGCTACCTTTAGGCGAGAGATGGACGAGTTCCGTCAGGAGATGAGGGAGATCATGAAGGGCAAGGCTACCATACCTACTCAGATCAAGTCGAATCTGAACTACCTAAAGTGGAAATCGGAGCAGGTACAGTTTACAGAGGTTACCACTCTTAGTGACTCATTGGGTGATATTACTTCCTATACTTTTGATACTGACTTTATTACACTTAAGAGCGGTAGGTTGCCATCCGACGGTCCCTCGTCTGAGCGACGACACCATGAGGACTCAAGAGCACCGGACGAGAAGGAGAGCAGTGCTGATACTACTCATGATAATGTTGATGATGGTGTTACTGATGCCACCAAGGAGGTAGATCCAACCGACGGTACGGAGGTCGTCACTTCACCAGATGCAGGAGGTGGTGCTGATGCCACCAGACATGTTGATGCTGAGCCAGAGAGCGATGCTGATGCCGTGAGTCTAGATGCTGCGAGTGGTATTGAGGCCATCCATTCTATTCCTGTTGCATTTCCGTTCGTTTCTGTATCTCAAGACTACTTAGAAAAATCCAAAAAAATTAATAAAGGAAAGGATTCTTTATGTGCGAGTGCATCTGCGATGCCTAGAGATGTTTGTATGGATTCTATTTCACCTCAGCAGCCAGGACCCGATCCTAGCCCTCTATCTGAGGAGGGACCATCCATCTCCTTCCCTCAAGCACTCCGCTTGGCTAAGGGGAATAAAAAAGAAAATCCAGAAAAGAGCCAACAGTTAGAGTTCAGCCATCAGATGATTGACAGATTTCAGATTCAACTGACTCTACAGGAGGCACTTGAGTACATCCCTCTCTTCCAGAGGAACCTTAGAGAGAAGACCACCATTCGCAGGAAGAAGAGGAACCATCATGTAGAGATCCATATGCTCGCTCATGCCACCTACTTTGCCATTCAAAACCGTCTGCTAGCCAAGAGGCCAGATGCAGGAGCTCCCTATGTCAGATGTCATATCCATGAGCAGAGGTTCGATCGGACTCTATCAGACAGCGGTTCCTCCATCAACCTACTTTCAGTAGCCTTACTCGACCGATTCGAGTTTGGCCCTCTTCGACAGAGCAAGATAGTCCTTCAGCTTGCTAATAGATCTGTGAAGAGGTCGAAGGGGTTGTTGAAGGATGTGGTCGTCACAATTCAAGGCCTGAAATTCCCTGTGGACTTCGTTGTGTTGGACATGGAGATCCCTGAGTCTGTGACTGATACCCCCATCATTCTAGGACTCCTGTTCCTGGCCACAACCAAGGCAGTGTATGATCATGATAGTAGGAAGGTATACTTTCACGTCGAGGGAGAGAGTATACAAATAGAGATGATCGATGAGACTAGAGCACGAGATTCAACTTGCTCAGAGCAGTTCAATGATTCAGAGCAGATGACAGAGGCAGAGCGAGACACCCACCATGAGTGCGATTTTGTGATTGTAGATGATGAAGCCGCTTGGTCAGATCATGTTTCACGAGCCATCCTCTCACATTCAGATGCCATAGATACACAGATTCCAGCAGAGGATAGCTTCGAGAGCACATTCTTGTAGAGGACACATTCGAGGCTGCAGACCATGTTCAGGATAGAGAGGTAGTTGATATTTCTTTTGATTCATATTCAGATCCCTTGGAGCCAAATATTGATTGGGTAGAGTTTGATGAGTTGATACCGTGTCTGATTCCTATAGATCCAGCAGCTAGGGTGGAGACTGATCTGATACAGAGTACATATACACCAGTAGAGAAATCTTCACCATATTTCCATGATTAGCGAGAATTTGGTTGCCTTTACTCAAACCTTTCAGAGGCCAGATTTTCCAGCTCCCAGTTGCCTAGAGCTAAAGCCCTTTCCGTAGTCACTGAAGTATAGATTCCTTGCGGGCGAGCATGAGATGCACCCAGTCATTATCTCATCAGATTTGACTGGAGAGCAAGAATCTCGTTCGATGGAGGTTCTTGAAAAGAACCGCAAGGCAATAGAATGAAGTGTAGTTGATCTCCAGGGGATAAGTCTGGCCCTGTGCTCCCACCATATCTATCTCGAAGAGGATGCCAAGCCATCGCGTGAGTTCCAGCGACGACTGAACCCGAACTTTTGAGAGGTAGCCATGAAGGAAATCTCGAAATGGTGGAGCGTCGATTTTATCTACCCCATCCGACTCCAAGTGGGTTAGTCCATTACATGTGGTGCCCAAAAAGACGGGCATCACTACAGTTGTGAATGTGTCTGGAGAGGAGATAGCTACCCGAGTACCCACTTCTTGGAGGTATGTGTGGACTACAGATGATTGAACCAGGCCACCAAGAAGGATTGTTCCCCGCTGCCTTTTATTGATCAGATTATAGAGAGGCTAGCTAGGAAGAGTCACTACTGCTTCCTTGACGGGCACTCCGGTTACAATCAGGTGGCCATTGCGCCCGAAGAGTAGGACAAGACTACATTCAACTGTCCATTTGAGACATATGCTTTCATACGGATGCCATTTGGTCTATGTAACGCCCCGGCGACATTCCAAAGGTGCATGTTGTCCATCTTCTCGGATATGGTGGGTGAGTGCTTGGAGGTCTTCATGGATGACTTTTCGGTCTATGGCGATGGGTTTGATGCTTGTCTTGATTGCCTAGACCGTGTCCTTCAGCGATGCATCGAGGTCCATCTTTTATTACCATGGGAGAAAAGCCACTTCATGGTGACTCAAGGGATGGTGCTTGGTCATATCATCTCCAACAGGGTCATGGAGGTTGATCCAGCCAAGGTGGATATCATCAGGAAACCCAATCCACCATCCAACCTGCGACAGTTACGGTCTTTTATGGGGCACGTCGGTTTCTAACGACGATTCATTCATGATTTCAGCAAGATTGCCCGACCGTTGACTGATTTGCTGACCAAAGACACCGAGTTCATTGTAGATGATAAGTGTCTTGCGTCATTTGAGACTCTCAAGAGTCTAGTTGTTGAGGCTCCTATCCTTCAGCCGCCTGATTGGTCTCTCCCATTCGAGATCATGATGGATGCCTCCAATTTTACCATAGGGGCCGTGCTAAGACAGAGGAGGGATGGAGTGCCATTTGCCATTCACTACGCTAGCCGTACATTGGATGCCGCGTAGTGGAACTACACTGTCACTGAAAAAGAGATGCTAGCCATAGTTTTTGCCTTGGATAAGTTCATGTCATACATCATTGGATCAAAAGTGACTATCTTTACTGATCATACCGCCATCAGGTACCTCATGGCAAAGAAGGATGCCAAAGCGAGACTGACTAGATGGATCCTTCTACTCCAGAAGTTTGACATTGAGATTAAGGATAATCCTGGAGTCAAGAATGTGGTGGCGGATCATCTCTCCCAATTAGAGCATCTTGAGGAATCTGAGCAGACTAATCCCATTTCTGAGACCTTCCCAGATGAGGAGATCCTTGCTATAGCCTCGCTCCCATGGTACGCCAACATTGTAAACTATCTTGTTGCCAAGAAAGTTCCACAAGGTTGGCCCAGGCAGCGAATTGAGACCTTCTCTGCGAAGGCCAAGTTCTACCATTGGGAGGATCCCAACCTTTATCATGAAGGAGGGGATAGCGTCTGGCATCAGTGCATTCCTCAAGAGGAGAACCATAGTGTCCTCACATACTGCCACAAGCTTGAGGCGAGAGAACATCACTCTGGGAGTAGAACGACATAGAAAGTGCTCCAATCCGGCCTATGGTGTCCTACCCTCTTCAAGGATTTTTATGAATTCGTGAATAGGTGTACTGACTGTCAGACGATGGGCACTTGTGGACAGCGTGATATGATGCCGATGCAACCCATTCACTTCTATGAGGTTTTTGATGCATGGGGCATTGATTTCATGGGTCCATTCCCTAAGAGTCAGGGATTTGAGCACATTCTGTTGGCCTTGGATTATGTTAGTCGTTAGGTTGAGGCCATCCTCGCACGAACCGCATATGCTAAGACTGTTTGCAGATTTTTGAGGAAAATATCATTTCATGGTTGGGGGTTCATAGAGTTTTGATATCTAACGGGGAGTCTCATTTCGTCAACGACAAGGTAAAGGCCCTTCCTAGCGAGTTCAACATAGACCATCGAGTAGCCACTCCATACCATCCTCAAACGAATGGTCTTGCTGAAGTGTCGAACAGGGAGATCAAGATGATATTGCAGAAGGTAGTCCGCCCAGACCGAAAGGATTGGTCACAGCTCTTGGACTCGATCTTGTGGGCATATCGGGATTCCTTCAAGACTCCTTTGGGTACATCTCCCTTTCGCCTCATTTATGGCAAGCCCTGCCATTTACCTATTGAGATTAGGCACAAGACACTTTGGGCTGTCACAGACATATTATTGGCTCCAATGAGTGTTGGAGAACAGAGGAAGGTAGAATTGGCAGCCCTGGAGGAGCTAGGAGATTCAGCCTTTTCAAGCAGTCTACAATACAAGGAGAGAGTGAAAGAATGGCACGATTCTCATATCAACCATAAGCAGTTTGAGCCAGATCAGAGAGTATGGTTGTTCGATGCTAGGCTTAGATTATTTCGGGGAAGTTGCAGAGCAAGTGGATGGGAACATACCTGGTCCGAAAGGTACATGACAATGGGAGCATTGACATATCTAAAATGTCATCTGATTCTACCTTTCGTGTTAACGGGCAGCGACTCAAACCATATCTAGATCATGAGAAACTGGTCGTTGACGTTGCCCCTATTCATTTTGCATGAGATGTGGTCTTTGACTCACATCTATTGCATCTCATGCCTGATTACCACTGTCTCCCACTTTGTATAGACCCAGATGTCCATATCATACTATTCTTCAGTCCAACACCCCATTTGCATCTTATGATTATGCTATACTTAGGGTGTACTTTACCCTAAGTATAGGGGGATGTTAGACTTTTGATTTCTCTTTTGATTCTTTTTGCTGCCTATACTTAAAGATACTTTACCTTAAGTATAGGAGAGGTAGACCCTGTACATTCTTCCACTCGGATTTCCCTTTATGTACATTCTACTATACTTAGGATTACTTGATCCTAAGTATAGGGGGAAAAACCGAGATCCTTTCATCATATTCTTTGATTCGTTATTGTAGTATAGTTATTCTTTTAACTTCCCTATACTAAGCACGAGTTATGTCTTCTTCATCGCTCTTGATTCACTTTGAGGACATCGTTCGAGCAACGTATAGGGGGTGTTGTATATATTTCATATGTACTTTAGCCATAACTCGTACTTTGTGTTAATGTGCTAATAAATAAAATGGCTAAAATCCTTTATCTAAAAACCATAAGAATTTAAATTTTTTCTTGTACATAAAATTCTTTCTTGCACATACATAGCTATTTATAAAAAATATTTTTGTGCAAATGTTTGTAAAAATATTTTGAGTATAAAAAGTTTGTAAATATTTTGATATAAAAAATTATGTATATAGTACAAATTTTTTATAAAATATTTGTAAAACAAAAGTTTGTAAAAACCCTTGTGTAAATATGTGTAAATAGTTTGCAAAACCTCTGCATCCATGCATTCATTAAAACATTTTTAAAAACTTTTGCACATTTTCAAAATTTTGCATAAAATACTTGTACATTTTTTCTGAATCATAGATTGACATGTAAATTAGCCTGGAATTAAATTGGAAAATGGAGCTTGTTTAAGATTTTAATCCACCTAATTCTAAGAGGAACCTTATAGGTCATAAGGTTAAGACTTTTCAGGTTTAGTAGTGACTTAATTCTTTGAGTTCACTAGGCTATGATCACATGTCATCTTGATGAGCCTATGTAGAACACTTAACAACGCACACATGACTCTCACAAATAATGGCTTTACTTGCACCAACACCTTGCACATAGCTCTCTACGGAGGAGGTGGTGAGGAGACAGTCTTCTTTGGCTTGGGGTAGCATACGAGGGTAGTACTTCTAAGTGGAATCCCTCGTCTTCTTTTAGTGAAGGAAGTGCATCTCAACTTGGTCTGGCGGCATTGAGGTCTTAAGACAGGAGTCGTGGGTTGCAATAATGCTTCAAAAGAGGGATAGTCTACTGGCTCAAGAGGAAAAGCTCCTTATGTATATATGTTGCACCATGTAAATATGTTGTACATATGCACATCGAAAAAAAAAACTCCAAAAAAGTGGTGGGTCTGATAGAAAATGAAATACCCACTGGAGTACATAGCCAAATAAAGCAAAGCTTAGGTTACCCATTCTCATCTCATGAAGCTTGCAGCAGGGAGACTTACCTACAATGGTTGGGCTCCCAGGGATACATGTCTACACTGGTCATGGTCCATTCTCTTCTTCCTCCTCTTCTTGAGCTGGTTGAACTTGAACTTAGAAGGGAATACCCCGCTCCTCAAGAAAAGAGCTGTCAGACTAGGGCATTAGAGTTACCTTATTGAGGAGGGTAGTTACTTTGCCATTTCTGAGGTGGGGAGCTACATATCACTTATATAGTACAAGAAAAGGTTCATGGTCATTAGAGTTTGTGTATGCAGACTTTTTCTGATCTGGATTATTAAGGAGTCTTGACCATAGATTGGTGGAACTTAGAGGTAGTTGAGTTATAAACCAAAGTCCAAATAAGGTTATGACAAACTAATAATCCAAAGGTCTGACTGAGCTCCATATTTCAATTTAATGAAGACAAGTTTAATAATCAATCTTGATTCTCCTTCTTTTTCTTTCTCTTTCTCTTTTCACTTCTTTTTCAAATAAGTGTTTGCTAAGGGACTAGCAAAGTTAAAGTATAGGGGGGTGATCCCTATTCATCACTCTTTATTCTTTTATTTTAGCTAATTATCTTGGAAAAGCATCATGTAAATAGGTGTAAATACAATAACTTAGCAATAAGCATGCATGTGTTAATATTATATAATTAGCATGCATTTGTGCAAAAATAAAAGAATAAAGAATAAAAAGAAAAAGAAGGAAGTATTTAAAATAAATACTGAGTGACCCTAACCCCAAGAGAGGGCCAAACATTGGCCTGATTGCCAAATAAAATAAGTAGAAAGAGATAGGGCTACTATAGCTTGTATATATGTATCATGTGTGTACATAAATTATTTTTGTCAAAATATAAATAAAAATATGTTTTTACTTCTTTGTATATTTTTCTAAAAATAAAATAAATATAAGAAAAATAAAAAGGAAAAGGAAATAAAAACTCTCTCTTACTTGTTCATAATATGTGTATATACAATCCCTTGTCTATTTATTTTATACCTATAAATAAATAATAAAAATAAAACAAAAATGGATTTATAATACAAAAAGTATTTTGTAAATAAATAAAATACAAAAATTGGGGTAATTTTGTAAAAATAATAAATTTAAAATAATTATACAAAATACATAGGTATAATAACTTGTATATAATATAATATATTGTATATAGAATAATTTATTTACATAAAAATAATTAAAAATCACAGAAAAATTCCTTGAAAAATAACAAACATTTTTCATTTTATCATTTTTAATTTAAATTCATTTACTATTTTTAATTTATTTATCTTTCATTTTCCTTGCTATTTTGTCATGTAGCGGGTTTTGTCCTTATTCTAGCCCACCCGTGATTGGTCCACATCTGAATGTTGACTCAGGTCAACCCCCTCTTACAGGGATTGACCCGACCCGATCTCTCTGCCGGACCTTCTTCTCGAAATTCCCTAGGTCGGATCGCGCATCCTTTTGCCCTGTAACTTCGCCCGTGTCTTCCCCATAGATCTAAGATCCTCATGGATCCTTAGGGAAGCGCAAATCCTTCCCGAAGCACACCCTTACCTGATCTTTCCAGCCACTTGGGACTGCTATAAAATCTTTCATATGCCTCCCAAGGTCGGCAGCTCATGCCTCATCCCTCTCGATACCCTAGAAACCTTTAGCGTGGTGACAGCCGTCTGAAAAGTCTCATGGTGATCGATTTGGTGTAGTGACGCCGACGCTCCCCCTTCGTGGCCAGAGATCCACCGCGAGAAGCCTCCCTCGCCTTCCGCCGCTTCGTCGTGGCCATAATCCCGACAACCATCTTCGCCTGGAGATCAGGAACCCATCCGAACGTTCATGTGAGCTTCTTATCCTCCGCCTTAGTCCATCCGAACATTCAGGAGAGCTACACGTTGCAGGTCTTGTCGTGCGTTGAGAGCCTCCAGACCACCCTCTCTAGAGCTCACTGAAGTAGCTCTAGGTGCCCTTCGCCGCACACCAATCTAGCCGTCGGAGCTCCCATCTGAGCCGTTCAACTGACGCGAACCCGTCCCACGATCACTCCACTGCTTGCTGATCTTCCATCAAGGCTGAGGATCTCGTCCTTAACCACGACAAAGTTCATCTGGGAAATGTTTTTCCGGTTGGATCCTGCATCGTTGGATCGACTCCGCCCTGCAGATCCCATCCTGAGCATCCATCCAGCCGATGTGTCAGACCGTTATATGTCAGATCTAACAGCCCCGTAGGCGTCACGTCCCCGACCATCTGACACCGTAAAATCTGACACCTGATGGCCACAGAGCTGCACGATCGCATCACGCCAGCGGATGACACGTGGCCTCCCACACACGTCTCACGTTCACCGAGGGTATATTGCTCTTTTTCCCCTGCGTTTATTTCAGTTTATGTTTCTGTTTGTAAAATAAAAGTTGTAGTTGAACCTTTTTGCAATACAGTCCCTATAGTTTTGGTGATTTGCACTTTAGCTCTTCCAGTCCGGAGGTACGTGCTTAGGGCACATGCATAGTGGTGTTTTTGCAGTATCAGTCCCGAACTTGTTTGATGTTATCTTTTGAATAGTTATTTTCTAAAATTGCAAATATTTCCCTTTGAGTGTATTTTTACCACATGTGCGGATTTGATTGGACAAATTACATTTTCAGCCCTAAACTTTTATGGCATGTTATTATTTGACCCGGAAGCTTAAATAAATTACATTTAGGTCCCTACAACCTATGTTGTTTTTAATTAAATAAATATCAAAACTACTCTAAAAACTCCAAAAATTTTATACGTAGCTCTTGCAACTATGTAGTATTTTTGCCTATTTTTGAGACGCATTTTGATTTTATTTGGTATTTTCTAAAATTCAAAAACCCTAAAAAGTGTCCCTGTCTATTTTGAAAAATCAATTAAAAATAGAAAAATACCTTTAAAAATTTTAAAAAAATTCGTATGTGCTTATTTTGTCTTGTTTTAATTTCTATGTAATTTTCATTTCATTTATTTTTATAAAACGCCTAAAAATTGAAAAGTCCAAAAAACCTTTAAAAATCATTAAAAATTCATTAAAAAATGAGTTTTTTTGTTTCTATAGGCAATTTTTATTTTATATTTTCATAAAATATTATTGCCACGATTTTATAGGCACTTTATATATTTTTAAAGTGTCTTTTCATCTCGGCTGCACACTAGTTGTAGTTTTCCTCTCTCTTTTATTTTTAGAAAATTATATAAAAATCAGAAATCCCCATAAAATACACAAAAACATCTGAATATTTTGGAAACATAAAAATATTTTTGTTTTGAATTTTTGAGTGTTTTTAGGCCTTTAAATAATTGCTTGAGTGTGATTTTTATCTTTATCTTTTTTTCTTTTCTTAATAGAAATTCATAAAAAAAATTTAAAAATAAAAAAACCCAACAAAATGTCCTTTATTTCTTGGTTTTCCTGACTACTTCGTAGGTTTCATTCCGTGCCCCTTGTGCTCGACCCTGGTGGCTATACTAGGTTAAATAACTAACTAGACCACTTGCCTTGTTTTTTATTGCTGATTGATTTCGTTGGTGGTCTCCATTTTCTTGTTGAGTCTAGTTCGAGTGGTTGAGGTTGCAACGATCTTTAATATCACTTAACCTTAGTCTCTCATGCCACTCATCAGTCACGGCTGACAAGAGTCATGCGCGCGTCTCGAAAAGTTCTAGTTAGTCATTAGAGGTGACTTGAACCCAGCCTTAAGTCTCAAAGAATTAAGTCCTAATGGACCTGAAGTACCTTAAACCTAGTTCCCCTAAGGTTCTAGTGCAATTAGGTGCAGTAATGTCCAACCAAGCTCCAATCTTAGATTTTATTGGACTAGTTCAATCATCAAGCTCAATCATAGAATATGAATGCTATGCAAATGCTATGTACTATGATGCAGAGAATCATGTAATTTTCAAAGAGCCTTGAAAATAAAAGGGTTTTTACACAAAGAATCTTGCAAATAAAAAGAATTTTGGCACACAAAGTATAAAATATATACAACTATTTACACAGACGTGCTTCTTTTCATTTATTTTCAAGAATTAAGAATTTAAAGGATTTATAGGTTTTAACAAATTATTTTTATAGGTATCTACAATTGATAAAGGATTTTATTTATAGATACATTTTATTCCCATTTTAATGATGCATTTATTCCTCAAATTTATTTGGAAACGATTTTGAAAACTATAGTACACAATAATATTTGTAAACAATTGAATGCCATTTGCAAAGATTTTTCAAACGAACAATATATATACATTTTCAAAGTATTTTTACAAACATTTTCAAAATCATTTGCAAATAGGTTTACAAATCATTTATTTCACACAAAGAAAAGAATCTTTGCAATTCAAAATATTTTTGCAAAGGTTGCAAACATGTCACAAAAAGTTTTCCAAACAGGTCACACCATTTTTCAAATCATTTTGTAAAAAATATTTTTATCCTGGTTTATTAATCAGTATATACAAAAAGAATGGGTACATATCTTTACATGGTATATATTTTATGTATAGAAGGGTTTTGGTTCTTAAAGGATTTACAAGGGGTTATTGCTCACTTTTATATATTTATAAAGACTTTTTAGTATAGTGTATCCACTCTTCAAACTTATCTGAAATTCATTTTGTAAAAGTTTTGAAAACTATAGTCCAACATAATACTCACAAATGGTTTTACAAACATCTACACATATTTGAAAATCATTTTGCAAAGGTTTTTCAAACAGTTTATATAGATTTTTCAAGATATTCTTGCAACCATTTTTCCAACCATTTGCAAATCGCTTTTCAAACATTTTTATTTGACACAAAAAAAAGTAATTTTTGCAAACAAAAATATTTACAAAGGGTGAATATTAACAAAATATTTTCCAAACAACTTTTAAAAGTTTTTTTCAAAAAGTGTTTCAAACTATTTTTCAAACATTTTGCAAAAGTATTTTTGCCTGATTTATTAATCATAATGTACAAAAAGAGTTTGAGGAGTATAACCATCTTTTTATCTGAAGATTGTAATGGATTTTTTACATTATTTTTAGCCACAAGTATTATTTAAAATACAAAAGTACGAGTTATGGCTTAAAGTATATACATAGTATATACAACCCCCCTATACTTAGCTAGAGCTATGTCCTCATAGATGAAAGAGAAAAAGAGAAGACATAACTCGGGCTGAGTATAGAAAAGTCTAAAGAATGAAGGAATGAAGAGGTAAATAAATGAACAGGATGTTGGATGTCCCCCCTATATTTAGGATTAAGTAATCCTAAGTATAGCAGACTGTACACAAGGCAGGGATGGTTAAGGGTGAGAATGAATAGATCGTACTCAGGTTGTCTCCCCCTATACTTAGAGTAAGATATCCCTAAGTATAGACTAGAAAAGGAGATAATGGAGAGGATCAAAGACGAAAGGACTCTGTGTATTTACCCCCTATACTTGGGAAAAAGTACATCCTAAGTATAGAAGACTGACAACAAGGGGGCGAGACCTTTTTGGTAGAAAAAAAGAAAATAGAAAAAGAAAAGAAGAAAAGAGAAGAATTCAGAGGAAAAGTTTTTGAGGTGCATTGTCTGAATCTTTTGATGCTGCCAGTGTTGTGGGCGTATCTTCATAGCGCAAAACCTGGATTGAGTCGACAACAACTAAGAAAATATCAGGCTCAAGGTATGGATTCAGTAACTAACCATTGACGACGAATGGCGGTGCGTCAGGAGAAAATTCTGATATGATAAAACTTCCATTGTCACACACTTCATGAACTTGGAATGATCCTATCCATTTGCTTTTTAATTTGCCCGAGAATATCTTTAACTTTGCATCAAATAACCATACTTTTTCCCAGCTTCGAAGGTCTTTCTTCTGATGTGACAGTCATGCCAGCGTTTTACCTTCTCCTTGTACATTAATGTGTTATCATATGCATAGTCTCGGAATTCCAAGAGTATGTTCAGATCATCTTTCCTTTTCTGACCACTACTATGTGAGTCCAAATTGCATATATTGATTGCCTACAAGGACTTATGAATTAATTCTACGGGCAGATGGCATTGTTTTCCATATACAAGATGATAGGGCAACATGCCCAAGGGAGACTTGTAAGCAGTTCTGTATGCCCATAGGATGGAGTCCAAAAGTTGGGACCAATTCTTTCGTTCCGGCCTCACAAGTATCTGAAGGATTGTCTTGATTTCTCTATTTGATAATTCTGCCATGCCATTGGTTTGGGGATGATAAGGAGATGCGACTCGATGGTCGATGTTGTATTCCATCGTTAATTTCTTGACCTCTTTATTTATGAAGTAGCTACCCCCATCTGATATCAGAATCTTCGAAATCCTGAACTGTGAAATGATATTCTCTCTTAGAAATCGGCATATTGTCCGGCTGTTGGCAACTCGAGCGGGGATAGCTCCAACCCAGCGACTCACATAGTCGACGGCAAGAAGGATGTGCTCATATCCCTGATTGTTAGGGAAAGATCCCATGAAATCGATGCCCCACACATCGAAGATGTCTGCTATCTGAATGATCTTCAGGGGCATCGAATCTTTCGCTGCGAGTGTGCCCTTCAATCTCTGACAGTCAGTGCATCGTTTGACGAAGGCTGCTGCATCCTTGAATAATGTGGGCCACCAGAAGCCACACTGGAGTACTTTTGCTGCCATCATATCTCTAGAGTGGTGTCCACCCCATTCGAGTGAGTGACAATGCTCGAGGACACTATGACGCCCCTCCTGAGGAATGCACCTACGCCTAATGCAATCTGCCCCTTCCCTGAATAAGAGAGGATCTTCCCATTGGTAGAAATGGATCATCGGCAAGAATTTGTCCTTCTGAATCTTCGTCCAATCTGGCGGTACTACCCCTGAAATGAGGTAGTTGACAATATCGGTATACCAAAGGAGTGAATCCACAACCAAAATTGATTCGTTAGGGTGCACTGCTCAATGGAGTCTCTTGATGCTGAATTCTGGAGAGATGATCTGCTACCACATTCTGAACTCCAGGATTGTCCTTGATTTCCATATCAAATTTTTGGAGGAGAAGGATCCCTCTGATCAGTCTTGACTTGGCATCCTTCTTCTACTGTAAATATCTGATAGTAGAGTGGTCTGTGAAGATGGTAACTTTTGATCCAAGTAAAAAAAATCTGAACTTTTCCACGGCGAATACCACAACCAGCAACTCTTTTTCTATTATATTCTAATTTTCTTTGAGCTTCATCCAATGTTTTGCTAGCGTAATGAATGGCATAGGGTACCTTGTCTTTCCTCTATCCTAAAACGACCACAACTGCAAAGTTTGACACATCCATCATGATCTCGAAAGGAAGAGACCAATCCGACGGCTGCAGGACCGGAGCTTGAGTGATAAGCTCCTTCAGCTGATTGAACGAAAGGAGAACCTGTTGATCAACATTAAACTCGGTCTCCTTGTATAAAAGTTCTGTAAGAGGTTGAGCGATGTGGCTGAAATCTCGAATGAATCTTTTGTAGAAACCCACATGCCCCAGGAATGAACTCACATTCTTTACTGTCTGAGGTGGCTCAAGATTGTCAATCACATCCATCTTTACCGGGTCGACTTCCATGCCACATTTGGAAGCAATGTGACCCAACACAATTCCCTCTGTAACCATGAGGTGGCTCTTTTCCCATGATAGCACTAGATTGACTTCACGGTATTCTGAAGTACTCGTCCAGGTGCTCAAGACAAGAATCAAAACTGTCACTGTAGACAGAGAAGTCATCCATAAACACCTCGAGAAAACTGCCTACCATCTCAGCAAAGACTGCAAGCATGCATCTATGGAATGTCGCTGGTGCATTGCACAATCCAAAAGGCATTCTTCTGAATGCATAGATGCTGAACGGGCAAGTGAAGGTAGTCTTCTCTTGGTCCTCAGGGTGATTGCCACTTGATTGTACCCGACGTACCCATCCAGAAAGCAAAAGAACTCCTTGCCGGCTAGTCTTTCCAAAACCTGATTAATGAATGGCAAGGGGAAATGGTCTTTCTTTGTTGTTGCATTAAGACGACGGTAATCAACACATACACGCCAGGATGTTGGTACCTGAGTAGATATCTCCTCTCCTATTTAATTTGTAACCACAGTCAGCCTCGACTTCTTTGGAACTACGTTAGGGGCTCACCCATTTTGAGTTGGAAAAGGGGTAAATGAAGACTGTATTACACCATTTTGTGATTTCTTTCACGATGACATCCGGAGATTTGGATTCAGTCTTCTTTGGAATTCGCAGGACGACTTGGTATCTTCTTTCAGGTAAATATGCTATGAACACAATGCTGGATTTATCCTACGGAGATCTGATACATGCCAACCAAGTGGCTTGTGGTTCTTTTCCAGAACCTCGAGGAGTCGAGATTCTTGCTTCGAAGTCAGCCTGCTGCTAACGATGACCGGGTACATGTTTTCTTCACCCGCAAGGAAAGCATACTTCAGGCCTACTGGAAGTGGCTTGAGTTATGGTTCCGATCTGGCCAACTTGTTAGTCACTTCGTAGACTGTACCTGTGGTAGGATGCGCTGCCTGAACTTTAGCTGAGCAATTGCCCTCAGTACTTTGTTGAGACTCTGGTAATGTGCCGAACAGTTCTGCGCTAGGATCATCGCCTTCGGGCTGGAGTAAAGCATTGGGATAAAAAAAGTGCACCAACACATTGGATTCTGTCTCCCAAATATCATCAGAGCATATGTCGACTACGCTTTCCATGTCTTCCTCTAGGGAGAGGATTTCTTGGGTCCATGGATTGTCCAAAGAGAGTAGTGTATCTCTGATTTCCATCATAAAGTCACAATCTGCTGCACAACTCTCATCAGTTATGACTTTCGGCTCACTGATCATGTCTATAGTGATTCTCTTGCTACCCGAGCTGAACGTGATCTTATTAGACCCATAGTCAGCCACAGCTTCTGAGGTGCGCAAGAATGGCTGGCCAAGGATGATAGGAGTCTGGAGTAAGGGTGCGGGAGGATCCATATCAAGGACTACAAAGCCAACTAGGAACTGCATTTCCCGTACCTTCACCACAACGTCTTCCAAAAGACCTCTAGGTTGCTTGATGGATTGGTCAGCGAATTGAAGGATCATTCATGTCTACTTGAGCGGACCTAGCCCAAATTCTTGCAGTAGTGACGAGGGCAGAAGGTTGATGGAAGAACCACTGTCAAGCAGAGTGTGCGCGAAGACTTAATAAAAAAATCTCATAGCTGATAAGAGGTGATCCTTCGCCATGCTTCTTATGTGGGAGGTTGCTGATAGCTGCTATAGTGGCCATGGTGAGAACGTGCTTCTCAACCTGTTTGCATCTGTTCTTTTGTGCTGGGCGACGCTTGCTTGTACATGCTTCTTTCAAACCTTTCTTCATAGCTGGCATGTACTCCATGGCCTTCATTAGAGGAATCTCAATCGTAAAGTTATTAATTATATCCACAACTCCAATATCATATAATGCACTTTTTATTTTTGCATTTTTTTTATTTTTCTATTACATCAGGAAAAGGAATATGTACACTGTTGGAATCCAAATTAGAGTTCTTATTTACAACAAAATCATCATCCACAACATGTTGCACATCTGGGTTACAAAAAGGTGTACAATATGGAAGCTGAGGTGCTTGTTGATAGGCAAAAAGTAGGGCCTCCGCTCCGTTGGATGGCGTGGGATCAACTGCTGTTGGCGGCACCTCCAAGGCTGGTGCGACTTTACTTTGGCGATGATCTTCTTTTTGTTCTTTTTGTTTTTGCTGATATTTTGTGCTTTTTGCTGATGCGGATGGTGGTGAGTGGCATGTGGAATGGCTCCTCCTCCTCCTTCCTCATCTGTCCCTGTAGTTGGCACGCTTGTTGCAGAAGATGACGATTCAGCTGAAGCTTTATTCTCCCCTTTGTTGGTGGTAGGCGGAGGCAAGGCCCTACCACTCCTGAGAGTTACAACATCAGATAAAACAATAATACCATCATCTGACTCTACATGCATAGATAGGACATCACATTATAACTGCTCCTTCTTTTTGAAGCTGTTGGGGTTAGCTTCGACCTGTGTCAGAATGGTAGTTTTAGTGGCGGTCAGGTCATCCAACTTCCTTGTCATGTCTGCTAGGCCTTTGACGAGCTGAGCCAATCAATCAAAGGTCGGGTTCACGGGATTTACCTTAGAAGGTTTAGAGTGCAGACCACGCTATTGCTGCGGGTGCGGGAGCTGAGGCAACTACTATTGGTGGTGCTGCGGTGGTAAAAGAAGCTGAACTAATTGTAGGAGGGAGGAGGGTACTGCTGATACTGCTGAGGTGGGGCAGCCGCAAACTGATGATAAGGCGTTGATTGTGATACGACGACTGCTGGTAGTGTTGGTTCTGCCTCCATTGGTTGGCATACTGAGGAGGCTGGTGATACTGTAGCGACGACTGCGAGGACTGCCCAAAATGACCACCCTGTGGTTGGTGGTACTGCTTGTTGGCTTGTTGTTGGCCCTGTGGGTGTCCGATAGGATGAGCCAATTGCGCATCATTGCTCCAAACCCAATTTACTTCTTGGATCATAGGTGGTTGTGGGAATGTTGGATCAGACTGATTGATGAAATTTGGCTAGTAAACAACCATCTGCTACTGCGGTTGGCCCTGGTTGGGTGTCTGCATGTAATACATGTGCTGAATTGCTGGTGGCTGCTGGTTCGGCTGAGGCTGATGTGGCGGTGATGGATCATCCTTCTTCTCAGATGGAGCATCTGGAGATGTTGTTGCCGGCTGGACAAAGTTGATGGTCCTACCAGCAGCTCCAACTGCGTAGTAATCTGATCTAGTTTATCGAGATTCTGCATCCTCTTCTCGATCACAATAGTTTCTCAAGGTCCTGTGATCTCTTCTCAATGATATCGACCTTCGAAAGATGGTCCTTGATAATGCTAAGGTTGGAGCTTTCATCTCTCTCTACCTCACGAGACACTTCCATGTGTACTTACTTCTAGAGGATCTGGGGCTGCTTCTGATACGCCTTGGATGAAGAGAGGGTGACCTCTCCTTATGTCATTTCCTCAAAGATCTGACATACGGCATCTTCATCCTTATTAGAATGTGAGCCCCCACATGCTGCGTCAACGAGCCTTTGACTTTCTATATTTAGACCCCCAAAGAAGTGTTGGACCAAGCTGGTCCTCGGAATCTCATGGTAAGGGTATATTTCTCCTGCAGATCTATGAATCTCTCCCAAGCTTTGTGGATACTCACATGTGCACCTTGAGAGAAATTGCTGATTCGGGCTCACATCTGATTGAGCCGACTGAGAGGGTAGAACTTGTGTAAGAATGCGGATTTCAGCTCCTCCCAAGTCGTCACAACCTTTCCCAGATGATTGACCCAGTAGAGGTCCTTATCCTATAGACTAAATGGGAAGGCCATCATCTTTACTATGTCCAGAGGGACATTGGGGTAATGAGTAGTACGATAGATGCATGAAAACTGCTGCAGATGAATGTATGGCTCTTCATTGGTGTTCCAGTGAAAGGAAGGGAGAATAGCAAGAAACTGAGGCCTTAGTTCAAAATGAGCACGCACCGATGGTATGCGGATCCACTCGGTCATCTGGCTGTCTCTAGGGTTGTATTTCTCTTTCAGCATCGGTTTTGGCCTTCCTTGTTCAAGCTCTTCTTCATCTGGATTGTCACAGGGTCCACCACCTCCTCCTCCTTGTCTGCCTCCTCCTTCAGGTATGTTCATCACATCATTCAACATTTCCTAGAATGCAGTCTGTGTTAGGGCTTGCTATGTCAGCTGCTGTTGAATAGATTGGATAGATGTCGACAACTGTGCATCGACCTGATTTTGGTCAGGCATCTGCCCTTGCTCTGGCTGAGAGGGCTACTAACCCTTACCCTTTCCTTTAGGAGCCATCTCAGGGTCTGAATCTGAGGAGATGAATTTTCGATTGGGATCCAGGGCTTGGTTTGTCTTCTATCTGCAAGATGAGAGAATCACAATTAGACCACTTGCAATCAAATCCCGGTTGCCATGATGAATCTGGAATCACGGTCAATTCTAGAGTGTTGTGAATGAAAAAGGATATGGACTGCAATCAACTTTCATTCACAACGACGGAAGTGGGACAAGAGTGATGCCGGTTTATTGGGTGGTCAAGAGGAAAGGTAGAAGACAAGGAGTCTGGATATCGACCCGCAAGGTCAGGGACGGGTTCTCGGGAATCACCTTGAATTATTGGCAAGGTCGAGTCCATGGAATCAATGTAGATGTCGGGGGGATCCCAACTAAACCATCCATGGATCACCTTCGCAAAGCAAGAGGGAGTAGATGAAGGAAGAAAGATACGGTGGTCAAAAGGAATAAATAGAAACATAAAACAGTGGAAAGGCTCAAACTGAGCAAGGGTCAAAGGGAGAAACACATGACAAAATTTACGCGAGCACGCGGGACTTGATCTTTGAACCTTAATCTAGATTCATAAAAATGCACTACAAAATTGGGTTCACCAACTCACGCCATGCGTAGCCAAAAACGTTCAACTACTTATTGTCTTTTCAGTTTTAGAGTTGTTATTTCGGGCATATCTTATAACAAATTCTTAGAACGCTAACCCTATAGAAGAGAGAGTACTGTCAGAAAAGTATCCTGTACTTGTCCTCCTCCTTTATAACCTATACTCTGCACTTTTTGAGGTCCTTGTAACCCTTCTTGGATCCCTACTAAGCCAAAGAAATAGAGAGAGGAAGCCGATAGGTGAAACCAATACTTCGGTTCTCGCTCAGAACGTAATCACCCATGAACGTGCAAGAACCTACTCGGACGCAAATCGATGAGACAAACACCCCCATGAAGGCATGGCCTATGCTCAGTACTTTAGACCATGTCGATGTTCCACACAAGGTGGGAACACCATCGTTGACAAGCCCCTACTAGGTCACGTACGATAGAAGCACCATTACTTCGGAAATCCAGGCGATAAACAAGGCAATTACGTACTGGGATTTGGGCTCTATTCCTTATGGGTAGTGCCTCGCTCATGGGAGGGGTTTTGGTCCCCTTCGAAGGTACCTGAAAATAATGAGGGCTTTATGAACCTAGAACAATGATTGTCCATTACAGATTTAATTAAGGTCAAAGTTTATTTAACAGTCCCCTTGTTTTAATTTTTGGGTTTTCACTTTTTTTGAGTCTGTTTTCATACAAGAGCCAAACATTTTGTAGATTTCCATTTAAGTCCTAGGTGCTCAAAATAAAAGGGAGATAGTAGAAAACCAGTGCTAGTCGATTCAATGATGGAAATCTCATCATTGAACCTAATGATGCATGATGAGTTAGAAGACTTACAGTGCATCCCAACTCTCTCCATGCGGTATGCAAAATAGAATTTTTAAACCTATCTACATGGCGGTGTGCAATCGATAAAATTGCCCTAAATAATAGCTGCTATTAATCGCAAAGAACTAATTGTTAGTTATTCAGAAATGAAACCAAGGTCTGGTCTCTGATGCCGATCAGTGCCTAATAACACGGTGGATTCATACGAGGGTCACCATGAATAATATGTATAAAGTGTCGCTGAGGCGACCGCTCGCAGAATACCATGTTGATCAGCCATTAACCCACAATAAAATAATGAATGAATTAAGCCCAAAAATGTGAATTAATATTTATTACTCTACCACAAAATGTACAGTGACTAAGTATGTAGAGGTCGAACCACAGAGAGCAATACAAAAATGCAATAGCCTATGATGTGCATTTATCACAGAGTCATCCATGTGTGAAGCCAATTTTTGTTGGTTTTTATCTTTTATAATTTTTTATTTATTTTTATTATTTATTTATTTTTATTTTTTTTATTTTTAAATTTTTTTATAGTAATAATATGAAACATATATATATAATTTAGAGAATATAAAAATATATAAAGTTATAAATATATCCCTAGAGGGTAGCTATATAGTATATAATGCATACATTAGATATAGATATATATGGATATAAATAATTACTTTTTTTTGTTTAATTTTAGAATTTTATATATCAATATATATATCTAGATGTATATATAGATCTATATATTTTTTTAATAGAGGAATATATATATATATATATATATATAAAGGGGAGAGAGGGGTGACAAAATATTTATAAAAATATATAAAAAACACTCAACAATATAGAAATAAAATCTTTTTGGTATTTTCATAATTTTTTACTGTTTTTGTGATTTTTTGATATTTTTCAAATTATTTTTGGTATTTTTAAATGCTGAAATAAAGGAAAACAGTGAAATAGGTACTGGCTGTAAGTAAAATAAGAATAAAAAATACCCAACAACCACAAAATTTTTCTGCACTATTTTTAGGTAATAAAATATAGAGGAACTAGGAACTGAGTTTTTATTTTTCTGAGTTTTCTTCGATTTTATACATTTTTTTGAAGTTTTTGTGTAATTTTGAATTTTTAAGGCTTTTCTTTTGAGATTTTTAGGGATTTTTGGACTGACACTAAAATAGGACAAAATACATATTAGGGAATTTCTTTGGAATTTTTCGAGGTCTTTTAATTTTTTTTTGGAATTTTATAAGTTAGACAGTAATTAAAAGGCATTTTTTTGATTTTTAATAAATGCAAAAATGCAATAAACTTAAAATCCAAAAATATGGCATGCAAGGGTACACTAACAGGAGCTTATATCCATTTTTGTAAAATTTTTCAAGTTAATATGAGGCATAAAATAAATGGACAAAGCATACAACAATATATGGCCTAGTAGGGGCATTTTTACAATTAAAATATTTATCAGGGGCATCCATGCAAAAATTACAATAGAATTAAACATATACTTTTATTTTCAGGGCCATTTTACAATAAATAAAACCTGGCGGGGTTTAAGCGCAAAAATCACGCGCCTCACGTGGGTGATACACGTGAGGCGCGGAGGGACTAATATGTAAATACATAAACTACAGGGGGCCTTCCATAAATTTTACAGTTTATTTACAACGGGGATTTTTATTTATAGCATTAAAAGATAAATACAAAAAAAGCGGGGGGAGGTGTCTGAAATTTACCCCCAACAGGCGCGCGATCTAACGGCGATGGGCGCGCCACTTATCCACGTGTCCAGCCCTCGAAGCCCGATACCCCTTCGACGATCTGCAGCTGAGATTGCATCTGAAGTCCGATCGCACGGCCGAGACATCTGCTACACGGACGACCCTGATTGGCTCTGGGGCCATCTCCTTCATCTGACGGTGGCTGCTGCTCGCGAAGAACAAGGAAGAACAGCTGGCTTCCCTGGCTTCAATCGTTGATTTCTCCGCCTCCAGGCGCTTCAGGTTGCTGACGATGGGTTCCAAACGTCCGGCGAGGTGGCACGCACCGTCCGAGGTACTCCAGAAGGCCCAGGACCCCCTAGATCGGTTGAACGAGCTCGGAGAAGAAAGGGGGGTCCTGGAACCTCGCAGGGGATTGAATCGAGCCCCAGGGGGCTCCGTCTAGCTTCAGACTTGCACCAAAAGAATGAGGGGCTCGAGGAGGTTCTCCTCGACTAGGAGTTAATGCTAAAGGGCTAAGGAAGGACCAGGGGTGGCGAGGTCCGGCGAAGCGGAGGAGGTGGACCTCGATTCGCAGAGCTGGTGAGGCTCTGGTTGATCTGATGAGTGGGTTAAGCGAGGAATGCGTGGGGAAATGAAATGAGATGAAGCGGGGGGTCGATTCGTGTGTCGATTAGGGTAGAGAGGTTCGCCGAAGCTGAACTCCGGCGAACTTCGATCTGGTTCTAATCGAGCACCTAAGGTCCTACTAATTACTCTAAAGGCTAGATTAAAGATTAAAAACTAAAACTATGCTACAAAATGGGATAGAACAGCTCTTATACCTGGTGGTCGACCAGGGAGAAGGACCTCCGACGAGTGGCGGCCGTGGGCACTTCCTTCGACTCCTCCGACCATCTGAGACTTCCAGGAGCACCCCCCTGTCACGAGGATCCTCCACGGGCTGGAATTGAGGGTGGAAAGCGATCGAAGGGAGACCAAAATGGGATAGGAGGTCGAAGGATTTATTTATAGACATGGGTATGGACCCTTATTGACCGGGGCACCACGAAAAATCGGTAGGTTAGAGGGCCGATCTTGGTTGGTGGCGGTGATGTACAATGATCGGAGATGATATTGTCAGAAGACATCGACGGCCAACGATGGACGAGTCGAGTGGGAAAAAGGGAGAAAAACAGGGGACTTGATGGTTCTGACGGGAGTCAGAGGCGCAGGGGAGAGTTGACCAGAGGTCAACAGTCCCTGGCCTCTGATTGGCCCACGTCAGACCAAACTTGACCCATTTAATACACGTAGCAAATGAATTAATTAGAATTTATTTATAAAATAAAAAATGTTTATTTACTAATGTAGTATTTCTTTACGATTTTTATTTAATTTTTTGAAGTGTTTTATTACGGGTTTATTTTAATAATGTATTTATAAGTATGTTTTTATGTATTTATTTTTATTTTATTATTTTATTTTATTATTTTATAAATTTAAAACTTATTTTTGTGAGTATAAAGGTATTTTTCATTAATTTTTATGAGTTTATTTTCATTTTTAAATAAATAGGGGTAGGTACATGTAGGCATAATTGTAGGTCTTTTACCTATATATTGTTCATACTTTATTTGTTTAATGTATTTTCTTGATTTTTATTTTGGATTTACATTTTTAATGAGTTATATGTAATATATACATTATTATAAAAATATAAAAGAAGAAGATAATTAAAGAATGTTTTCCCCTTTTGTTTATGTACATACTTGATCATAGGTATTTTGCCTATTAACTTGCATAGGCTTATTTTATTTTATTAATCCTTTTTAATTTTATTCAAATTTCAGTATATACATGTATTATATACATTATTTACAAAATTCTAAAAATATAATTGGACAAAAATAATGGACAATGAATATATTGAATATTTTAATCAGGCAGGCTGCACAATGAAGGCCAAAAACCTAACTTTTGCAGATGGACTCCAAAAATTATGAAACCAATTTTATTAAATAGTTCTTGGGAAGCTATTTACAATTAAAGGTGAGTTTAGGTGATTTGGAGTTTTTATTTGCAAGATATGGGTCTGTGAAGTTGAAATTTTGGCTTTTTATTCTGTGTATAAAATGTACACTGAGTATTATTTATACACAAACTCAATTTTGTATTTTTATTTACATTATTATCTACAACTTTCATGAACAAAGTTTCTTTATTTGATGAATAAATAATTATGTACAAAATAGGTGTCAAAAATGCATAAATAAATGCATGAATAAATGAGGTATTTATTGTACACTGGCCCTTATCTCCCCCTACTTTATTCCTTGTCGATCAATTCCATGCTGGCCTTGGTATCGAGGTTTGGGTCATAAAATATCTTCAATATTTTATTCCTTTTTCTTTTCTTCTCTTTATTCTATAATTTTGGCATTAAACACATTATTTAATGTATAATTAATACAATGAATGATGAATGCTATTATGTACAATTTGATGCTATTTACATGCATTTGCTGGGGTTTTTGAGGCCAAAATGATAGAATAAAGGTGATGAAATGGAGATTCATCACCCCCCTATACTTGCCTTTGCTAGTCCCTAGCAAACACTTATGCAATAAGTACAAAAAGAATAAAGAAAAGAAAAAGGACAATTAAAGAAGGATAGAGTGAATAGGGGTGCTTTCAGTGCAATGCATGTCTTTATAAAATCTGAATTTGGAGCTCCTGTCAGACTTTGGTTGTAGATGTGTGTGGAACCTAGTCGGGATCCAGCTCTAAAATACAACAGCCTTTGATAGTCACAGAACTCGGTTCAACCTACCTCAATAGCCTGGTCAGAACTGGTCTACATCATACGCAAACCCTTATAACTATGAAGCTGACTTGTATAGTGTAAGTGATAGTGGCTCTCCCTAACTGAAATGATAAAGGAACTGACTTCTCCAGAATGACAACCCAATGATTCCCCAATCCAATAACTCTTTCCTCGTGGAGCAGGGTATTCCCTTCTAAGTTCAAGTGGCAACCAGCTCAAGAGGAGGGGGTGAAGAGAAGAATGGACGGTAGCCAGTGTAGCTACCTATCCTGGGATGCAAGACCAATGTAGTCAAGTCATCCAGCTGCAGGCTCACATATTTGACTTTGGAACTCAAGCTTGCTTATTGGCTTTACAACATATGTACATACTTTGCAGGCATTTTATTTTTGTACAGGCCTGACCATTTTTTTAATACTATGCACAGCAGCATTTACATAAGGAGATTTTCCTCTTGAGCCAGTAGACTATCCTTCTTTTGAAGATTTATCGCAACCCACAATCTCCTGTCTTTATACCTCATTGCTATTGGACCAGGTTGGGGTGCACTTCCCTCCCTAGACGAGGACGAATGTTTCCACCTGTGTGCGTCTCAGACTGGCAAATCCAACCCCCTTACCACTCCAACTGAGTCGAGCTAGGTGAAAGGTGCAAGTGTCCAAGTTAGGTCACGGCCGACAAGAGTCATGTGTGTGTCTCGAAAAGTTCTAGTTAGTCCACTGACGTGACTTGAACCCATCTCTGATTTCTCAAAGAATTAAGTCTGAATAGACCTGAAGTACCTTAAACCTAGTTCCTATAAGGTTCCAGTGCAGTTAGGTGCAGTAAGGTCCAGCCAAGCTCCAATTTGAGACTTTATTGGACTGATTCAATCATCAAGCTCACTCAAAAAGAATACAAATGGTATGCTTATGCTATGCACAATGAATGATGCAATTTTTCACAAGGAATTTAAAAAAATCAAAGAATCTTTTTATACAAAAAAATTTTCGCAACTAAAAACTTGACACATACAAAAAGGTACATACAATTATTTACACAGGCGGGCCGCTTTATTTACAAAAGGTATGGATTTTCAAAGACTTTACAGGTTTTAATGGCGTACTTTAATCAGCTTGTACAGAAAGAATTTTATGCATTTTATTTCTATTTTACAAGTCTTTGTATTAATGCTCTTATTCTTCATCTCTAGTTTTGAAAATAATTTTACAAACTGTAGTACATGATAATTTTTGCAATCATTTACACACATTTGAAAACTATTTTTGCAAAGACTTTTCATACTATATGTACATTTTTCACAATAGTTTTGACAAGCAATTTTCAAAACATTTGCACATAGGTTTTTCAAATCCTTTCTTTCACACAAAGAAAAGTTTTGCAATCCAAATAGTTTCACACAAGTTGAAAACATTTCACAGCAATTTTTTCAAAACAGGTCACACTAGTTTTCAAATCATACTGTATAGGTGATGAATCCATGATTCATTAACTTTTCTGTCGCATTTTGTCTTAAAACCCTTAACAAATACATGTAAATACCCATTAATTCTCATATTTTAAGAAAACACCATTCATGTGTAAATATTCACTTTTAACCACTAAAATCATGTAAATAAATAAAGAATAAGAAAAAAACAAAAAGAGGCAGATTGAATATATGTATATATATAAAATTTGACTTAAAATATAAATATAGCTGTAAGATATATTTATAGCCCAACCCCCGAGACGAAGTCAGCATGGATTGGTCGACAAACCAAAAAGTAGGGGGAGATAAGGAAAGAAAACATGAAAAAATATTTTAACATACACATATACACCTTTCATTATTTATAAAATAAATACAAAACTTCAAGGAATTTTAATTATTACATATAAACATATTTTTCACCAAACTTTTCTCCTAATTATTTCTAAAAATGTATATAAAAATATAAAAATAAGTTAAAAATATTACCATGTAAATATGCCAAGAAACCCAGCCTGCAAATTATCAAAATCTCAACTTCCGAACATCATAACTTCCTCATACGAACTCCAATTTCACTCTACTCACCTTTAAAGTTCATATAATAATATTCTCTAATTAATAAAGGTGGTTTCATCGAATTCGGAGTCTGTTTGCAAAAAGTCGGTTTTGGGACCAAGAGACAAAGGGGTTTCTGGGCTATTTATTTTATGTAACACGCATTATTTATCATTTTATTAATTTTATAATTTTTAAATTATTTCATGATCTTATAGTTTCTACATAAATTATTTCATAATTTTTGGAGACTATTTATTATTTTAATAAAATCAAAAACCCTAAAATATAGGTATAAATGACCTATTTAGATACTAACCTTATTTATTAAAATATACAAATTAACTTATTAAAATCTATAAAAATTCAAACAAGTCTTATTTAATACCTTAATAATTAAGAAAATATAAAATTAATTTTTACTTATTTATTTATTAACTTAAAAATCTAAAACCATAAATAATTTTTACTTATTTATTTATTACCTAATACATATTTATTAATAAAATATTTGTATTTTAAATAATATTTACTATTTATTAAAAGTATTTATACCATAAATTAGAAAATTAATTTATTAACACTTCTTGTATTTAGACTTATTTAAAATAATGTAAATTACTATTTAATATTTAATTTATAAGTTATTTTCGCTTTTAGACCAACCAGGTGCTGACACTTGTCAGCACCTGGGTCTTCTTCCCACAAGATTCTGGTACGCCGGACCTGCTCGACTGGCCAACTTCACCCATTTATTCCATGCCATCCGCGAAGCTTCTGGTCAACCTAAACCCTTCGATCTCTCCTCCTAACAACCCTCTCCATCGCCACCATCCATCTCGACTTGGAGCCCAAGCCAACTGTCCTATAAAAGCCCTCTCAGTCCGCCATTAGAGCTTAACTCTCCAACAACCCAAGAGCTTCTGCTCCAGGTTACCGATAGCCCCACTTTCCCCACCTTGCTCCGCCTCGCTCCGGTGGTGACAGCACCTGCAAGCCGTCTCGCGAGGAAGAAGGCACATCGGAGGATTGTTCCAAGGCGGAGCTTCGCCTTGCATCGCCGCCAAGCGCCGCGTCCCGCTCCGGTCAAAAGCCACCGTCGAGCTTCTTTGTCCAGGTAATATACCTAGACTCCCCAGGCTTTTTCCTCCATTTTCCTTCGTTTTCTTCTAGATTTGCGTGCGTCGATTAGCGACGCTAATTGCTTCTTTAGGAAGCCTAATCATTTAGCTTTAACGCTATATCGAAATCCCTTTCGATTCATTCCCAATTCGCTTTCAAATCGATCTCAAACCATCACCATTTCACGCACCTGGTTGTTCAGCTGGAAACCTAAGTTTTTTTATCATCTTGAGCTTGCGATTTCATCACCCATTGGCCGATTCATTGCGAATCGAGCATACGCCTGTGTTCCTTGCAGATCCAAGTTCGTCGCGAGGCCTTTATTCGCCACTGGAAACCTTCGATCATCATCAGAATCCATCTCGAAAGGAACTCCGTCAGAACTGCATCAGCTGCCAGTTGCTGAAGACGCCATCTTTGACACGCCTCCACCACCGCTCGGAGCGTCGCCGGCATCTCTCTACCACGGGCGAGCTCGAGGGGTGGAGGAGCCACCCCTCTGGCCCCGCCGGAGCGTCAGATCCATCGCCAGTTGGCCGGAGTAAATCGGAGAAGACGAGCGCTTCGCCAGCAGCTTCAACAACTTCAAGAACAGGGGACGCACAGGTGTGCGACACGTGGCGCACCTGTGAGCGTCCGATCTGCGCCTGAAGATCTAATCGCAGCCGTCAAACGCGAAGAGGTGTGAAAATTGCATCTTAAATCCAGCCAAGTCTCCAGAATTCAACTCCGCCCCCAGGTTTCCGATATTTGCATTTAGGTCCCTCCGCAGGGACCTAAATGTAAAGATTTGTGTATTTTTTCTTCTGAACAATCCTTGAGGACCTAATTGCAAACTTTTTAGTTAGTTTTTCTTGCGCTTATGTCCCTGGGCTGTAGGGGTTGTTTCTTCTTCTTGTGACCTCGGATTTTGACGATTTCTTGAGGGTAGTTAAACAACTACCCCAACTACCTAGTATAAAGATTTCGTGGCTTTTTGACGAGTGTTCGACGTGTTTTGATTTCATTGAAAGCCATTTTGTTTTGTTTTGATTTCTTGTGTAGTTCGAGCTCGCGGCTCGAACCCCGTTCACTATTATATATAGTATCACCTATATCATACTCACCTATTATATAATAAATAAATCTTTTGAAAAATATCCCTTTTTGAAAAATAAATAAAAAATTGAAAATAATAAAATCAAATAAAAATAAGAAAAATAAAAATCAATAAAAAAGAGGTGTTTTGACTTGATCACTTAGAGAAGAATTAAAAATAAGATTACGAAGAGAAAAATCTAGGGAATTTATTCTGCCTCCTTGAGTTCGACCCAGGAACACTTGCCAGGTAAAATATTAGTAAACGGTTTTTCTTCGGAGAACCGTAATTGTTTGATAGGTTTAAAGAACCGATTTTTGTTTCGCGGCTTTCGGCTACAACCGACTACTTCCTTCTTCAATAACAAAAAGAAAGCCGCGAAACCGATTCTTTTTACCTCATCAAAATGGCGTCGTTGCCGGGGAGGCGTTAGATTCTTTTGATTTTTCATTCTTCGTGATTTTATTTTTTTTCTCTTCTCTTTGTTTTGTTTTTCGTACGGTTTTTCGTACGGCTTTTTCGTGTTCTGTTTTTTTTGAGTTTCTCTTTCGTTTTCTTACGGCTTTCTCGACTTCACGGTTTTCGTGGCTTTCTCGATCGGCTTTTCTTTGCTAACCATCTTTGCAGGACCTGCAGGATCAACCGGCTTCTTCGGAAGCCGAGGCAGTTGAAAGAACAGAGGTCGGCTTCTTCTTCACGAGTCGACTGCAGAGGAGCAAAGTAGTTAGTATCCTTTTGTCTGTAAAAGAGAGAGAAAGGGAGAGAGTTGTAATTAGCAATAAACAAACCCCCCCCCCCATTTTTTCGGGGCCTGATTCGCCGGATACTGTGTATCCGAGGATCAGGGCACCCACCACGGTTTTCATCGCTATCAGCTTTCCGCGGTTTTCTAGATGCTTGTTAGGTTTTTTTACTCTATCTGCTTGTGCTGCGTAGCTAGTTTTAGGACTTGCAACCTAGGTACTTGCTTTAGGGTTTTTAAATAAAAAGAAAAAAATATATAGACATTGATTGAAAAAACCATAAAAATTGCAAAACTAAAATCGGGACTGCAAAAAATATCTGACTTAAAACCGTAAATCGACTCAAGTGATTTGGGGAGAGTAACCCCGCACATTTCTCAGAGTACGCGAGCTCGAGAGCCGATACTTAAGGATAGAGACAAAACCCCGTGTTTCTCGCGGGATACTACTGGGTCCATACACCTGATCACTGTTCCTCAGTGGGTAAGCTCGGGTAGCCGGAAATGGTCCGGGTTTACTTAGCAGAGTGGGAGGTTTAGAGGACACTGCGCAAGGCTCCGTCCTCAAGTAACACGGGTAGTCGGAAACGGTCCGTACTTACTCCCATACTGGCTGAGTGCGAGCGGTCTCATGTAAGGATTCGAGCCAGTGTCTCGGGGAAACTATCGGGCACCTATTGGCTTGCTCAGCCCGTGTAATCGAAACATTTGTTAATCACAACTCTAAAACCAAAAAGATAAAAAGAACGAACTCTTATGGTCTCCATCAGGGTTGAGTTGGTGAAAACGGGGTTTGCTTTGTATTTGCTTGCGGGGCGTGAGTTTCCGCGGCTTTCGCATTTCTCCTTCATTTGAATCGTACACGTGCTCTCCCGAAATCCCTCTTGAAATCGAAGATGATGTCTCGACGGCTTTTCGGCTCAGACTCTGTGAGCTTTCGACCGTCCACCGTCGAGCGTATGTCTTCACAGGCTCGGGATGACCCTCTTCCCAAGCCGGTCCCATCCGATCTCGATGTGAGCCAGAGCCAGACTCCCTCGCCTCCTGGCCAGACTATTGAGGCAGACCCTTGCCTCAATACATCATCTAGATCTCCTGAGTATTTTTCGCTGAGTTCTTACGAGAGTTTTCACTTTACAGACGATCAGATGGCTTGCGGGAAAGGACCAGCAACAGACGAGAGGCCACCAGCTGGGGACAATCAGGAGGGAAGAACAGAGCTGAACGGAGATGTTACGACCGGCATTCTCGATACACTTTAGCAGATGAATCTACAGATTCGAGAATAGTATAGAGTTCAGATTGAACTACAGGCTGGAATAGCCGCATTGAGAGCAGGGGCCAGGAACCCTTTACCGCCTGCGGTTCCCGCAACTTTACGGGATGAGTATGACCCGGGCACTCGAACGCTCCATCACTGGATTCAGCTACCGTCGAATCAAGGGCCATACGAACTTCGACCGTCCTTCATCTCCTTGCTTCCCAAGTACTATGGGAATGCCGCAGAGGAGCCGTTCACGTTCTTGCAGCAGTTTGAGATGATCTGTGGAACGGCATGTTATCCAGGAGTGATGAAGGAGGCCGTACGCCTCAACGCCTTCCCCTTTGCCTTAGCCGATAAGGCCCTTTATTGGCTGAGCCATCTGGGGAGAGAAATTTCCACCTGGGACGACCTGAAGTCCACTTTCCTACGCAAATATTTTCCTCTAGGAAGGACGAACATGATGAGGAGCCAGATCTCCAATTTTTCGCAACTACCGAACGAATCATTCCATGAGGCATGGGATCGATTCAAGGACCTGACGGAGAGATGCCTGCATCATGAGATCCCTATGAAGGTGCTCGTGCAGAACTACTTCGGAGGACTCCAGCCGGAAGTACAAGGGCTCGTGAGTGCCGCATGTGGCGGCAGTTACTTGAACAAGGACGCCGAGTCAGTCTGGGCCACCTTCGAAGGGATGGCCGAGAACTTGAGAGTCGTAGACTCTACTCGGGCATCTCAGAAAGCCCCACATCCACCACATCACCGAGAACATCACAAGGTGGCGAACATTTTGGACTCTGAATCCAACACCAACATGGGCTTCATTAGCGAGAAATTGACGTTGGTGGACGTGATTCACAAGCAGGTCCAAGACCTACAACTGCTGCGAGAGATAGAGAAACTCTCATCTCTACCTCAACAGCTGAGTGATCTTTCGAAGAAGGTCGCTGATCTTCAGATCCAGTACCAGCAGAATCAGACCTCTTTGAACACGCAATCAGCACGGAGGATCGCACCCGCTCCACCCACCCGTCAGATACACTACGTCCAGAGCGAGCCCGAGATTCCGCAGATTGATTGGCATGAGGATCAGTCTTATGTCAATTCCAACCAGATCATCAGCACTGCAGAGATGGAGGTGGAGCCGCAATCCACTTTCGAGATCAATGGGATTTGGTATACTCCGGTGTAGCAGCCGAGTATACCAAATTAGCAGCAGCAGCAGCCATACGGTCATCCGCAACATGGACGTCCGCAATTCCAGCACCGCCAGAGCTTCACGCCGCAGCAGTCTCATCCGAATGTCTACCATCAGAGACCACAGCCTTCATATCAGCACCCTGCTCAGTTTTCACCGAACTATCATTTTCAACAGCCGCAACAGTCTTCCTCCACACCTCAGTGCTACTCCCAGCCTTCCACCTCTCAGCATTTCACGCTAAGGCAGGAGAGAGGAGCAAGCCAGGGCCACCACACCGAACCGGAAATATCTTCACAGGCCCAGGCGCTCAACCAGATCATGGATATGCTCAGCACGCTCCAGATCACGCACAAGACAGAGATGGAGCATGTTAACCGTCGTCTGGACGAGTTAACCGTGCCGAAGACCACTCTCCCAGCCCAGCCTCAGATGAACCCGAATAACAAGAGGAGGCATCCAGAGCAGGTAGATCCTACAGGTAAGATCTCGTTTCCTGAAGTTTTATCTAACTTCATTGTCTCAGGAGCAGTAGATCACCGCAAACACCTGCTGGATAAGAGGAGAGGGCACCAGAGGAGCACGAGCATGATCCTGATGCCGAGGAGGAGAAACCGCAAGAGGATGAGGACGCAGAATCAAGAAACGGGAGCAATGCTAACACATCAGATATGGATACTGGCGACTCAGACGATGACATCACGCCAGATCAGGCAGAGAGCCCGGACAAAAATATCTCTTTCCCTGTCTTAGAGAGTTTTGTAGATAATTCTGAAACTCTCGATATACAAGTTGATTCCTCATTGAATAAAAATTCTAATTCTCTAACTCCTGAGATTGTTCCTTTTCCTGATGCTTTGTTTGGAAGAGGAAAGAAAAAAAATCAAAAATAATGTTGTCACTCCAGAAATAGAACGTTTACTGAAAGATCACATCTTTCTGAAGATTCCACTGCACGATGCCTTGGATCATTTTCCTACGCTCAAGAATCAGTTGAGGAACAAATGTACTACACGTAGGAAGAAAAGATCACGAGTTGAGAAGCATATTTTGACCAAGGCCACTTCGTGTGCTATCAGGAACAAGGTACCTAAGAAAAAGAAAGATTTGGGAGCTCACTATGTTAACTGTCAGATTGAAGACACTACATTCAATCGTACTCTCTTAGACAATTGTTCCTCGATCAATTTACTTCCATCCTCTTTGCTTGATAAGCTCAAGCTAGGTCCTCTCTATAAATCACGAGCGATACTCCAATTTGCAGATCGATCTATAAAGAGACCTAGAGGCGTACTGAGGAACATTATCATGACTGTTCAGGGCTCGTAGTTTCTCGTGGACTTCACAGTCCTAGACATGACATGCCCTATGCAGTTACACCTTGCTCCAATCATTCTCGGGAGGCCCTTTTTGCAGACAGCAAGAGCACTCTTTGACTATGATGCTGGGAGAGTATCATTCCGCACAGACAACAGAGAGATACACATTGAGATGGAGAGAGAATGTAGCAGTCCAAGATCAGTATTGTCATTTACTTCAGAGGACACCAGTCTTGCGGAAGATTGCCAGAACATAGATGAGACACAGTCTCCTGATCTTGAGAGTGTTTATTTTGATACCCAAGATATCCTACAAGAGGATAGGGTAGATCACTTGGTACCTAGTTCTTCAGATGATTATTCACATACAGAGACAGAGTTCATATAAGACTCAGATGAGCAGTCACCTGCAGTAGATATCTCTGTGCCGCAGATTGAAAGAACACATATTACAGCACAAGAGTCCATCGAATACATTACACAGATCATACAGTCTATTCAGCGTAGAGAGTCAGATGGTGTAATGCTGGCACATATAGACACCTTCTGTAGTCCGACTCCAGAGACGCATACTTCAGAAAAGAGAGCTATGCCATGTACAGAGTTTACTTACAGAAGAGGCTCTACTTTTTCAGCCAAGGATCAATACACACATAAAAAGCAGAAAATTCAGTATGACCCTGGTTGAAGTAATCAGATAACCATTCGTGGTTAATGGGCAGATGCTGAAGCACTTCGTAGAGACTACTGATCATCTGGCCCGTACAGAAGTGATCTACTTTGTACATGAATCATGATCACTCCTTTACTTCTTCCTGTACAAATTCTTTTGAGTCATTCTTTTCTGGAGATTTACAACACTTGTACATTCTTCGTAGACCACAATCGTCCCCCGTTTTTGCTCGTCTTCTATTCTTAGGATACCATCCTAAGTATAGGGGGGACCGATTGCCCGTTGATTTACATTGTATTTTTCGTACTGATTCTTTTGTATAGCCATTCTTTTTCACGAATCACTGGTTCCCGATTTTTGGCTACACTCTTTTCTATACTTAGGATGCCTTATCCTAAGTATAGGGGGGACCGAGTGATTTCAATGATTTCGTATTCTTTTCCTTTTGAATTTTCGTTATTTATCCTTTTCATTCAGTCATCCCGTTTTTGCTCTCCCGTAATACTTACGATGACCTAATCGTAAGTATAGGGGGGGGTTGACTGACTTGTGATCGATATCCTTTTTCACCCACTTTTACTTAGCACGAGTTATGTCCTCCTTTTTCTCTTTTGAAGCTATGGGGACATAGCTCAAGCTAAGTATAGGGGGTGTGTATATATTGTATATATACTTTTGGCCATAACTCGTACTTTTATGTATTTTCTATATCTCTAAAATCCATAAAAAGTGGGTACGGGTTAATTTAAAATCCACTCTTTTATTTATAAAATTCTTGTAAATAGGTAAAAACATGCTTAAAATTTGTAATTAAAACTTGTAATTAAAATTTGTACTTAAATTTTGTCCTTAAAATATGTATAATACTTATTTAAAATCCTATTTATTAAAACATGTATAAAAACCATTCAACCCTTGTAAAATACTTTGTAGATAAAACTTGTAAAATACATTAGATACTTAACTTGAATAAAATATATCTTGTAAAATTTGTGAATAAAACCTTGTTTATAAAAATCATAAAAATCCATAAAAAATACAAAGTCCTAAAATTTGTAAAAATTACAAAATCATTAAATTCCATAAAAATAAGTAAAATTCAGAAAATATACTTCACAAAAACATGGTTGCATTTGCATTCACATTTTTCAGAATAAGTTTGATTTCCGGAACTAAGGACTGAGTCTAGTCTAAAGGATGGAGCTTGATTACGACCTTTAACTCTCGTTGTAAGGAGCCTGACTAGGATCTGGAATTTAGACTCTTCAGGTCTTGTGACTTAAATCTTTGGGTTCCGTAAGACCATATTCGGGAAATCAAGTCATCTGAGCTTAAGTAGACCATTTGGAGTCATCCGTACAACTCTACACCAGTGAACCAATCTTGAACACATGCACTCTGCACTTAGCTCGACTCGCATAGAGTTCCGAAGGGCAGTACACCTTGGTAGTGCGTTCCTATCCTTATCTTTGCAGCATTGACGTCTAAAGATGAGAGAGATTGGGGTTGCGATAGTTGCTTCGGATGAGGGAAGGATCTGCTGACACAATTTTTCTAAGACCTTAAAAAAGGGACGGACTTAAAAGATGCTATATCCGTCGAGGCACAAAAGATGAATGCAGTGCAAGCAAATTACAAAGTCAAAGCAAAGCAGAAGCCACCAAATAAGACCACAATGGTCCAAGATTCCACCAAATATGCCTGCACATCTTAGTGGAGACTCAGCTACACCGGTTGGGCTTCACAAGGAGATGCGTCTACATTGGTCGCACTCCACTTCTTTTCTTATTCTTCTAACTTCTCCCTATATTCGATTGTGGACATAACAGAACTGAACTCATAAGGGAATACCTCCCTCCCCGAGGAAAGAGTAGCAGGATGAGGAAGCCATAGGAGTGTGTAGCCGGGATTGACGGTTTCTTCGGTCCTCTAAGCAGGAAGAGCTAAATCAATTCACACACTGTACAAGTTGATTTCAAGGATGATAGAGTTTGTGATATGAATAAGTGAGTCTGAACTAGCCGATGAAGTGATCTTGAGTAAGGATTATGGAACTTGAAGACTGTTGAGGAAAAAATCCTAATCCTAGTTAAGGTTCCGGCAAAATGCTTGTTTCAGGCCCGATCGAGCTCTGTCCTTTGTCTGTTCTCATGAATTGGTTTAGGAAAACAAATTCATTCTAACTTTCTTTCTTTTTCACTTACTTTTTCAAAATAAGTGTTTGCTAAGGGACTAGCAAAGTTTAAGCATAGGGGGTTGATGAATCCATGATTCATTAACTTTTCTGTCGCATTTTGTCTTAAAACCCTTAACAAATACATGTAAATACCCATTAATTCTCATATTTTAACAAAACAACATTCATGTGTAAATATTCACTTTTAACCACTAAAATCATGTAAATAAATAAAGAATAAGAAAAGAACAAAAAGAGGCATATTGAATATATAGTATATATATACAATATGACTTAAAATATAAATATAGCTGTAAGATATATTTATAGCCCAACCCCCGAGACCAAGTCAGCATGGATTGGTCGACAAACCAAAAAGTAGGGGGAGATAAGGAAAGAAAACATAAAAAAATAATTTAACATACAGATATACACCTTTCATTATTTATAAAATAAATACAAAACTTCAAAGAATTTTAGTTATTTCATATAAACATATTTTTCACCAAACTCTTCTCCTAATTATTTCTAAAAATGTATATAAAAATATAAAAATAAGTTAAAAATATTACCCTGTATATATGCCAAGAAACCTAGCCTGCAAATTGTCAAAATCTCAACTTCCGAACATCATAACTTCCTCATACGAACTCCAATTTCACTCTACTCACCTTTAAAGTTCAGAAAATAATATTCTCTAATTAATAAAAGTGGTTTCATCGAATTCGGAGTCCGTTTGCAAAAAGTCGGTTTTGGGACCAAAAGACAAAGGGGTTTCTGGGCTATTTATTTTATGTAACAGACATTATTTATCATTTTATTAATTTTATAATTTTTAAATTATTTCATGATCTTGTAGTTTCTACATAAATTATTTCATAATTTTTGGAAACTATTTATTATTTTAATAAAATCAAAAACCCTAAAATATATATGTATAAATGACCTATTTAGATACTAACCTATTTATTAAAATATACAAATTAACTTTTTAAAATCTATAAAAATCGGTACAAGTCTTATTTAATACCCTAATAATTAAGAAAATATAAAATTAATTTTTTACTTATTTATTTATTAACTTAAAAATCTAAAACCTATTTATAATTACATATTTATTAATATAATATTTATATTTTAAATAATATTTATTATTTTTTAAAAGTATTTATACCATAAACTAGAAAATTAATTTGTTAACACTTCCTGTATTTATACTTATTTAAAATAACATAAGCTACTATTTAATATTTAATTTATAAGTTATTTTCGCTTTTAGACCAACCACGCCGGACCTGCTCGACTGGCCAACTTCACCCATTTATTCCACGCCATTCGCGAAGCTTCTGGTCAACCTAAACCCTTTGATCTCTCCTCCTAACAACCCTCTCCATCGCCACCATCCATCTCGACTTGGAGCCCAAGCCAACTGTCCTATAAAAGCCCTCCAAGTCCGCCATTAGAGCTTAACTCTCCAACAACCCAAGAGCTTCTGCTCCAGGTTACCGATAGCCCCACTTTCCCCACCTTGCTCCACCTCACTCCGGTGGTGACAGCACCTGCAAGCTGTCTCGCAAGGAAGAAGGCACATCGGAGGATTGTTCCAAGGCGGAGCTTCGCCTTGCATCGCCGCCAAGCGCCGCATCCCGCTCCGGTCAAAAGCCGCCGTCGAGCTTCTTCGTCCAGGTAATACACCTAGACTCCCCAAGCTTTTTCCTCCATTTTCCTTCGTTTTCTTCTCGATTTGTGTGCATCGATTAGCGACGCTAATCGCTTCTTTAGGAAGCCTAATCATTTAGCTTTAACGCTATATCGAAATCCCTTTCGATTCATTCCCAATTCGCTTTCAAATCGATCTCAAACCATCACCATTTCACGCACCTGGTTGTTCGGCTGGAAACCTAAGTTTTTTTTATCATCTTGAGCTTGCGATTTCATCACCCATTGGCCGATTCATTGCGAATCGAGCATACGCCTGTGTTCCTTGCAGATCCAAGTTCGTCGCGAGGCCTTTATTCGCCACTGGAAACCTTCGATCATCATCGGAATCCATCTCCAAAGGAACTCTGTCAGAACTGCATCAGCCGCCATTTGTTGAAGACGCCATCTTTGAAACTCCTCCACCAGCGCTCGGAGCGTCGCCGGCCATCTCTCTACCGCGGGCGAGCTCGAGGGGTGGAGGAGCCACCCCTCTGGCCCCGCCGGAGCGCCAGAGCCATCGCCAGTTGGCCGGAGTAAATCGGAGAAGACGAGCACTTCGCCAGCAGCTTCAACAACTTCAAGAACAGGGGACGCACAGGTGCGCGACACGTGGCGCACCTGTGAGCGTCCGATCTGCGCCTGAAGATCTAATCGCAGCTGTCAAACGTGAAGAGGTGTGAAAATTGCATCTTAAATCCAGCCAAGTCTCCAGAATTCAACTCCGCCCCCCAGGTTTCCGATATTTGCATTTAGGTTCCTCCGCAGGGACCTAAATGTAAAGATTTGTGTATTTTTTCTTCAGAACAGTCCTTGAGGACCTAACTGCAAACTTTTTAGTTAGTTTTTCTTGCGCTTATGCCCCTGGGCTGTAGGGGTTGTTTCTTCTTCTTGTGACCTCGGATTTTGACGATTTCTTGAGGGTAGTTAAATAACTACCCCAACTACCTAGTATAAAGATTTCGTGGCTTTTGGACGAGTTTTCGACGTGTTTTGATTTCATCAAAAGCCATCTTGTTTTGTTTTGATTTCTTGTGTAGTTCGAGCTCGCGGCTCGAACCCCGTTCACTATCATATATAGTATCACCTATATCATATTCACCTATTATATAATAAATAAATCTTCTGAAAAATATCCCTTTTTGAAAATTAAATAAAAATTTGAAAATAATAAAATCAAATAAAAATAGGGAAAATAAAAATCAATAAAAAAGAGGTGTTTTGACTTGATCACTTAGAGAAGAATTAAAAATAAGACTACGAAGAGAAAAATCTAGGGAATTTATTCTGCCTCCTTGAGTTCGACCCAGGAACACTTGCCTGGTAAAATATTAGTGAATGGTTTTTCTTTGGAGAACCGTAATTGTTTGATAGGTTTAAAGAACCGATTTTTGTTTCACGGCTTTCGGCTACAACCGACTACTTCCTTCTTCAATAACAAAAAGAAAGTCGCGAAACCGATTCTTTTTGCCTCATCAAAAGGTATCTAACCTGATTTATTAATCATTATATACAAAAGAAGAAGACTGTATTTGATGTATAATATGGTTTTGGCTCTTATAAACTTTATTTGGGATTATGCTTATTTTTGTATAAGAGATTTTTGTGCAGACTCCTCAGACTTATTCAAGAATCATTTTCACAAGAGTTTTGAAAACTTTAGTCCAAAATAATTTTGCAAACATGTACACGTATTTGAAAATGATTTTACAAAGGTTTTACACAACATAGATAGGTTTTTCAATACAATTTTGACCATCAAGTTTTTATAATCATTTGCACATTGATTTTCACACATTTTGATTTCACGCAAAGAAAATAAATTTTACACACAAAACTAATTTTCTCAAAGGTTGAATACTTGTACACACTATTTTCAAACAATTTTCACAAGGTTTTTCAAAGAAAACTTTCTTTCACAAAATATTTTTCCTGACTTAATAATCAGTATAAGTACAAAGAACCTGAGGAGCTCACAATCATCTTTTATTATTATAGAGTTACTTATTGCTTTTTAGATTGAATTGATGTTTTATTTTTCAATATGAGTTATGGCTTATAGTATATACATGGTATATACGACCCCCCTATACTTAGCTTGAGCTATGTCCTCATAGGTCGAAAGGAAAAGCAAAGACATAACTCCTACTGAGTATAGACAGATCTAAAGAATCTATATGAAAGAAATGAATGAATGAGAAGTTGACCGTCCCCCCTATACTTACGATCAAGTAATCCAAAGTATAGCAGACTCTACAAAAAGCAGGGAGGGTCAAGGGTGGGAATACACAGATCATACTCAGATTGTCTCCTCCTATACTTAGGGTAAGATACTCCTAAGTATAGACAAGAAGAGGAGACAATGGAGAGGATCGGACTGAAATGAAAAACTCTAGGTGCACATCCCCCCTATACTTAGGACAAAGTACGTCCTAAGTATAGAAAACTGTCTACAAGGGCGGCATCTTTTAGATAGAAAAAGAAAATAGAAAAGGAAAAGAAAAAAAGAAGAAAAGAAGAAAATCATATAAACAGTGGTTGGAGTACATCGTCTGGATCTTCTGATGCTGCAGCAGTTGTGGAGATGTCATCATGTTGCATGAGCTGGATAGAGTCAACAACGGCCAAAAATGCATCTGGTTCTAAGTAAGGCTTCAGGAGTTGGCCATTGACGACGAAGGGCTGTGCATCTGGGGACAATTCTGATATTACAATACTTCCATTGTCACACACTTCACAAACTCGAAATGGCCCTGTCCACTTACTCTTTAATTTACCCGGGAATATCCGCAACTTTGCATCAAATAACCACACTTTCTGTCCAACATCGAAAGTCTTTCGTCTGATGTGCCGGTCATGCCGGCGTTTCACCTTCTCCTTGTACATCAATGTGTTATCGTATGCATAGTCTCGGAATTCCAAGAGCCTGTTCAGATCATCTTTTCTCTTCTGACCACTTTTGCGTGAGTCCAAATTACAACTGTTAATTGCCCATAAAGACTTGTGAATTAATTCCACGGGCAGATGGCACGGTTTTCCATATACAAGACGATAGGGCGATATGCTCAAGGGAGACTTGTAGGCGGTTCGGTAAGCCCATAGGACCGAGTCCAAGAGTTGAGACCAGTCCTTTTTGTTTAGCCAAACAAGTTTATGCAGGATAGTCTTGATTTCTCTGTTTGATAACTCCGCCATGCCATTGGTCTGGGGATGGTAAGGAGACGCGACACGATGATCGATGCCGTACTCCTTCGTTAACTTCTTGACCTCTTTGTTAATGAAGTGGCTACCCCCGTCTGATATGAGAATTTTCGGTATCCCGAACCGTGAAATGATGTTCTTCTTCAAGAACTGACAGACTGTTCGGCTGTCGGCGGCTCGAGCAGGGATAGCCTCAACCCAACGACTCACGTAATCGACGGCAAGAAGGATGTGCTCAAAACCTTGACTTTTAGGGAAAGGTCCCATGAAGTCAATGCCCCATGCATCGAAAACGTCTGCTATCTGAATGATTTTCAGGGGCATTGAATCTTTGGTAGTAAGTGTATCTTTCAGTCTCTGACAGTCAATACATCGTTCGACAAATTCCGTTGCATCGTTGAATAAAGTGGGCCACCAGAAGCCACACTGCAGAACTTTTGCTGTCGTACGATCTCCAGAGTGGTGTCCACCAGATTCGAGCGAGTGACAATGCTCGTGGACACTAAATTGCTCCGTCTGTGGAATGCACCTACGTCAAATGCAATCCGCTCCTTCCCTGAATAGAAGAGGATCCTCCCATTGGTAGAATCGGATGGTCGACATGAATTTGTTCTTCTGATTTTTCGTCCAATCCACTGGTGTTACCCCAGAGGCGAGGTAGTTGACTATATCTGCATACCAAGGAAGAGAACCCACTGCTAAGATGACTTCATCAGGGAAGGTTTCTGTGATGGGTGCACTGTTCAGAGGAGATTCATGCTGCTCTATTCTGGAGAGATGGTCTGCTACCACATTTTGAACTCCAGGCTTGTCCTTAATTTCCAAATCGAATTCCTGGAGGAGAAGGATCCAACGAATCAGTCTTGGCTTGGCATCCTTCTTCTACTGTAGGTACCGGATAGCAGAGTTGTCTGTGAAAATTGTGACTTTCGATCCCAACAAATAGGATCTGAACTTCTCGAGGGCGAAAACCATAGCCAGCAACTCTTTCTCTGTCACTGTATAATTCCTATGTGCTTCATCTAATGTTCTGCTGGCATAGTGAATGGCATAGAGCGCTTTGTCTTTTCTTTGCCCAAGAACCGCCCCGACTGCAAAGTCTGACGCATCGGTCATTATCTCAAAGGGAAGAGTCCAGTCGGGCGGCTGTAAGTCTGGAGCCTGAGTGATAAGCTCCTTCAACTGATTGAAAGCAAGGAGAACCTGCTGATCAACAATGAACTCTGTTTCCTTGCATAAAAGTTCTGTCAGAGGTCGGGCAATGCGGCTGAAATCCTTGATGAATCGCCTGTAGAATCCCACATGCCCCAGGAATGACCTCACATTCTTCACTGACTGAGGTGGCTGAAGATTTGAATTGACATCCACCTTCGCCGGGTCAACTTCCATGCCACGTTTGGAAACGACATGGCCCAGCACAATGCCTTCAGTGACCATAAAGTGGCTCTTTTCCCATGAAAGCACTAAATTGACTTCTCGGCACTTCTGAAGTACTCTGTCTAGGTGCTCAAGACAAGAATCGAAACTATCACCATAGACAGAGAAGTCATCCATGAACACCTCGAGAAAACTGTCTACCATCTCGACAAAAACTGCTAACATGCATCTTTGGAAGGTTGCAGGTGCATTGCACAAACCAAAGGGCATTCTCTCGAAGGCGTAGGTGTCGAACGGGCAAGTGTAGGTAGTCTTCTCTTGATCTTCAGGGGTGATCGCCACTTGGTTGTACCCGGAGTACCCATACAAAAAGCAACAGAACTCCTTGCCTGCGAGTCTTTCCAAAACTTGATCAATGAATGGCAAGGGGGAGTGGTCCTTCTTAGTAGCTGCATTAAGACGGCGGTAGTCCACACACACACACGCCAGGATGTCGGTACCCGAGTGGAAATTTCCTCTCCTTTATCATTTGTAACCACGGTAAGACCGGATTTCTTTAGAACTACATGTAGTGGGCTTACCCATTTTGAGTCGGAGATGGGATAGATGAAGCCTGCGTCACACCATTTTGTTATTTCTTTCATGACGACGTCCCGAAGGTTAGGGTTCAGCCTTCGTTGGAATTCGCGGGATGGCTTGGCATCTTCTTCTAGATAGATGTGGTGTGAACACCAGGATGGATTTATCCCTCGGAGATCTGATACGCTCCAACCAAGTGCCTTGCGGTTCTTTTCTAGAACCTCGAGAAGACGAGATTCCTGATCCGGATTCAGCCTGCTGCTGATGATGACCGGATACATTTGTTCTTCACCCGCAAGGAAAGCATACTTCAGGCCTGTAGGAAGTGGCTTGAGTTCTGGTTTTGACCTGTCCACTTTATCTGTCACTTCAGAGAATATGCTGGTGGTGGGATGTACTTCCTTGAAATATTTACCATCCTCATCATCTTGTTGAGATCCCAGTGATGTACCGAACGGTTCTGCGCTAAGTTGATCATGTTCGGTCTGGAGTGACTGCTCAAGTAGATGCGCCTGCATCTGAGAATCTGTCTCCCAAGAATCGTCGGAGCATAAGCTGACTGCGCTTGCCAATTCCTCCTGAAGAGTGAGGGTTTCTTGGGTCCATGGATCGTCCAATGATAAGGCTGAGTCTCTGATCTCTGCAATAAAATCACAGTCTGCTTTTGGATGCTGCCTGACTCTCTTCAGTCGTGGCATTCGGCTCTCTATTCATGTTTATCGTGATCTGCTGGGTGTTCGAGCTAAAAGTAATCTTGCCAGACCTGTAATCAACCACGACGCCTGAAGTATGAAGGAATGGTCTGTCAAGGATGATAGGGGTCTGGAGCAGGGGTGCAGGCGAGTCCATATCAAGGACTACAAAGTCAGCTGGGAATTTCATTTCCTGCACTTTAACTACCACATCTTCCAAAAGACCTCAGGGCCGCTTGACGGATCGGTCAGCGAACTGAAGGGTCATGCGTGTCTGCTTGAGCGGACCCAACCCGAATTCTTACATTATGGATGAGGGCAGAAGGTTGATGGAAGATCCACTGTCAAGGAGAGTGCGCTCGAAGACCTGGTCAAAAATCTCACAACTGATCAGTGGTGCTCCTGTGTCTTGCTTTTTCTGCGAGAGGTTACTGATAGCTGCTACCGTGGCCGAGGTGAGGACATGCTTCTCAACTTGCTGGCATCTGTTCTTTCTTGATGGCCGATGCTTGCTGGTACATACCTCCTTTAGTCCTTTCTTTACAGCTGGCATGTACTCCATGGCTTTCAACAAAGGAATCTCAACAGTCAACTTATCTAATATTTCCACAACACCTGGATCAGCCAATGCCTTTTTTCGTTTTGCAATTTTTTTGGATTTTTGTATTGCATGAGGAAAAGGAATGTGTACATCACTAGCAGGAAAATCAGAGTTCTTATTTACATCAAAATCATCGCCCACAGAATTTTGTACATCCGGACTACAAAAAGGAGTACAAACTGTTTCTGAACATGCTGGTACTGCAGGGCGATCAAAAAGAGTAGCGTCTGCTCCATCGGCTGGCGAGGGATCGGATGCTGCTGGCGGCTCCTCCAATGCTGGCGTGGCTTCGCTTCGGCTACAAGATTCTTTTTGTTGTTTTTGCTTTTGCTGATTTTTTTGTATTTTTGGCTGAGGCTGTTGCTGGAAATGCACGACGGCTGGACTGGCTTCTCCTTCTTCTTCCTCCTCACCCGCCCCTGAAGCTGGCACGACTGATGCGGGAGATGACGATCCACCTGTTTCTTTATTCTCCCCACTTCTGGTAGCAGGTGGAGGCAAGGCCCTACCGCTCCTGAGAGTAACAACATTAGAATAAACAATCATATCATTACTAGACACGGACAGGACATCACATTCTACATGCTCATTCTTTTTGAAATTATTGGGGTTGGCTTTGACCTGAGACGGGATGGTAGTTTGGGTGGTGGTTAGGTCATCAAGCCGCTTGGTCATATCCGCAAGCCCTTTGACAAGTTGGGCCAGACAATCCATGGTAGGGTTCACAGGGGGTGCTTCAGTAGGTTCAGCGTGCAGACCACGCTGCTGTTGGTTGGATGGGTGTGGAGGTTGTTGCTGGTGGTGCTGCGGTGGTGCAGGAAGTTGAAGTTGTTGGTACGAGGAAGGAGGATATTGCTGATATTGTTGAGGCGGGGCAGCCGCATACTGGTGAAACGGTTGTGGATGACGGTACTGCGACTGCTTATGGTATGGAAAATTCTGCCTCCATTGGTTTGCAAACTGGGGAGGCTGTTGATACTGCTGGTGTTGCTGAGAGGATTGTCCAAAACGACCACCCTGAGGTTGGTGGTATTGCCGATTGGCAAATTACTGACCCTGGGGTTGTCCTTGAGGACAGGTCAGCTGTGCATCATTGCTCCATACCCCGTTCACTTCCTGAATTAGGGGTGGTGGTGGGAAGACTGGATCAGGTCCGGAAAGGAACTCTGGCTGGTACACGACCATCTGCTGCTGCGGCTGGCCCTGGTCGGGCGCCTGCACGTAGTACACGTGCTGGACTGCCGGTGGCTGCTGGCTCGGCTGAGGCTGATGCTGCGGTTGCTGCTCGTCCTTCTTCTCAGCGGGAGCTTCCGATGGTGTAGCCGACTGAACAGAGTTGATGGTGCCCACCAACAGTTCAAGGTACTTATTGATCTGATCAAGCTTGTCTAAATTCTGGGTCCTCTTCTCGATCACAGCAAGTTTCTCGAGGTCCTGTGATCGCTTCTCAATGATGTCAACTTTAGAGAGATGGCCCCCGATAATACTGAGGTTGGAGCTCTCATCTCTCTCTGCCTCCTTGGACGCTGCCATGTGTACTTGCTTCTGGAGGATCTGGGGCTGCTTCTGATATGCCTTTGATGAAGAGAGGGCGGCCTCTCCTTCGACCATTTCTTCAAATATCTGCCAGACTACGTCTTCATCCTTGTTAAAATGTGAGCCCCCACATGCTGCATCAACGAGCCTTTGGCTTTCAATGTTCAGTCCCCCAAAGAAATGCTTGACCAAGCTGGTCTTCAGAATATCATGATGGGGACACTTCTCCTGCAGGTCAGTGAATCTCTCCCATGCTTTATGTATCGACTCATGGGATCCTTGGGAGAAATTATTGATTCGGGCTCGCATCTGGTTGAGCCGACCTAGAGGGTAATATTTGTGCAGAAAGGCGGACTTCAGCTCCTTCCAGGTCGTCACAACCTTCTCCAGATGATTGACCCAATAGAGGGCCTTGTCCTGTAGGCTGAAGGGGAAAGCCATCATCTTGACAATGTCCAGAGGGACATTGGGATAGTGAGTAGCACGGTAAATGCGGGAGAATTGCTGCAGGTGAATGTACGGCTCCTCGCTGGTGTTTCCATGAAATGCAGGGAGAAGAGCAATGAATTGGGGCTTCAGCTCAAAGTGAGCGTGTACCGGTGGAATGACTAACCACTCAGTCATCTGGATGTCTCCCGGATTGTATATTTCTTTAAGTGTTGGCTTTGGTGGTGGTGGAAATTCTAGATCATCATTTGCACCACCACCTCCACCTCCACCTCCTCCTCCTCCTCCCCTGCCTCCTCTTCCTCTGCCTCCTCCTCCATCGTCTCGGTTCATCATATCATTCAACATGACCTGGAAGGCTGTCTGTGTGAAGGCCTGCTCGGTCAGCTGCTGCTGGATGGCCTGGATAGATGCCAGTAGCTGTGCATTGACTTGATTCTGATCTGGCACCTGTCCCTCTGGTTAGGGTGGCTGCTGACCCTTGCCCTTTCCTCCTGGAGCCATGTCAAGGTCTGAGTCGGACGAAATAAACTCCAGAGTAGTCTCCAGGGCTCGCTCTGTCTTCTATCTGCATAATGAGATAGTCCGAATCAAATCACTTGCAATTGAGTTCAACTGCCGTGATGAAGCTGGAATTCAGATCAACCCCAGCATGTTGTGAACGGAAAAGGAAGTAGACTATAATCGACTTCCATTCACAATGGTGAAAGCGGGACAAGAGTGATCCCAGTTTATTGGGTGGCCAAGAGAAAGGTAGAAAACGAGGAGTCTGGAGATCGATCCGTAAAGTCCGGATTGGGTTCTCGGGAATCGCCTCGAACTTATTGGCAGAGTTGAGTCCATGAAATCGATGTGGGTGTCGGCATGGTCCCGACGGAAACCATCCATGGATCAACCTCGCGAAGCACAAGAGAAGGTTGGATGTTGGAAGAAAGATACGATGGTCAACGAGGAATAAAAGGAGTGTAAAACAGTAGAAAGGCTCGGTTGAGCGGGGTGGTCGAAGGGAGAAACAACAAAATGTGCGCAAAGGCGCGGGACTTGATCTTTGAACCTTAATCTAGATCCATACAAACACAATACAAAATCAGGTTCACCAACTCACGCCATGTGAAGCCGTGAAAGCTCGGCTATTTATTATCTTTTCATTTTTAGAGTTGTGATTTCAGGCATATCTTATAACAAGTCCTTAGTACGCTACTCTATAGGAGAGAGAGTACTGCCATAAGAGTATCCCGTACTTGTCCTCCTCCTGTGTAACCTGTAGTCTGTACTTTTTGGAGTCCTTGTAATCCTTCCTGGATCCCTACTCAGCCAAAGAAATAGAGAGAGGAAGCCGATAGGAGAAACCAATACTTCGGTTCTCGCTCGCAACGGAATCACCCGTGAGCATGCAAGAACCTACTCGGACGTAGGACAATGAGACAGACACCCCCGTGAAGGCGTAGCCTATGCTCAATACTTTGGACAGGGTCGATGCTCTACACAACAGAGAGTCATCATTGGTGACCATGCCCTCCTTGCCTACGTACGATAGAAGCGCCATTACTTCGGAAATCCAGGCGATACACAAGGCAGTTGCAGGCTGGGTTTTTGGCTTTAATCCTTAGGGGGTCGCACTCGCTCAAGGGAGTAGGGTTTTGGTCCCCCTCCAAGGTACCTGAAAACAATGAGGGCTTTTTGAACCCGGTACAATGATAATCCATTACAGATTTTAATTAAGGTCAAAGTTTATTTAGCAGTCCCCTTGTTATAGTTTTTGGGTTTTCTCTTTTTTTGAGTCTGTTTTCATACCAGCGCCTAATGTTTTTGTAGATTCTCATTTAAATTCTAGGTGCTCAAAATCAGAGGGAGATAGTGGAAAACCCGTGCAAGTGGTTCCATGATGGGAATATCACCATTGAACCGAATGATGCATGCTGAGTTAGAAGACTTACAGTGCATCCCAGCTCTCTCCATGCGGTATGCAAAACAGAATTTTTAAACCTATCTACATTTCGGTATGCAAGGCACAAAATCGCCCTAAACATTAGCTGCTATTAGCGTGAAGAACCATAAGTCTCTCATTCATCTCTAGCCCGAAGGGTCCGGTCTTGGCTCACCCCTCCTCTGCTCAACACACTCGAGCTTAGGAGGAAGCGCTTTACAGGGCTCGCTGTGGCACAAGGGCTAAGAGACAAATGAACGGCTTGTTTAAGTTTTGACTAGATCCATATGAAGTAGACTATAGGAACATGCATTCTTATTAATGTGTGGACCTAGCTAGCGAGTCAAACAACCTATATCTAGGGGCTCCAAGCACACAAAACAAAGTAAAAGAAAGGCGGAAAGCTTAAAACTTCGGAAAACAAAGAAAAGAAAGCGATGAAAACTCGAAAAAGCCACGATGAGGCCCCCAAGTGAACATCACCCGGGCACTGGACCTCATTGTGAAGAGTAGAGTCCTGTTTAATTACATGCCAAAATTGTCTCTCTCTCACCATAAATTACAAAAAAATAATCCTAAATGTTCTAAACCTATCTAATCCCCATCTCCTTGCTTCCTTGATGCTCTCTCCAAGTGGTCATGAGGTGAAGACCACCCTCCTCCAGGCTTGGCTGCCTTGGCTTCCTAGGAAGCCATCCTCGCGTGGCGGGCCCTCGCATCAAAGTCACAAAAATATTGCATTAGTATAGCTCAACCAATCAAATAGAGCAGATATAAAATAATCACAATAAATGAATCAATCAATAGAGCATGGTGATTAATGACAATAAAAATAGCTGCTCACAAAATCAATGATGAGTCAAATTTTACACAAGATTGACAAAATAAATTAGGCTATGCTCATTGCTCCCCGGCAACGGTGCCATCTGATAACACGGTGGATTCATACGAGGGTCACCATGAATAATATGTATAAAGTGTCGCTGAGGCGACCGCTCGCAGAATACCATGTTGATCAGCCATTAACCCACAATAAAAGAATGAATGAATTAAGCCAAAAAATGTGAATTAATATTTATTACTCTACCACAAAATGTACAGTGACTAAGTATGTAGAGGTCGAATCACAGAGAGCAATACAAAAATGCAATAGCCTATGATGTGCATTTATCATAGAGTCATCCATGTGTGAAGCCTATTTTTGTGGGTTTTTATCTTTTATAATTTTTATTTATTTATTTACTATTATTATTTATTTTTATTTTTAAAATTGTTTATAGTAATAATATGAAACATATATATATATAATTTAGAGAATATATAGATATATAAAGTTATAATCATATCCCTAGAGGGTAGCTATATAGTATATAATGCATACATTAGATATAGATATATATGGATATAAATAATAACTTTTTTTTTGTTTAATTTTAGAATTTTATATATCAATATATATATCTAGATGTATATATAGATCTATATATTTTTTTTAATAGAGGAATATATATACAAAGGGGAGAGAGGGGTGACAAAATATTTATAAAAATATATAAAAAAAACTCAAAAATATAGAAATAAAATCTTTTTGGGATTTTCATAATTTTTTACTATTTTGGTGATTTTTTGGTATTTTTCAAATTATTTTTGGTATTTTTAAATGCTGAAATAAAGGAAAACAGTGAAATAGGTACTGACTGTAAGTAAAATAAGAATCAAAAATACCAAACAGCCACAAATTTTTCCGCACTATTTTTCAAATCGAGGTAATAAAAGATAGAGGAACTAGGAACTGAGTTTATATTTTTCTGAGTTTTCTTAGATTTTATACATTTTTTTGAAGTTTTTGTGTATTTTTGAATTTTTAAGGTTTTTCTTTTGAGATTTTTAGGGATTTTTGGACTGACACTAAAATAGCTCAAAATACATACTAGGGATTGTTTTTGGAATTTTTCGAGGTCTTTTAATATTTTTTGGAATTTTATAAGTTAGACAGTAATTAAAAGGCATGTTTTTGATTTTTAATAAATGCAAAAATGCAACAAACTTAAAATCCAAAAACATGGCTTGCAAGGGTACACTAACAGGAGCTTATATCCATTTTTGCAAAATTTTTCAAGTTAATATGAGGCATAAAATAAATGGACAAAGCATACAGCAATATATGGCCTGACAGGGGCATTTTTACAATTAAAATATTTATCAGGGGCATCCGTGCAAAGATTACAACAGAATTAAACATTTACTTTTATTTTCAGGGCCACTTTACAATTAATAAAACCCGGCGGGGTTTAAGCGCAAAAATCACGCGCCTCACGTGGGTGCTGCACGTGAGGCGCGGAGAGACTAATATGTAAATACATAAACTACAGGGGGCCTTCCATAAATTTTACAATTTATTTACAACGGGGATTTTTATTTATAGCATTAAAAGATAAATACAAAAAAAGCGTGGGGAGGTGTCTGAAATTTACCCCCAACAGGCGCGCGATCCAACGGCGATGGGCGCGCCACTTATCCACGTGTCGAGCCCTCAAAGCCCGATACCCCTTCGATGATCTGCGGCCGAGATTGCATCTGAAGTCCGATCGCACGGCCGAGGCATCTGCTACACAGACAGCCCTGATTAGCTCTGGGGCCATCTCCTTCTTCCGACGGTGGCAGTTGCTCGCGAAGAACAGGGAAGAACAGCTGGCTTCCCTGGCTTCGATCGTTGATTTCTCCGCCTCCAGGCGCTCCAGGTTGCTGACGATGGGTTCCAAACGTCCGACGAGGTGGCGTGCACCGTCTGAGGTACTCCAGAAGGCCCAGGACCCCCTAGATCGGTTGAACGAGCTCGGAGAAGAAAGGGGGGTCCTGGAACCTCGCAGGGGATTGAATCGAGCCCTAGGGGGCTCCGTTCAGCTTCAGACCTGCACCAAAAGAATGAGGGGCTCGAGGAGGTTCTCGTCAACCAGGAGTTAAGGCTAAAGGGCTAAGGAATGACCGGGGGTGGCGAGGTCCGGCGAAGCGGAGGAGGTGGACCTCGATTCACAGAGCTGGCGAGGCTCTGGTTGATCTGATGAGTGGGTTAAGTAAGGAATGTGTAGGGAAATGAAATGAGATGAAGCGGGGGGTCGATTCGTGTGTCGATCAGGGTAGAGAGGTTCGCCGGAGCTGAACTCCGGCGAACTTCGATCTGGTTCTAATCGAGCACCTAAGGTCCTACTAATTACTCTAAAGGCTTGATTAAAGATTAAAAACTAAAACTAAGCTACAAAATGGGATAGAACAGCTCTTATACCTGGTGGTCGACCACGGAGCAGGACCTCCGGCGAGCGGCGATCGTGGGCACATCCTTCGACTCCTCCGACCGTCTGAGACTGCCAGGAGCACTCCCCTGTCACGAGGATCCTCCACGGGCTGGAATTGAGGGTGGAAAGCGACCGAAGGGAGACCAAAATGGGATAGGAGGTCGAAGGATTTATTTATAGACATGGGTATGGACCCTTATTGACCGGGGCACCACGAAAAATCGGTAGGTTAGAGGGCCGATCTGGGTTGGTGGCGGTGATGTACAATGATCGGAGATCATTTTGTCAGAAGACATCGACGGCCAACGATGGACGAGTCGAGCGGGAAAAAGGGAGGAAAACAGGGGACTTGATGGTTCTGACGGGAGTCAGAGGCGCAGGGGGAGTTGACCAGAGGTCAACAGTCCCTGGCCTCTGATTGGCCCACGTCAGACCAAACTTGACCCATTTATTACACATAGCAAATGAATTAATTAGAATTTATTTATAAAATAAAAATTGTTTATTAACTAATGTAGTATTTATTTACGATTTTTATTTAATTTTTTGAAGTGTTTTATTACAGGTTTATTTTAATAATGTATTTATAAGTATGTTTTTATGTATTTATTTTTATTTTGTTTATTTTTATTTTATTTTTTTATTTTATTATTTTATAAATTTATAACTTATTTTTGTGAGTATAAAGGTATTTTTATTTAATTTTTATGAGTTTATTTTCATTTTTAAATAAATAGGGGTAGGTACATGTAGGCATAATTGTAGGTCTTTTACCTATATATTGTTCATACTTTATTTGTTTAATGTATTTTCTTGATTTTTATTTTGGATTTACATTTTTAATGAGTTATATGTAATATTTACATTATTATAAAAATTTAAAAGAAGAAGATAATTAAAGAATGTTTTCCCCTTTTATTTATGTACATACTTGATCATAGGTATTTTGCCTATTAACTTGCATAGGCTTATTTTATTTTATTAATCCTTTTTAGTTTTATTCAAATTTCAGTATATACATGTATTATATACATTATTTACAAAATTCTAAAAATATAATTGGACAAAAATAATGGACAATGAATATATTGAATATTTTAATCAGGCAGGCTGCATAATGAAGGCCAAAAACCTAACTTTTGCAGATGGACTCCAAAAATTATGAAACCAATTTTATTAAATAGTTCTTGGGAAGCTATATACAATTAAAGGTGAGTTTAGGTGATTTGGAGTTTATATTTGCAAGATATGGTTTGTGAAGTTGAGATTTTGGCTTTTTATTCTGTGTATAAAATGTACACTGAGTATTATTTTTACACAAACTCAATTTTGTATTTTTATTTACATTATTATCTACAACTTTCATGTAAAAAGTTTCTTTATTTGATGAATAAATAATTATGTATAAAATAGGTGTCAAAAATGCATAAATAAATGCATGAATGAGGTATTTATTTTACACTGGCCCTTATCTCCCCCTACTTTATTCCTTGTCGACCAATTCCATGTTGGCCTTGGTCTCGGGGTTTGGGTCATAAAATATCTTCAATATTTTATTCCTTTTTCTTTTCTTCTCTTTATTCTATAATTTTGGCATTAAACACATTATTTTATGTATAATTAATACAATTAATGATGGATGCTATTATGTAAAATTTGATGCTATTTACATGCATTTGCTAGGGTTTTTGAGGCCAAAATGATAGAATAAAGGTGATAAAATGGAGATTCATCAGTGGCCGCCACAATGTGTCCTGCACGCGCTGTATACGACCTCTAGCGGCACACGACCTCAGATTTGAATCACTAACATTATTAATTTGACTAGATCCATACGTAAGAGACTATAGGAACAAGCATTCCTATTAAGATGTGGACCTAATTACCGAGTCAAGCAGCCTAAATCTAGGGGCTCCATGCACACAAAACAAAGTAAAATAAGTCAGAAAGCTCAAAAAAGCGGAAAACAAACTAAGAAGGTGAAAAAACACGGGAAACTGTGACAAGACCCCCAGGTGAACAGACACCCGGGCACTGGACCTCGTTGTGAAGAGTAGAGTCCAAGTTATATTACATGCCAAAATTATCTCTCTCCCACCATAAATTACATGAATAAATAATTAAATTAAATCTAAGCTAATTTGCTCTTTTTTGCTTCCTTGGTGATCTCTCCAGCTGGTCATAATGAGAAAACCAGCCTCCTCCAAGCTTGGCTGCATTAGCCTCCTAAGAAGCTGTCCTCGCACGGCGGGTCCTCGCAACAAAGTCATAAAAAGATAGGATTAGCATATATAATCGAATAATCAAATCAATGAATATTTAGAACAGTAATGAATATTTACAACAATAATCAACGAATTAATTGCAAATAAAATAAAAAATATTTACAACAATGAATCAATAAATCAGATAAATCATTATACAAAAATGAATGGTGTAAATAGGCTATGCTCATTGCTCCCCGACAATGGCGCCATCTGATAACCAGTAAAATAAATCGAGGGTCGTATTAATCCAAAATACGGATCAATAGTCAATGTGTTGATCGCTCAATAAATTTCGATTATACAACAATTAACCCACAATATAATATTAAGGCAATGAAGAGCACTAGTGAGGTTAAAATTTATTATCTCTACCATAAAATGCATATCAGACAAGCATGTAGTGGTCGAACCATAGAGAGCAAAATGGTAGCCTATGATTATCTATGTACAACCAAGTCATTCATTTATATAAATCTTTTTGTGGGTTTTTAATTTTATAATTTTTTATTTTAAATTTTCTGATTTTGTATTTTCTTTTTATATTTTTCATCTTTTTATATTCCTTTTGATTTAAATATAATATATATATATATGTATATGTATAAATACAATATAAGGTATATATAGATACTATATAGATGAAAATATGTAAAAATTGTCAAAATATGGTAAATAATATATTTTTATGATTTTCATATTTTTCTGGAATTTTTGCTAATTTTTATGTCTTTTTAAAGTCAAAATTATCCCTAAAAAGGGATTAATTAAATACCCGAAACCGATTTGGGTTTTAAAAATAGTAGATAAATACAAAAATTATCCAAATTAATTTTAAAATGTAAATAATAAAGTATAGATAAAATCTAAAATAGAAAACATTTTTTGGTATTATTGTAGAATATTTATATTATTTGTTGGATTTTGGAGCTTTCGTATTTTTAAATTTTATTTTTCTTATTTTTAAGGGTTTTTGTTTTTTGGACTCAATAAATATCAAAATATACATATTTATTTTTTTTGGAATTTTTCAAAAGGTTTTTATTTTTTTGATATTTTATAAATTAGTCAGGGATTATTTTGGTCCTTTTTAATTTTAATAAATAGATTTAGTGAAAAAAATGCAAAGCTGATACGTGGCATGATGTACAACGCATGGAGCATCTAATACTATTTTTGGAGATTTTTAGGAGCAAGTTAGCTATATGTAATAAATAGAGAAAAGTCACAAAAATACATGTCCTAGTAGGAGCATAAGTGCAAATAAAATAAATATTAGGGGGCTCTGTGCAATTATACCAGAAATATACAATATATATAAGAATTTATTGTACTAGTAAATAATTACAAAAATGTTAGGGACATAAAAGCAAAATACCCATCACGTGTGACTACATGTGACACAGCCTAGGAGGGACCAAAATGCAAATACAAAAAGTTTAGGGTCTCTAAGCAATTTTTACAAAAATATATAACGTTAATTTCAATTTATTGGACTAAACAATAAATACAGAAACTAACAGGGGCTTACATGCAAATTTACTACCTCTCAATGGATGACATGTGAGGCAACGTGGAATGGACCTAAGTGTAATTTTAAAAAGTTCAGGGTCCTTTATACAAAATTTCCACTTTATTTTATACGTTACATATTATTTACAGGAGTAAATATTAAATACAAAAATGGTGGGGAAGATATGCAATTTACCCCATATATGTGCGCCATCCAACGGTGCTGGTCTTCTCACTTGCCACGTGTCGCTCATCTAGCAGTCGATGACGCTTTGTGGATCTACAATGAAGACTAGATCGCGCGTAGCGATCCAACGGATGAAGCTCACGTGATCCAACGACTAACAATCGGACTTGCATCTGCATCTGATCTGACGACGGAGAAGCATGGTCGACGGACAGGGAAGAAAGTTTGCCTGGGCGAACATCCTCTGGCAAGATCTCCCTCCTCCGGTGGTCTTTGCTGCTCAAAGGTGGCCAGACAGATCCGCGACGAGGTCGTCTCTAACCTGGAGGTTTCAGGAGAGTCGGAGGGTATCTGGAGAGCCCCCACACGGTCGGAGAAGGTGAGGTACTCTAGGTACCTCCAGTGAAGCTTCAACGCGCCTCCAGGGATCGTTTTGGAATTTGGGACCTGCACCAGTAAACTCACGGGTCGAGGGCAAATTGCCTCAACCCAATAAGGCATGGAATGGAGTGAAGGATGGAGTGGGCGGCGCCCTCTTGCGAACGGTAGAGCTTGGAGAGCAGATCTTCAGATCCACTAGGGTTCTGGGGGAGCGGAGGAGCGAAATGTGATCGGGAGGTAACGAGAGTCGATATGAGGCGGATAAAGTGGCGGAGCAGCGATGATGACACCCGGAGGAGATCGCCGGAGCTCAACTCCGGTGAAGTACGAGTGAAGCGATTAGGACTAATTCACTTGACTAATTACTTAACTAACGTTAGAAAATTAAACCTACGACTAAAATAAGAAAAGTAAATGAAGAAGGAGCAGTTATTATACCTGGGGGGCACCCAGGGAGCAGGGTCGCCAGCGACGGCGGCCGTGGGTGCACCCCGGCCTCCTAGAGCTTCTCCTAAGCATGCAACACCTCCTCCTGTCACGAGAAGGTGATTGAAAACCAAGGCAAGGGCTCCTATGCTCGTAAAAGTGATCAAATTTGAAGAGTAGTTTATTTTTATTAGTGTATTTATAGGTATATTCACCTATTTTTTATATGATTTTATTTTTATTTTATTCTTTTATTTTATATATTTACAACTTATTTTTGTGAGTATAAATATATTTTTATTTCATTTTTATGATGTAATTTGTACACTTAAATAAATAGATATGGATATTCTGTAAGTATATTTATAGATGTTTTACCTATGTTTTATGTACATCTTTTTATTTAATGTATTTTAATAATTTTATTTTTGTTTTGTATTTTTTATAAAATAGAAATAGTACTTACAGTATTATAAAAATATAGAGAATAAATGAATGAAAGAATATATTTCCCTTTTATTTATATACATATATGACATATGTATTTTATCTATGTATTTTCATAGACGTATTTTATTTTGCATTTACCTTTTGATTTTGTTTTAATTTTAATATGCACATATGTTATAAATCATATTTACAAAATTGTAAAAATATGAATTTGTAAAATTAATAAGGGATGAATAAAATGAATATTTTAATCGGTAGAATGTACAATGAGGGCCCAAAACCTAACTTTCACACAATAAGTCCAAAAAATATAAAACCACCTCCATTAAATAGCTTGTGAAAAGTTATATACAATTAGAGGTACTATGTTTTAGGTTTTTTTTGAAAGATATGGGTACGTGAAGTTTGGATTCTAGCTTTTTATTTTGTGTATAAAATGTACATTGTGTATTATTTTTGTACAAACTCAATTTTGTATTTTTATTTACATTATTATCTACAACTTTCATGTACAAAGTTTCTTTATTTGATGAATAAACAATAAAGAATAAAACAGGTGTAAAAAAAGCTTAAATAATGAATAAAAGATTTTGGGTTTTATTGTATTTTTGGCCCTTATCTTCCCCTACTTTATTCCTTGTCGACCAACTCAATTCTTGACTTGGTCTCGGGGTTTAGGGTCATAAAATATTTTCAAATATTATTTACATGCATTAGCTATTTTGTACAAATTAATGATATTTACATAATGTAATAAATAATGGATGCTATTTTGTACAAATTAATGATATTTACATGCATTAGCTAGGGTTTTTAAGGCCAAAATGATAGAATCGAGGTGATGAAATGGAGATTCATCAGCGACCAAGGGGTTTATTAGAAGACATTATTGTGATTTTGCAAGACATGCGCTTCCTTTTGGATTTTTTCATCCTAGACATGGACTCTCCTACACTGTTACTCCAGATTTCCTTCATTCTTGGCCGACCAATTCTTCGAACTGATGAAGAATTCATAGACTACAGGTGTGGAAAGATCACATTTCACTCATGCACTAACAAGATCACCATGGACATGATCAAACAACCTAAAGTCATGTTTGATGAAGGCAAGCCATCAACAATTGAAGACTGTGACGTTGTGGATACCAGTGATCAACAAATATCTTTGAATGACATTCTGACACACGAATCCTCTCTTCATAGGAGGACATGGGTAACACAATCGAACCATGCTCACATGCCAACTGGGAGACAGAGACAGATTCCAAATCATTAATCAACAATTCAAAGAAGATTCATGCCATAACAAACATTAAGAATTAATTGCAGATATATTCGGCATATTATTATCATAGCCAATAGTGATAGAGGTGGACATCACCTCATTGAATTCAACATATCATTCATCGACCAGCATAGTGTCAGAAGTGACCACGGAGCAGACTCAACAATTACATGTACTTAAACTACTCCTGACAAGTTTGAAGTACACATTATTTGTGGGTGAAGAGGATATGTATCCAGTTATCATCAGCAACATGATGACCCTAGATCAAGAAACTTGACTTCTCAACTATCTAGAGAAAAACTACAAGGCACTTGGTTGGAAACTATCAGATCTTCGAGGGATAAATACAGACTTGTGTTTACACCATATTTATCTAGAAGATGATTGCAAACCATCTTGAGAATTCCCAAGAAGACCAAACCCCAACCTTCAGGACGTAGTTTTGAAAGAAATTATAAAGTGATGTGAAGCATATTTTATTTATCCCATCTCCGACTCCAAATGGGTGAGCCTACTGCATGTCGTTCCAAAGAACTCAGGGCTCACTGTGGTTAAGAATGACTACGGTGAGGAGATCTCTACCCGAGTACCGACATCTTGGTGTATGTGCATTGATTACCACCGCCTGAATTTAGTTACCAAGAAGGACCACTTCTTACTTCCATTCATTGACCAAGTTCTTGAGATATTAGCTGGAAAAGAATTCTTCTATTTATTAGGTGGGTACTCAGGAAACCAGGTGGCGATCTCCCCTGAAGATAAGAGAAAACAACATTCACCTACACATTTAGCATGTATGCCTTTCACCTAAAACCCTAACTCTAAACCCTAAACCCTTCACTGATATGATCAGGAGTTTTCACGAAGTTTTCATGGATGATTTCTCAATTTATGGTGTCAGTTTCGACTCTTGTCTTTAGCACCAACACCGAGTACTACAGAAATGTCGTAAAGTCGTCTATTGCTATCATGAGAAAAGAGTCACTTCATGATCACAGAAGGAATTGTGGTGGACCACGTCATTTCCAAGCAAGGTATGGAAGTCGACCCAACAATGGTATATGCTATTTCTAAATTAGATCCACCATACAATGTGAAGAATGTGAAGTCATTTCTAGGGCATGTTGATTTCCACAGAAGATTCATGAAGGAGTTCAACAGACTTGTCCGATCTCTCAAAGAGCTTCTTTGCAAGGAGACAAAGTTCATTGTCGATCAAAAGATTCTCTAATCATTCTATCAGCTGAAAGATCTCGTCACTTAGGCTCTAGTCCTACAGCCACTAGATTGGTCTCTTCCATTCGAGATCATGACGGGCGCATCTGATTTCATAGTTGGGGTTGTCTTAGGACAAATAAGAAATAAATTTCCCTATGCTATTCACTATGCCATTAAGACATTCGATGAAGCACAACGAAATAATACAATTACAGAGAAAGAATTGCTGGCAATAGTTTCTGCTTTAGAGAAGTTCATATCATATCTTCTTGGAACAAAAGTTATTATTTTTTACTAAACACTTTGTTATCTGATACCTACAATAGAAAAAGGATACCAAATCACATCTATTCAGATGAATCCTTCTCCTCTAGGAGTTTGACTTAGAAATTAGAGTTAAACTTTGAGTTTAAAATGTGGTGGTAGATCATCTCTCCCAAATAGAATGCCAAGATACTCGGCTGAGCAGTGCACCGATCATAGACACTTCCCTTATGAATCCATCCTCAGCATTGGATCTCTCCCTTGGTATGTCGATATTGCGAACTACCTTGACTATGCGGTAGTGATTAATTGAATTCACGGAGGAGGTCGTGTGCACTCACAAGGTGAGTTTCACATTCACTGAGGTGACCTCATTTGAAATCAGACTAAATAAACAATTAACCAAAACTAAATAATTAACAATGCAAAGCAAGTGAGTGGAGGTTTCTTATAAACTATACCTTTAAAAATGTATAGTGTGTAAGTATGTGTAGGGTGTCAAACACAGGGAACACACAGTTGTAGCAGGTATATTATTTATGACTAAATAAAAATGCATGCATTGTATATATAGATGCATAATATTTACTTAGTGTTTTGTGGAATTCTTAATTATTTAATTATTTATATTTATATATTTTTTATTTTTTATTTCTTTTTATATTTTCTAATTTTAATTTCTTTTTCTCTTTTATATATAATAAAGGGGTATATATAACTCTCTATATAATAATAAGTATACTATAGGGTATATATAATACATATAATAAATAATAAATTCAGTGGATACAAATAAAATAGTCTTTTTTAATTTTTTAAAGGATTTAAATGTAATAATTAATAATAATATAAAATATATATTGAAGGATATGGTTAGATCCTCAAGCGCATCACGGAAGCGTGAGCGTCGTATCGAATACGATGAGGAGCGAGTAGTTGCCCTAGTTGCTCGATGCAGCGGAAATTAAAATTTTTCATACGATGAAACCACATGATCCAAGAACACTTCTCGGATCGTTTCGTCTAAACCACAAACAAGTAATAGGATTACCTCTTGAAGAGTGATTGCGATCGAGTCTCTAAATAAAGAGACCTCCTGTCTCATGTCCGATTCGACGGAGGAGACGCTTGCGAGCGCGGGGATGAACCGCGTGCTTCTCTTAATCCATGTTGATGATCCAAGTGGCAAATCTCCTGATCTCGACCCACGAGATCCGACGTCTTCTTCACGAGCGAGGTGCATCGATGTAGACGGAGATCCATGAGCAGATGATCGGGCATCATAATGACGACGCTGCGGCGATGGAGAACCTCTCCATGGCATCCATGGTGGACGGCCACATGAGAGGGAGAGAGAGGGATGACGTCTAGAGAGAAAGAGAGAGAGATTCTTCTCAAGCATTGTGTGTGTAAATTAGAGAGCATGGTATTCCTCACTATTAATAGGGTTTTGGGATCCATGGATCTCAATCCATGGGACATATGAAATCAATGGATGAAATCATATGAAATCAATGGATGCGGCGATGGTTGCAATGAAGTGTTTTATTTTCATAGTGGGATTAGTAACATTTTACTACTCCCATTGCATGGCAGACATCTGGTATTCGTACACATCCAGCATACACTCAGCTTCTCGTAACTGATGCACAAGTGCAAGCAGTTCTAGCATTCACTTCCTCAATTCTTTGAGGTGCTATCCCTTCAGACAGGTCACTACCACATCTTAAGGGAAGGAAGCCTTTCTTGGAATTTTCCAGAAAATGGAATAAGTCCAAGGTGCATTACTAATGTGACGGTCCCAATACCCTCTTCTCTTTACTTCTGAACGACTTCAGAATTAAGATTTAAGAGGTATCCTTGAGATCGTATCTCAAGGTATGGAACAACCAAATTATAAAACACTTATTATTTATTCTTATATCATTCTAAATGATTAGAATAATATCTACATTTAGCACGATGAACACAATGGCACTCCCACTAAGCTTCACATGGTTCATCAAGATTTTATCTGAAATCACAACATTTATAATTTCATCAAATCCTATGTTCCAGCTATAAGAAACTTATTGGAGTCGAAAGATGGAGTTCTTCAGCTAGCACATCTTGCTTTCCTCAATGTTGAAGCCCTGGGGATACTTCATATGAATATCCTCAGAGAGGTATTCATAGAGGAATGCAATCTTGACTCACATCATGAAGAAGTCATAGTCAAGTTGTGTAGCTACATTTAGCAATATTATGATGGGTTAAAGCAAGGTCACTGGAGTGCAAGTCTCATCGCGAGCGATGTCTTCTCTTTGGTGTCTAGCTCATGACTACGAATCGTGCTTTGAAGGTCTCTACCTTCTCATCAGGTTCCCTCTTTCTCTTGAAGATCCATTTACACCTTAATGGGTCTGACCCATATAGGTGGATCCTCGAGGGTCCATACACAACACTTGTATATGAAGTCTACATTAGACTTTTATTGCTAACATCCATCTTTCCATGTCATGATCCTCAGGAGCTTCATCACATGAAGTCTGATCATTTTCAGACTCAACTGACACATGGAATCCATCCTCAAACTTATTTGAAGAGGTATTAATGTTTCATCTTTAATTGTCTATTTAGTTTCCGATTTCAGGAGCCTCATTATCTTCTCAAGATTAAATGGGTTCCTTTTCTTCATTTTCATCTTGATTCTCAAGAGAGTCATCCTATAAGAATCATATTCTCAAAGATGAGATCTTTTAAGAATCTCAAGGTCATAAAGTAGGTATCTGATACCATCCTTTATTTTCCTAATGAAGTAGCACTCTCTGGTGCTAGATTCCAGCTTACTAGCTTGGAACCTGATTAAGTATACAATGTGGTCTCTACCACATATACATATACTTGGAAACTAAGAGATAATTATGCTAAGATTAATCATTGATCAAATCATGTCACACATGATCAATTGCATCTCCCTACAACTCTATTGAGTTAAAGTTCATTAGGAGGGGTGAGATAGAAATGATATTCGTATCTCTATAAGGTATTCTACGAATTCATCTAATAGGTATTGACTACCTAGATTAGATCAAATTCATTTAATCTTCCTTCAAACTTTGGTTCTAAACCAAAATTATGAAATCTTTGAATATTTCAAAGGTTTCTAAGTGAAGAGAAGAAATCTCATATCATACATAATCATCAATAGATATCACATATCCATAATGTTTATTATGATATATATGATTTACATACATCAATATGTATGAGATCATGAATACCTTGACATCTTACACCTTTCCCAAAGAAGTGTGTATTGGACATTTTCACTCTTGAATACAATATTCACAAGTATGTAAGATTTGAACATTTACACAATCTAAAGGTTCATCTCTTATCAGTCTATTGATTACATCAACAAACAAATGTCCAAAACATGATGCCAGATCATTATCAAATGATCTATGTCCTCCTATTGATCTTTAAAGGTTTAATTTTCGGTATTAGAAATCTTAATGAACCATTCATTAATTTTCTAATTTTGTGGAATCCGCTAGATGTTAGATTACTATCTGAAATATATATTCATCATAACTCTTTATGATAGATAAATTTCAGAATTCATGTTTATCTCCAACATTTAGAAATAAACAATAATGTATTCTAATATCTGGATCATAGAGACATTCTCTATGACTAAGGGCTCCCACTGAAATTGAGAAGTCTACCAATCCAATAGAGATTGTTGCAACAATTGCATCAATATCCATGTAGAAGACTATAAACCTTAAGATCAAATTTCTAATATTCTAATACATATGCAACCAATTGCAAGTGTCATTAGAAGATTGAGATACAATTATTAGACTTTATCTTATCAAATAAGTAAGTCAATTTCAATGATTATATGTAGATTATTCTGATGCACTATCCGATTCCATCTCTAAGGATTCTAGATAGTTTGATAGTCATACTATCAACACATCAACTTTTTGCACTATTGACATTCATCCAACTCTTTGGATGTCATAAGGAAGTCACAGAAGTACAGTCAACTCTTTGACTATATTTCTTACTTGGGTCCAACCCATGCTTCCACTGCGCTCCCTTTATCTATAAGCAACCATTACTCAAGACCAAGGATCTCTTATGTTAAAATCAAAAATTTCACTGTAAGAGTACATGCTTCATTCAATTCATACAATATGAATATTATGAAGCATCATGAATGACCAGAGTATAGACAGTAGAATGATGACACTCATCGTATCTACATCCATCTAAACTCTTAAAATATTGGTTCAGGTAGGTACTCAAACAATTTGAATACATCATCTCTTATAGATCCACTATTCTGCATGATGCAGAAAACCACATCAATCATGATTAAATGTTGAGCGCACATATGTATGCCAGAACATCTTCTTAGAATTTTATTACAATGATTATTTGATAATTACGATCATTATCAACATGTCACTTCAAAAGTACATTCGATGAGATCAAGACTTATAGAGACATACAAACCCTAGGGTTTCAGTCCTATTGTCTATTTAATTGTCATTCCTCTTTATTATGAGGAAACTTGCACATCGCAACCACATACATTATGTGTCCAATTGCAAATACAATATATGGATCATGAGTCCAATCCATGATATTTTACTGGTTATTATTGAGTATAACATTGAGTGTGTTTAATGAAGGATTATCTGAAATAAGAAAAATTTATATGTATACATATTTTACTTTAATTTAGGAATTTTTATATCAAAGTTGTCTTGCCTTGTCAACACTGAAAGTTCATTCCCTGAGTCAGTTTCAATGTAAGAGATATACTTACCATTATATCTCAGCAAGATCTGGGATCTCCTTCCTTATGTTTGTTACATCCCAATAATATGAGAATCTGCAACTCTGATAAAAAGAAGCGGGAACACATTCCGCATTGCAAGTCCAACTTGCATCTCCCAATTCGGTCTTTAACACCCGGGCCCACCACCCCTAAGGTGATGTTGACCCGTCGTTAATTGAACGAACCGTCAACAGGAATAGAACTCGCTATGCGCAATCCAATATCGCCCCAATAATATGAGGATCCGATATTGGGGTCACTACGCATACGGCCTTACTCTTTCGAGAAGCAAAGAGCCTGATCCAGATGCGCTTGCATATAGGAGCTGTCACTTCAGACAGACGTCTCCTATATACAATCCCTGGCGACGGAACCCTTCGCCTTGACGGGAGACCATGGATGTCACTTATGTGATCCTCCATATCATATTCAAATTCTAATTAAATATCATGAATCATATTCACATAATTAATTCTTCCAAGAGAAATAATAACTCTATTCAAAATAGAGTGGTTTAATTGGATATAATTAATTCAATCATATTAAATTAATTATCAATCCAATTCAATCAATCAAACTTGATTGCTATACTTGAATATATATGGTATTATTCTTAAAGTACGTAATTCGTATTTTAATAATTAGAAAAAATACAACTTAATCCCTCGGACATTATCCCGGCCCTACCCGCTGTCATGGCCAGTGCAGGCGAGAGTGGGACGGACCACATACGTTGCAACCCGCTACCCCAACGATCTCCGACTAGTCACCATATCCGCCTCAGGAAAGGATAATGACAATTTGATTAATTTGTACTTGAGATGATCATCGGTTCTTCAACCGAAATTATACCATATAGTAATTAAAATAATTTTGATTATAAGGAAATTTGCTAGACAAATTCCCAATCCTATTCAAGGAAGGAGTTTGATGATTGTGTTTCCAATTATTATTTAGATCAAATCTAATCAATTAATTGGTTGAGGCCAAGTCAACTAAGGAAATAATCATCTTCCAATATTTCTCAAATATTTTCCATAATTATTTCTCGAAATTAACAATTAATTTCATTAATTGACAATCACATGGTTCTTGATTAGGAATGTAATTTCAGCAGTGAACCCTACTTACTAAAATTAGCATATCTCAATCATATTTAAACCCAAATTAGACAAAATCAAGTTTCATGGATTGCTAATTTGATTTATGATAGAACCCAAGTGATGTTTCATGCATTTTGAGGCAAGTCTAAACAGTAATTAACATTTTAATCACGTTCAGATCTACAGTTCCCGCAACAGTGCATACATGTTCATTAAAACAACCATATCTCGAGCATACAAATTCGATTTATGCAAACTTAGATCCTATGGTTTCCTTATTTAATGGGGAACAAATTTCAATTATTAAATTCGTGTTTAAACAATTTAAACAGTGCAGAATTTATTTACTAAACAGATCTGCGAAATCAAATGCGATGAAAACTTTCGCGACCTTAACGAACCCAAGTCGTCCTCGGTTAGCGAATCATATTCGAAACCATCGACCTAAGGCGATGATAACACTTGAAGGATATGGTTAGATCCTCAAGCGCATCAAGGAAGCGTGAGCGTCGTATCGAATACGACGAGGAGCGACTAGTCGCACTAGTTGCTCGATGCAGCGGAAATTAAAATTTTTCATACGACGAAACCACATGATCCAAGAACACTTCTCGGATCGTTTCATCTAAACCACAAACAAGTAATAGGATTACCTCTTGAAGCATGGTTGCGATCGAGTCTCTAAACAAAGAGACCTCCTGTCTCAAGTCCGATCCGACAGAGGAGACGCTTGCGAGCGCGGGGATGAACCGCGTGCTTCTCGCAATCCATGTTGATGATCCAAGCAGCAAATCTCCTGATCTCGACACACGAGATTTGATGTCTTCTTCACGAGCGAGGTGCATCGAAGTAGATGAAGATCCACGAGCAGATGATCGGGCAACATAACGACGACACTGCGACGATGGAGAACCTCTCCATGGCATCCATGGTGGACGGCCACATGAGAGGGAGAGAGAGGGATGACGTCTAGAGAGAAAGAGAGAGAGAGAGATGCTTCTCAAGCATTGTGTGTGTAAATTAGAGAGCATAGTATGTTTCTCTATTTATAGGGTTTTGGGATCCATGGATCTCAATCCATGGGACATATGAAATCAATGGATGAGATTGATTTATGTCAATCCGATGGTCAAGATTGTTGTTGGTAAAAACCAACAACTTTAGATTAAAATACAATTGACAAAATCAAATATAAATCAATCTAATAAATAAGGAGAGAATATGCATGGAGATCAAATCTCCCATGCATCATCAAGGTGGACGACCACCCATTCCAAATAGGACATGGGTGCCGCCCACCACATACCATGTAGGGCAATCTCTTGGAAATCCATGAGATTGCATACTTTCTTGCTTTTCTCCATTATTTATTTCCAACAACTTTTGTTGGTTATTTATTCATCAAAAATAATTCACAATTATATTTGAGAATATTGCAATCTTGCCATGGAAAAAATTGCGAATCATATTCACAACCCAAAACAACATATAATTTATATTGTCAATTAATTACACAATGTGTATCCAATACACATAATAATTAATCAACAAATGTAAATAATAATTAGCTATCTCTAATACATTATAAATCACATTTATAATATATTATGAATAATTGGATATTACTATCCACATTATTCTTATCCATGATAATTAAATCATATTTAATCATCTTGAATCTTTTTATCTCATGTGTTCAAATAATATGAATCACATTCACATTATTCACATCTTTGATAATTAAATCACATTCAATTATCTTAGATAACTCTCTTTATAATATGAATCAAATTCATATTAATCTTGATAATTAAATCACCTTTAATTATCCATTTTCTCAATGCTCGGATACATATTATCAATAATGAAATTATCCTGAACCCATTCAAGGATAATGCGCTTTCTCCCCGAATACTTGGAGATAAGGACAGGGCGATTGTATTGTTCCACGTATAGTGACATGGATATTGAGATCATATCTCAAATCCAGATTGCGGGCCTCCCATAGATGCTTGATTAAATCAAGCCCGCAAATCTAATCTTCTCATTGCATCTGAATCACATTCAAATCAATGTCCAACATTTGCACTAAGATCAGATTACTTCTCTACTGAGAGGAGTCACTAAAATCCAGACCCGTTTCATCACTCCCTAGGAATGGAAGCGTCATGGTTATACAATCGTTTATGATCACATCACCCTCAGGTATTCCTAATACCAGTACATCCTGCATACTGGAAGACTCAGAATAAACCCGAAGTATTAGATCAACTTTACACTGTCTACTTCAGGGTTCTATAAGTATGTTTCTCATTCGATCATTGGAAGTCAGTATCGATCATATACTTTCCAAAAGCATATATCATACCTAGGTCTTGATCATATACTTTCTAAAAGTATATATCAAACCTACAAATTCAGTCAAGCTTTCAAAGCGAGACGACCATGCGCTTGGAATTTGATTCTTCCCAATATCTCATGAGTGAGCTCATGTCTTCCGATTCAGTAACTGAACATGTATGATCCCTTTGAGAAATCGTACTGCTCATATGCCCTTATATGCACACCAGCGCACCGGTATATAGACCATGATTAGGTCATCAACCTATTGGTCTGCCAAATGTACATACTCAAACATATAGTAACACATCTGTCTCCGGTCAGAGGATGCGTGCCTGTATCGTGACAGCATACAATATAGGACTTTGGTTATCTCGATCACGTTAAGTCAACTCTTTGACCTAACTAATCTGACACCTTCGAATCTCTATTCCTATGTAGAGGACCTGCATCAAGAGGTCGGTCAGATATCGGCCTAACGAAGATAGGATTGCCATCTCCTACTCTGGCTGGAGATCATCTCTTAATAATCATTTGACGGTGCTTGACGAGTCCTCAATCTAACTCATTAGATATTCATCTAAGCACCAACCTCTATGATTCAATAATTGAATCAACAGCTGTATGATAATCAAGATGGCCATGGTACATAACCCTAATTGTAATAAGGGACCCATTATGCAAATTATTCATTCTTCATTTCAGATCAGGGAATGATATTCGCAATAACATTTATTGCATAATGGCTCACCGTGGGCTCGCATGTCCAACAATCTCCCACTAGCTCAAAGAGCCATTAATGGGCTAATCATTTAAACCCACACTCATGTGACAATCATAGGCTATTAAGAAAATAGCTAGGTAAGTTGATCAGTCACTCTGTTCCCGTGAGACTACGCCAAATCCTTTTACGGTACTTGCATATCCCCAGTACATTTCTCACATCTAATGCGAATGTTGCATCTCATGCAACCAATACTCAATCTTGTTAAAGCTATTATAGGGTCCTTGACACTATAGCTTAATAAATGTTATAACCAGTATTTCCATAATCCTTATCCGAATACCTTTATCCCTGGAGATCACTATCTCTAAAGGTATCCAAAGTCAAGACCTTTTAGATTACTATCTATAAAGTCTTAAGTATTTGAAGATAAGACTTTGAGATCACTATCTCAAAAATCTTATCAACTATGAAGATTTTGTTATTACTGTAATTAAGTGTTTTATTTTCATAGTGGGATTAGTAACAGTTTACTACTCCCACTGCATGGAAGACATCTGGTATTCGTACACATCTAGCATACACTCAGCTTCTCGTAACTGATGCATAAGTGCAAGCAGTTCTAGCATTCACTTCATCAATTCTTTGAGGTGCTATCCCTTCAGACAGGTCACTACCGCATCTTAAGGGAAGGAAGCCTTTCTTGGAATTTTCCAGAAAATGGAATAAGTCCATGGTGTATTACTAATGTGACGGTCCCAATACCCCCTTCTCTTTGCTTCTGAATGACTTCAGAATTAAGATCTAAGAGGTATCCTTGAGATCGTATCTCAAGGTATGGAACAACCAAATTATAAAACACTTATTATTTATTCATATACCATTCTAAATGATTAGAATAATATCTACAATTAGCACGATGAACACAATGGCACTCCCACTAAGCTTCACATGGTTCATCAAGATTTTATCTGAAATCACAACATTTACAATTTCATCAAATCTTATGCTCCAACTATAAGAAACTTATTGGAGTCCAAAGATGGAGTTCTTCAGCTAGCACATCTTGCTTTCCTCAATCTTGAAGCCATGGGGCTACTTCATATGAATATCCTCATAGAGGTATTCATAGAGGAATGCAATCTTGACTCACATCATGAAGAAGTCATAGTCAAGTTGTGTAGCTATAGTTAGCAATATTCTAATGGGTTAAAGCAAGGTCACTGGAGAGCAAGTCTCATCGTGAGCGATGTCTTCTCTTTGGTGTGTAGCTCATGACTACGAACCATGCTTTGAAGGTCTCTACCTTCTCATCAGGTTCCCTCTTTCTCTTGAAGATCCATTTATACCTTAATGGGTCTGACCCATATAAGTGGATCCTCGAGGGTCCATATACAACATTTGTATATGAAGTCTACATTAGACTTTTATTGCTAACATCCATCTTTCCATGTCATGATCCTCAGGAGCTTCATCACATGAAGTCCTATCCTTTTCAGACTCAACTGACACATGGAATCCATCCTCAAACTTATTTGAAGAGGTATTAATGTTTCATCTTTAATTGTCTATTTAGTTTCCGATTTTAGGAGCCTCATTATCTTCTCAAGATTAAATGAGTTCCTTTTCTTCATTTTCATCTTGATTCTCAAGAGAGTCGTCCTAGGAGAATCATATTCTCAAAGATGAGATCTTTTAAGAATCTCAAGGTCATAAAGTAGGTATCCAATACCATCCTTTATTTTCCTAATGAAGTAGCACTCTCTGGTGCTAGATTCCAGCTTACTAGCTTGGAACCTTATTAAGTATATAATGTAGTCTCTACCACATATACATATACCTGGAAACTAAGAGATAATTATGCTAAGATTAATCATTGATCAAATCATGTCACACATGATCAATTGCATCTCCCTACAACTCTATTGAGTTAAGGTTCATTAGGAGGGGTGAGATAGAAATGATATTCATATCTCTATAAGGTATTCTACGAATTCATCTAATAGGTACTGACTACCTGGATTAGAACAAATTCATTTAATCTTCCTTCAAACTTTGGTTCTAAACCAAAATTGTGAAATCTTTGAATATTTCAAATGTTTCTAAGAGAAGAGAAGAAATCTCATATCATACATAATCATCAATAGATATCACATATCCATAATGTTTATTATGATATATATGATTTAAATACATCAATATGTTTGAGATCCTGAATACCTTGACATCTTACACCTTTCCCAAAGAAGTGTGTATTGGACATTTTCACTCTTGAATACAATATTCACAAGTATGTAAGATTTGAACATTCAGACAATCTGAAGGTTCATCTCTTATCAGTCTATTGATTACATCAACAAACAAATGTCAAAAACATGATGCCAGATCATTATCAAATGATCTATGTCCTCCTATTGATCTTTAAAGGTTTAATTTTCAGTATTAGAAATCTTAATGAACCATTCATTAATTTTCTAATTTAGTGGAATCCTCTAGATGTTAGATTAGTATATGAAATATATATTCATCATAACTCTTTATGATAGATAAATTTCAGAATTCATGTTTATCTCCAACATTTAGAAATAAACAATAATGTATTCTATTATCTGGATCATAGAGACATTCTCTATGACTAAGGGCTCCCACTAAAATTGAGAAGTCTGTCAATTCAATAGAGATTGTTGCAACATTGGCATCAATATCCATGTAGAAGACTATAAACCTTAAGATCAAATTTCTAATATTCTAATACATATGCAACCAATTGCAAGTGTCATTAGAAGATTGAGATACAATTATTAGACTTTATCTTATCAAATAAGTAAGTCAATTTCAATGATTATATGCAGATTATTCGGATGCACTATCTGATTCCTTCTCTAAGGATTCTAGATAGATTTGATAGTCATACTATCAACACATCAACTTTTTGCAGTATTGGCATTCATCCAACTCTTTGGATGTCATATGGAAGTCACAGAAGTACAGTCAACTCTTTGACTATATTTCTTACTAGGGTCCAATCCATGCTTCCACTGCGCTCCCTTTTTCTATAAGCAACCAGTACTCAAGACCAAGGATCTCTTATGTTAAAATCAAAAATTTCACTGTAAGAGTACATGCTTCATTCAATTCATACAACATGAATATTATGAAGCATCATGAATGACTAGAGTATAGACAGTAGAAGGTTGACACTCATCGTATCTACATCCATCTAAACTCTTAAAATACTGGTTCAGGTAGGTACTCAAACAATTTGAATACATCATCTCTTATAGAGCCACCATTCTGCATGATGCAGAAAACCACATCAATCATGATTAAATGTTGAGCGCACATATGTATGCCAGAACATCTTCTTAGAATTTTATTATAAGGATTATATGATAATTACGATCATTATCGACATGTCACTTCAAAAGTACATTCGATGAGATCAAGACTTATAGAGACATACAAACCCTAGGGTTTCAGTCCTATTGTCTATTTAATTGTCATTCCTCATTATTATGAGGAAACTTGCACATCGCAACCACATACATTACGTGTCCAACTGCAAGTACAATATCTGGATCATGAGTCCAATCCATGATATTTTACTGGTTATTATTGAGTAAAACATTGAGTGGGTTTAATGAAGGATTACCTGAAATAAGGATTTTTCATAAGTTTATATTTATATATATATATATACATATTTTACTTTGATTTAGGAATTTTTATATCAAAGTTGTCTTGCCTTGTCAACACTGAAAGTTCATTCCCTTAGTCACTTTCAATGTATGAGATATACTTACCATTACAACTTAGCAAGAACTGGGATCTCCTTCCTTATCTTTGTTACATCCCAATAATATGAGAATCTGCGATAAAAAGAAGCGGGAACACATTCTGCCTTGCAAGTCCAACTTGCATCTCCCAATTCGGTCTTTAACACCCGGGCCCACCAATCCTAAGGTGATGTTGACCCATCGTTAATTGAACCAACCGTCAACAGGAATAGAACTCGCTATGCGCAATCCAATATCGCCCCAATAATATGAGTATCCGATATTGGGGTCACTACGCATACGACCTTACTCTTTCGAGGAGAAAAGAGCTCGATCCAGATGCGCTTGCATATAGGAGCTGTCACTTCGGACATGCGTCTCCAATATATAATCCCTGGCGACGGAACCCTTCGCCTTGACGGGAGACCATGGATGTCACTTATGTGATCCTCCATATCATATTCAAATTCTAATTAATTATCATGAATCATATTCACATAATTAGTTCTTCCAAGGGAAATAATAACTCTATTCATAATAGAGTGGTTTAATTGGATATAATTAATTCAATCAATTTAAATTAATTATAAATTCAATTCAATCAATCAAACTTGATTGCTATACTTGAATATATATGGTATTATTCTCAAAGTACGTATTAATTCGTATTTTAATAATTAGAAAAAATACAACTTATTCCCTCGGACATTATCCCAGCCCTACCCGTTATCATGGCCAGTGCAGGCAAGAGTGGGACGGACCACATACGTTGCAACCCGCTACCCCAGCGATCTCCAACTAGTCACCATATCCGCCTCGGGAAAGGATAATGCCAAATTGATTAATTTGTACTTGAGATGATCATCGGTTCTTCAACCGAAATTATACCATATAGTAATCAAAACAATTTTGATTATAAGGAAATTTGCTAGACAAATTCTCAATCCTATTCAAGGAAGGAGTTTGATGATTGTGTTTCCAATTATGATTTAGATCAAATCTAATCAATTAATTGGTTGAGGCCAAGTCAACTAAGGAAATAATCATCTTCCAATATTTCTCAAATATTTTCCATAATTATTTCTCGAAATTAACAATTAATTTCATTAATTGACAATCACATGGTTCTTGATTAGGAATGTAATTTCAGTAGTGACCCCTACTTACTAAAATTAGCATATCTCAATCATATTTAAATCCAAATTAGACAAAATCAATTTTCATGGATTGCTAATTTGATTTAGGACAGAACCCAAGTGATGTTTCACGTATTTCAAGGCAAGTCTAAACAGTAATTAACATTTTAATCACGTTCAGATCTACAGTTCCCGCGACAGTGCATACATGTTCATTAAAACAACCATATCTCGAGCATACGAAATACGATTTACGCAAACGCAGATCCCATGGTTTCCTTATTTAATGGGGAACAAATTTCAAGTATTAAATTCGTGTTTAAACAATTTAAATAGTGCCGAATTTATTTACTAAATAGATCTGCGAAATCAAATGCGATGAAAACTTTCGCGACCTTAACGAACCCAAGTCATCCTCGGTTAGCGAATTATATTCGAAACCATCGACCTAAGGCGATGATACCACTTGAGGGATATGGTTAGATCCTCAAGCGCATCACAGAAGCGTGAGCGTCGTGTCGAATACGACAAGGAGTGACTAGTCGCACTAGTTGCTCAATGCAGCGGAAATTAAAATTTTTCATACGACGATACCACATGATCCAAGAACACTTCTCGGATTGTTTCGTCTAAACCACAAACAAGTAATAGGATTACCTCTTGAAGCGTGGTTGCGATCGAGTCTCTAAACAAAGAGACCTCCTGTCTCAAGTCTGATCCGACGGAGGAGACGCTTGCGAGCGCGGGGATGAATCGCGTGCTTCTCGCAATCCATGTTGATGATCCAAGCGACAATTCTCCTGATCTCGACACAAGAGATCCGATGTCTTCTTCATGAGCAAGGTGCACCGAAGTAGACGGAGATCCACGAGCAGATGATCGGGCAGCATAACGACGACGCTACGGCGATGGAGAACCTCACCATGGCATCCATGGTGGACGGTCACATGAGAGGGAGAGAGAGGGCTGACGTCTAGAGAGAAAGAGAGAGATATGCTTCTCAAGCATTGTGTGTGTAAATTAGAGAGCATTGTATGCCTCTCTATTTATAGGGTTTTGGGATACATGGATCTCAATCCATGGGACATATGAAATCAATGGATGAGATTGATTTATGTCAATCCAATGGTCAAGATTGTTGTTGGTAAAAACCAACAACTTTAGATCAAAATATAATTGACAAAATCAAATATAAATCAATCTAATAAATAAGGAGAGAATATGCATGGAGATCGAATCTCCCATGCATCATCAAAGGGGACGGTCACCCACTCCAAATAGGACATGGGTGCCACCCACCACATACCATGTGGGGCAATCTCATGGAAATCCATGATATTGCATGCTTCCTTGATTTTCACCATTATTTATTTCCAACAACTTTTGTTGGTTATTTATTCATCAAAAATAATTCACAATCTTATTTGAGAATATTGCAATCTTGCCATGGAAAAAATTATGAATCATATTCACAACCCAAAACAACATATAATTTATATTGTCAATTAATTACACAATGTGTATCCAATACACATAATAATTAATCAACAAATGTAAATTATAATTAGCTCTCTCTAATACATTATAAATCACATTTATAATATATTATGAATAATTGGATATTAGTATCCACATTATTCTTATCCATTATAATTAAATCATATTTAATCATCTTGGATCTCTTTATCTCATGTGTTCAAATAATATGAATCACATTCACATTATTCACATCTTTGATAATTAAATCACATTCAATTATCTTAGATAACTCTCTTTATAATATGAAACAAATTCATATTAATATTGATAATTAAATCACCTTTAATTATTCATTTTCTCAATGCTCGGATACATATTATCAACAATGAAATTATCCTGAACCCATTCAAGGATAATGCGCTTTCTCCGCGAATACTTGGAGATAAGGACAGGGCGATTGTAATGTTCCACGTATAGTGACATGGATATTGAGATCTTATCTCAAATCCAGATCGCAGGCCTCCCATAGATGCTTCATTAAATCAAGACCGCAAATCTAATCTTCTCATTGCATCTGAATCACATTCATATCAATGTCCAACATTTAGACTAAGATCAGATTACTTCTCTACTGAGAGGAGTCACTAAAATCCAGACCCATTTCATCACTCCCTAGGAATGGAAGCGTCATGGTTATACAATCGTTTATGATCACATCACCCTCATGTATTCCTAATACCTGTACATAATGCATACTGGAAGACTCAGAATAAACCCAAAGTATTAGATCAACTTTACACTGTCTACTTCAGGGTTTTATCAGTAAGTTTCTCATTCGATCATTGGAAGTCAGTATCGATCATATACTTTCCAAAAGCATATATCATACCTAGGTCTTGATCATATACTTTCTAAAAGTATATATCAAACCTACAAATTCAGTCAAGCTTCCAAAGCGAGACGACCATGCGCATGGAATTTGATTCTTCCCAATATCTCATGAGTGAGCTCATGTCTTCCGATTCAGTAACTGAACCTGTATGATCCCTTTGAGAGATTGTATTACTCATATGCCCTTATATGCACACCAGCGCGTCGGTGTATAGACCTTGATTAGGTCATCAACCTATTGGTCTGCCAAATGTACATACTCAAACATATAGTAACACATCTGTCTCTGGTCAGAGGATGCGTGCCTGTATCGTGACAACATACAATATAGGACTTTGGTTATCTCGATCTCGTTAAGTCAACTCTTTGACCTAACTAATATGACACCTTCGAATCTCTATTCCTATGTAGAGGACCTGCATCAAGAGGTCGGTCAGATATCGGCTTAACTGAGATAGGATTGCCATCTCCTACTCTAGCCGGAGATCATCTCTTAATAATCATTTGACGGTGCTTGACGAGTCCTCAATCTAACTCATTAGATATTCATCTAAGCACCAGCCTCTACGATTCAATAATTGAATCAACAGCTGTATGATAATCTAGATGGCCATGGTACATAACCCTAATTGTACTATGGGACCCATTATGCAAATTATTCATTCTTCATTTCAGATCAGGGAATGATATTCGTAATAACATTTATTGCATAATGGCTTGCCGTGGGCTCGCATGTCCAACAATCTCCCACTAGCCTAAAGAGCCATTAATGGGCTAATCATTTAAACCCACACTCATGTGACAATCATAGGCTATTAAGAAAATAGCTAGTTAAGTTGATCAGTCACTCTATTCCCGCGAGACTACGCCAAGTCCTTTTACAGTACTTGCATATCCCAAGTAACAGTGCTCGCATCTAATGCGAATGTTGCATCTCATGCAACCAATACTCAATCTTGTTAAAGCTATTATAGGGTCCTTGACACTATAGCTTAATAATTGTTATAACCATTATTTCCATAATCCTTATCCGAATACCTTTATCCCTGGAGATCACTATCTTTAAAGGTTACCAAAGTCAAGATCTTTTAGATTACTATCTATAAAGTCTTAAGTATTTAAAGATAAGTGTTTGAGATCACTATCTCAAAAATCTTACATCTATGAAGATTTTGTTATTACTGCAATTAAGTGTTTTATTTTCATAGTGGGATTAGTAACAGTTTACTACTCCCACTGCATGGCAGACATCTGGTATTCGTACACATCCAGCATACACTCAGCTTCTCGTAACTGATGCACAAGTGCAAGCAGTTCTAGCATTCACTTTCTCAATTCTTTGAGGTGCTATCCCTTCAGACAGGTCACTACCACATCTTAAGGGAAGGAAGCCTTTCTTGGAATTTTCCAGAAAATGGAATAAGTCCAAGGTATATTACAAATGTGACGGTCCCAATACCCTCTTCTCTTTGCTTCTGAACGACTTCAGAATTAAGATCTAAGAGGTATCCTTGAGATCGTATCTCAAGGTATGGAACAACAAAATTATAAAACACTTATTATTTATTCTTATATCATTCTAAATGATTAGAATAATATCTACATTTAGCACGATGAACACAATGGCACTCCCACTAAGCTTCACATGGTTCATCAAGATTTTATCTAAAATCACAACATTTATAATTTCATCAAATCTTATGTTCCAACTATAAGAAACTTATTGGAGTCCAAAGATGGAGTTCTTCAGCTAGCACATATCCAAAATGTTTATTATGATATATATGATTTACATACATAAATATGTATGAGATCCTGAATACCTTGACATCTTACACCTTTCCCAAAGAAGTGTGTATTGGACATTTTCACTCTTGAATACAATATTCACAAGTATGTAAGATTTGAACATTCAGACAATCTAAAGGTTCATCTCTTATCAGTCTATTGATTACATCAACAAACAAATGTCCAAAACATGATGCCAGATCATTATCAAATGATCTATGTCCTCTTATTGATCTTTAAAGGTTTAATTTTTAGTATTAGAAATCTTAATGAACCATTCATTAATTTTCTAATTTAGTGGAATCCACTAGATGTTAGATTACTATCTGAAATATATATTCATCATAACTCTTTATGATAGATAAATTTCAGAATTCATGTTTATCTCCAACATTTAGAAATAAACAATAATGTATTCTATTATCTGGATCATAGAGACATTCTCTATGACTAAGGGCTCCCACTGAAATTGAGAAATCTTTCAATCCAATAGAGATTGTTGCAACAATTGCATCAATATCCATGTAGAAGACTATAAACCTTAAGATCAAATTTCTAATATTCTAATACATATGCAACCAATTGCAAGTGTCATTAGAAGATTGAGATACAATTATTAGACTTCATCTTATCAAATAAGTAAGTCAATTTCAATGATTATATGTAGATTATTCTGATGCACTATCCGATTCCTTCTTGAAGGATTCTAGAGAGATTTGATAGTCATACTATCAACACATCAACTTTTTGCAGTATTGGCATTCATCCAACTCTTTGGATGTCTTATGGAAGTCACAGAAGTACAGTCAACTCTTTGACTATATTTCTTACTTGGGTCCAACCCATGCTTCCACTGCGCTCCCTTTATCTATAAGCAACCATTACTCAAGACCAAGGATCTCTTATGTTAAAATCAAAAATTTCACTGTAAGAGTACATGCTTCATTCAATTCATACAATATGAATATTATGAAGCATCATGAATGACCGGAGTATATACAGTAGAATGATGACACTCATTGTATCTACATCCATCTAAACTCTTAAAATATTGGTTCAGGTAGGTACTCAAACAATTGGAATACATCATCTCTTATAGAGCCACCATTCTGCATGATGTAGAAAACCACATCAATCATGATTAAATGTTGAGCGCACATATGTATGCCAGAACATCTTCTTAGAATTTTATTATAAGGATTATATGATAATTACGATCATTATCGACATGTCACTTCAAAAGTACATTCGATGAGATCAAGACTTATAGAGACATACAAACCCTAGGGTTTCAGTCCTATTGTCTATTTAATTGTCATTCCTCATTATTATGAGGAAACTTGCACATCGCAACCACATACATTACGTGTCCAACTGCAAGTACAATATCTGGATCATGAGTCCAATCCATGATATTTTACTAGTTATTATTGAGTATAACATTGAGTGGGTTTAATGAAGGATTATCTGAAATACGAAATTTGCATAAGTGTGTATATATATATACACATATTTTACTTTGATTTAGGAATTTCTATATCAAAGTTGTCTTGCCTTGTCAACACTGAAAGTTCATTCCCATAGTCACTTTCAATGTAAGAGATATACTTACCATTATATCTCAACAAGATCTGGGATCTCCTTCCTTATCTTTGTTACATCCCAATAATATGAGAATCTGCAACTCTGATAAAAAGAAGCGGGAACACATTCTGCCTTGCAAGTCCAACTTGCATCTCCCAATTCGGTCTTTAACACCCGGGCCCACCACCCCTAAGGTGATGTTGACCCGTCGTTAATTGAACCAACTGTCAACAGGAATAGAACTCGCTATGCACAATCCAATATCGCCCCAATAATATGAGGATGAGATATTGGGGTCACTACGCATACGGCCTTACACTTTCGAGAAGCAAAGAGCCCGATCTAGGTGTGCTTGCATATAGGAGCTGTCACTTCGGACAGGCGTCTCCTATATACAATCCCTGGCGGCGGATCCCTTCGCCTTGACGGGAGACCATGGATGTCACTTATGTGATCTTCCATATCATATTCAAATTCTAATTAATTATCATGAATCATATTCACATAATTAATTCTTCCAAGGGAAATAATAACTCTATTCATAATAGAGTGGTTTAATTGGATATAATTAATTCAATCATATTAAATTAATTATCTATCCAATTCAATCAACCAAACTCGATTGTTATACTTGAATATATATGGTATTATTCTCAAAGTACGCATTAATTCGTATTTTAATAATTGGAAAAAATACAACTTAATCCCTCAGACATTATCCCGGCCCTACCCGCTGTCATGGCCAGTGCAAGCGAGAGTAGGAAGGACCACATACGTTGCAACCCGCTACCCCAACGATCTCCGACTAGTCACCATATCTGCCTCGGGAAAGGATAATGCCAAATTGATTAATTTGTACTTGAGATGATCATCGGTTCTTCAACCGAAATTATACTATATAGTAATCAAAATAATTTTGATTATAAGGAAATTTTCTAGACAAATTCCCAATCCTATTCAAGCAAGGAGTTTGATGATTGTGTTTCCAATTATGATTTAGATCAAATCTAATTAATTAATTGGTTGAGTCCAAGTCAACTAAGGAAATAATCATCTTCCAATATTTCTCAAATATTTTCCATAATTATTTCTCGAAATTAACAATTAATTTTATTAATTGACAATCACATGGTTCTTGATTAGTAATGTAATTTCAACAGTGACCCCTACTTACTAAAATTAGCATATCTCAATCATATTTAAATTCAAATTAGACAAAATCAATTTTCATGGATTGCTAATTTGATTTAGGACAGAACCCAAGTGATGTTACGCGCATTTCGAGGCAAGTATAAACAGTAATTAACATTTTAATCACGTTCAGATCTACAGTTCCCGCAACAGTGCATACATGTTCATTAAAACAACCATATCTCGAGCATACGAAATCCGATTTACGCAAACTCAGATCCTATGGTTTCCTTATTTAGTGGGGAACAAATTTCAAGTATTAGTGTTTAAACAATTTAAACAATGACGAATTTATTTACTAAACAGATCTGCAAAATCAAATGCAATGAAAACTTCTGCGACCTTAACGAACCCAAGTCGTCCTTGGTTAGCGAATCATATTTGAAAACATTGACCTAAGGCTCTGATACCACATGAAGGATATGGTTAGATCCTCAAGCGCATCACGGAAGCGTGAGCGTCGTATCGAATACGATGAGGAGCGACTAGTCGCACTAGTTGCTCGATGCGGCGGAAATTAAAAATTTCTATATGACGAAACCACATGATCCAAGAACACTTCTCGGATCATTTCGTCTAAACCACAAACAAGTAATAGGATTACCTCTTGAAGCGTGGTTGCGATCGAGTCTCTAAACAAAGAGACCACCTATCTCAAGTCCGATCCGACGGAGGAGACGCTTGCGAGCGCGTGGATGAACCGCGTGCTTCTCGCAATCCATGTTGATGATCCAAGCAGCAAATCTCCTGATCTCGACACACGAGATCCGACGTCTTCTTCACGAGCGAGATGCATTGAAGTAGACGGAGATCCACGAGCAGATGATCGGGCAGCATAACGACGACGCTGCGGTGATGGAGAACCTCTCCATGGCATCCATGGTGGACGACCACATGAGAGGGAGAGAGAGGATTGACGTCTAGAGAGAAAGAGAGAGAGAGATGCTTCTCAAGCATTGTGTGTGTAAATTAGAGAGCATGGTATGCCTCTCTATTTATAGGGTTTTGGGATCCATGGACCTCAATCCATGGGACATATGAAATCAATGGATGAGATTGATTTATCTCAATCCAATGGTCAAGATTGTTGTTGGTAAAAACCAACAACTTTAGATTAAAATATAATTGACAAAACCAAATATAAATCAATCTAATATATAAGGAGAGAATATGCATGGAGATCAAATCTCCCATGCATCATCAAGGTGGACGGCCACCCATTCCAAATAGGACATGGGTGCCGCCCACCACATACCATGTGGGGCAATCTCATGGAAATCCATGAGATTGCATGATTCCTTGATTTTCTCCATTATTTATTTCCAACAACTTTTGTTGGTTATTTATTCATCAAAAATAATTACAATTATATTTGAGAATATTGCAATCTTGCCATGGAAAAAATTGTGAATCATATTCACAACCCAAAACAACATATAATTTATATTGTCAATTAATTACACAATGTGTATCCAATACACATAATAATTAATCAACAAATGTAAATTATAATTAGCTCTCTCTAATACATTATAAATCACATTTATAATATATTATGAATAATTGGATATTAGTATCCACATTATTCTTATCCATGATAATTAAATCATATTTAATCATCTTGGATCTCTTTATCTCATGTGTTCAAATAATATGAATCACATTCACATTATTCACATCTTTGATAATTAAATCACATTCAATTCTCTTAGATAACTCTCTTTATAATATGAATCCAATTCATATTAATCTTGATAATTAAATCACCTTTAATTATCCATTTTCTCAATGCTCGGATACATATTATCAACAATGAAATTATCCTGAACCCATTCAAGGATAATGCGCTTTCTCCGTGAATACTTGGAGATAAGGACAGGGTGATTGTATTGTTCCACATATAGTGACATGGATATTGAGATCATATCTCAAATTCAGATCGTGGGCCTCCCATAGATGCTTGATTAAATCAAGGCCGCAAATATAATCTTCTCATTGCATCTGAATCACATTCAGATCAATGTCTAACATTTGGACTAAGATCAGATTACTTCTCTACTGAGAGGAGTCACTGATGAGGTAAAAAGATCGAGTTTCGCGGCCTTCACTTTTTAAAAGAAGAGAGTGAAGGTGTCGGTTGTAGCAGAAGCCGCGAAACAGATAGTGTTTCGATCTTTAGACCTATCAAACAAATTTACGGTTTTCTGTAGGAAAACCGTTCACTATTTATTTAACCAGGCAAGTGTTCCTGGGTCGAACTCAAGGAGGCAGAATATATTCCCTAATTTTTCTTCTCGTGATTTTATTTTAATTCTTCTCTAAGTCGGAATGCTTTTTGGTGATTTTTAATTTTTGTTATTTTTATTTAATTTTATTCTTTTCAAATTTTTATTTAATTTTCAAAAAGGGATATTTTTCAAAAGATTTATTTATTATATAATAGGTGGATAGAATATAGGTGATACTATATAGTATAGGTGAATGAGGTTCGAGCATCGTACTCGAACTACACAAGAAAACGAAACAAAACGAAGCGGTTTTCAAGAAAATCAAAACACGTGAAAAACTCGTCGAAAAGCCGTGAAAACTTTATACTATATAGCTGGGGTAGTTGTGTAACTACCTTCCAAGAATCGTCGAAATCCGAGGTCAAGAAAGCAAAATACAGCCCCTACAGCCCAGGGGCATAAGCGTAAAAAAAACTAATTAAAATGTTCTCAAATTGGTCCTCAGGGACTGTTCTGCAAGAAAACTAACAAACTATTACATTTAGGTCCCTGCGGAGGGACCTAATTGCAATTAATGAAAACTTGGGAGGCGGGTTGCAAATCTGGAAACCTGACTGGGTTTAAGATGTAAAATTCACACCGGTTCGCAATCAACGGCCGAGATTAAGACGTCCAGGCTCGAATCTGATGCTCCTCGCGGTGCCACGTGGCGCAAGCCTGTGCGCCCTCTGTTCTTGAGGTTGTTGGAGCTCTTCGCGGACGGCTTTCTTCTCCGATTTCTTCCGGCCGCTCCCCGACGATTCAGACGCTCCGGCGGGGCCAGAGGGGTGGCTCCTCCACCCCTCGAGCTCGCCCGCGGTAGGTTCGGCGGTGGCGAAGCTCTGAGCGACGGCGGTAGCTCGAAGAAGATGAAGTCTCGGCACTGGTGGCTTGATGGATGTTCTGGAGGTCCAACTTTGAGGACGAAGATCTCGTTGAATGTATGCTCAATGATCGATGTAAATGCCTTGCGTGAAACCTGGACCTGCAATGAAGATATGCATGTGCTCGATTCGTAATGAATCGACCGAGATATTAAGCAATCAAAGTCCAAAAATGGTGAAACATTACAACTCAAGCTTCAGCAACTACCAGAATGCATGAAGATGGTGAGAGTTTGAAATCAATTTGACAGCGATTTGGAAAATATTTGAAAGGATTTTTGATGTTGCATGAAAGATAGATGATTAGCCTATCTAAAACGACGATTAGCCACGCTAATCGTGGCTCGGATATCGAGAATTGAAATCACGAAATGGAGGAAATAGGTTTGTGAGTTCCAGGTGTATTACCTGGAAAAAGATGCTCGACGGTCGACCTTCGCCGGAGCTTCACGCTGCGATGGCGGCGATGCAAGGCTGAAGAACGCCTTGGAACTCTTCTCCGATGTACCCTCCTCCTCGCGAACGCCTTCGAGCGGAGCTGTCACCTCCTGAGCAAGCTAGGCGAGGCGAAGAAGATGGGGGTTCGGGCCACTGGAGCTGGAAAGCTTGGAGGCTGGAAAAGTTGTTTAAAAATGGCGACCTTGGGGGCTTTAAATAGGAGGGTTAACTTGGGCTCCAAGGTTAGATCGACGGTGGGCGAGTTAGAGGGTTGTTAGGAGTAGGGGACGAAGGGTCGAGATTGGCTGAAGGGGTTAAAGAGCGATCGGCATAAATGGAGAAGAAAGCCGTCCGAGCAAGAGTTAGGTGCAACAGGTTCTTGAAGAAGAAGCTCCAGGTGCTGACACATGTCAGCACCTGGTTCGCCCAGACCCTTTAAATACTTATAAATTAATTATAAAATAGATAATTACATTATTTCAAGTAGGTATAAATATAAGAAAGTTAAATAATTTTATTTTTTAAATTATGGTATAATTACTTTTAATAAATAATAAATATAATTTAAAATATAAATATTTTATTAATAAATATGTATTTATAAATAGGTTTTGAATTTTTAATTTAATAAATAATTAAGTAAAAATTGATTTTATATTTTATTAATTATTAGTGTATTAAATAAGGCTTATACGAATTTTTATGAATTTTTATGAATTAATTTACATATTTTAATAAATAAAATAAGTGTCTATATAGGTCAATTATACCTATATTTTGGGTTGTTTGATTTTATAAAAATAATAAATAGTCTCCAAAAATTATGAAATAATTTATTGGGAATCTACAAGATCATGAAATAATTTAAAAATTATAAAATTAAGAAAATAATAAATAAGGTGTGTTACATAAAATAAATAGCCCAGAAACCCCTTTGTCTTTTGGTCCCAAAACCGACTTTTTGCAAACGGACTCCGAATTCAGTGGAACTACCTTTATTAATTAGATAATATTATTTTATGAACTTTAAAGGTGAGTAGAGTGAAATTGGTGTTCGTATGAGGAAGTTATGATGTTCGGAAGTTGAGATTTTGATAAGTTGTAAGCTGGATTTCTTGGCATATTTACAGGGTAATATTTTTACTTATTTTTATATTTTTATTTACATTTTAATGAATAATTAGGAGAAAGATTTGATGAAAAATAATTTAAGATGAAATAATTAAAATTCTTTGAAGTTTTGGATTTATTTTATAAATAGTGAAGAGTGTGTATTCATGTGATAAATTATTTTTATTGGGTTTTCTTTCCTTATCTCCCCCTACTTATTGGTGTGTCGACCAATCCATGCTGACTTGGTCTCGGGGGTTAGGCTATAAATATATCTTACAATTATATTTATAGTTTAGGTCATATTACATATATATACGTATATTCCACATGCCTTTATCTTTCTTTTTCTGGTTCTTTATTTATTTACATGAATTTAGTGGTTAAAAGTGAATATTTACACATGAATGGGATTTTGTTAAAGTATGAGAATTAGTGAGTTTTTACATGTATTTGTTAAGGGTTTTAAGACAAAATGCGACAGAAAAGTTACTGAATCATGGATTCATCAGTCACTAAAATCCAGACCTGTTTCATCACTCCCTAGGAATGGAAGCGTCATGGTTATACAATCGTTTATGATCACATCACCCTCAGGTATTCCTAATACCTGTACATCCTACATACTGGATGACTCAGAATAAACCTGAAGTATTAGATCAACTTTACACTCTCTACTTCAGGGTTCTATCACTAAGTTTCTCATTCGATCATTGGAAGTCAATATCGATCATATACTTTGCAAAAGCATATATCATACCTAGGTCTTGATCATATACTTTCTAAAAGTATATATCAAACCTACAAATTCAGTCAAGCTTCCAAAGCGAGACGACCATGCGCATGAAATTTGATTCTTCCCAATATCTCATGAGTGAGCTCATGTCTTCCGATTTAGTAACTGAACCTGTGTGATTCCTTTGAGAGATCGTATTACTCATATGCCCTTATATGCACACCAGTGCACCGGTGTATAGACCTTGATTAGGTCATCAACCTATTGGTCTGCCAAATGTACATACTCAAACATATAGTAACACATCTGTCTCCGGTCAGAGGATGCGTGCCTGTATCGTGACAGCATACAATATAGGGCTTTGGTTATCTCGATCTCATTAAGTCAACTCTTTGACCTAACTAATCTGACACCTCCGAATCTCTATTCCTATGCAGAGGACCTGCATCAAGAGGTCGGTCAGATATCGGTTTAACTGAGATAGGATTGCCATCTCCTACTCTGGCTGGAGATCATCTCTTAATAATCATTTGACGGTGCTTGACGAGTCCTCAATCTAACTCATTAGATATTCATCTAAGCACCAGCCTCTATGATTCAATAATTGCATCAACAACTGTATGATAATCAAGATGGCCATGGTACATAACCCTAATTGTACTAAGGGACCCATTATGCAAATTATTCATTCTTCATTTCAGATCAGGTAATGATATCCGCAATAACATTTATTGCATAATGGCTCGCCGTGGGCTCGCATGTCCAACATATATAGCTATATATATGCATATATAAGCTATATAGGGTATTTAATTATAAATATAGTTATAAACAACTAAAAATTACAAAATAAATATTTTTGAGATTATCAAATATTCTTATGTTATATGAATTTTTTGGAGATTTTTGCTAATTTTTATCTATTTTTAAAATAAAAATATCCCAAAATAGGAAATAAATAAGTAGGTCGGATTGTTTTCAGGATTAGAAATAGAAAATAGGTCCAAAATTTCTCAAAACAATGTTAATACATAGAAAATAGTATATATAAAAATATAGGATTGAAAACTATTTTTTAGGTTTTTTGAAAATATTTTAGAATTTTTTTAGGGTTTGGAAGGGTTTTTCTTTTTTTAGTTCTATTTTGATATTTTTTAATTATTTATCTATAGTGATAAAATATAGTAATAAATAGTAGGTAACTTTTTTGGAATTTTAAAATAGGTTTTTTTTATTTTTCAAGTCAAACTTGGAATAAAAATGTAACTTCCTGATTTTTAATGAATAAAAAATGCATGAAAAATGATAGACGAAATACATGGCATGAATGAGCATTTAATGAGGCATCTCCTTCTATTTTTGCATATTTTGGAGCACGAGAAGTATTTATAGAAAATAGAAAAGAAAAAATATAAATAATACAAGCTAGTAGGGGTATATTTGCAACTTGCAATAAGTTCGAGGGGGAGCATGCCAAAATACCAGAACTTGATTTTTATATATTAAATCACAATAACAAAATATGGAGGGGTACAAGTATAATTTTCCCAACTTACGTAGGGGCTATGTGATCTAAGTTAGCATTGGACTAAATTGCAATATTCAAGAAATATCAGGGCTTGGTTGTAATTTTTCCACAAACTTTTACACGTAATAAAATATTAACAATAATTTTTAATAAATACGAAAAGGTCAAGGGGGTATGTGCAATTTTACCTACTTAACGCCCGTTCATGGGGCCATGCCATGTGTACCACGTGGACGATCGGGTGGCTGTGGCGACACAATGCTTCATCGGACACGGAGGGTTGCGATTAGATCTGGAAATGGGTCCTTGATCCAACAACATTCAAGGGTGTTGGAGGAAAAACCAAGAACATTGGCAGGGCTCGCTTCAATCACTCAATGCTCCTCCGTCCGGTGTGCTCTCCTCGATGTGACGACAGCTCTGGTTCACTGATGGCGCTCTGCACATGCTGTTAGGCACCGAGGAGGTCCAGATCGAACGATGGAGGATCTAGAACTTCAATCTGTTTCAAGTGACCTGAAGGTGCTCCAGGTCTTCATCTTCATTCTAGATGGGCCCTCGAATCCACAGACATGCATAAAAAAAGTCACTGGATCAAGGTGAAGATCCTTGGCCCAAGAATGAAGCTGGAAGTTGCATGGAATGGAGGGGAGGGAAAGCTCCAATGAAGGCAAAGGAGTGAGCTTCAAATCACCTAGATTCATGTAAAATTGAGGATGAAATGATAGGGCTTTTGCAAAGAAGGCGATAAGGAGTGAAATGGGATGGTTGGACATGCGATTAAACAATCGGAGGATGGGTTATTTGGCATGGATCTTAAGCTCCAGGTCAAAGAGAGATTCCTAATTAACCTAATCTACGATATTAAACTGGAAATTAACTTTAATAAATAGAAAGTTATGCTAAGTTTATCTAGGATTAACTGAAAGATGACCTCGATTTGGGCAAGGGCTGACGAAGCAAAACCTACCGGTCGAGATGGCCGAAGATAGTTGGATTGTGCTCCTCCATTGTTTCTCCTCGCTGTGAACCCGCCCGTTCGATTGCTATCATCAAGGGAAATCGCTCCAATAGGTCTGATGGGCTAATAACGAATGTAGGAGTGTGATTAACGGGCAAAAAGATGGAGATGGGTGCAATTTATAAAAGATGAAGGTTGTGACTTTGATGCGAGGTGGCGTGCGAGGGATGAAGGATTGGTCGAAGAGAATGGGTCAACGTGGGTGTTGAGGTGCATGCTATGGAAGGGTGGAAGGCTCGAGGTAGATGAGTGCATGGTTGTTGAGTGAAAATGGGGAGAAGTTGAGGGTTCATGTGATGTCTGACAAGTAAGACAGCTAGGAAGGACAATTGATCGGAGGTAAACTGTTAGATGTCTCTGGTTGGTCCAAAAATACTTTGTAAAAGCATTTAAATATAATAAATGATCTATCTAAAACTTTCTTAAACATAAAAATGTTTCTAATTTTATGTAATATTTAATTCCTATTTTTTATTTAACTTTTCAAGGCTATTTATTGCATGCTATTTTTTGATTTTTACCCCACAAACCCTATAAACTTTGCCAATTACCTCCTCAACCTTTGAAACAACGTGTCCCCCCGTTCAACCCCATAAACTTACTCCATCTTACCCTGATGAATACTCATTCATCACTCTTTATTCTTATATTTTAGCTACAAAAACCTTTGCAAATGCATGTATATATTTGTAAATACAAATAATTACCAAAAAGCATGCATAGTGTAAAAAGTAATAATTAGCATGTTTTTGTGCAAAAATAAAAGAATAAAGAATTAAAAGAAAAAGAGGGAAATATTTAGAATAAATATTGAGTAACCTAATCCCAAGGGAGGGCTCAGCATGGGCCTGACCGCATAAAAGCCAAAGTAGAGAGAGATAGGGAGCTCATGTGTGTAAATATACCTGTAAATACAATAATAATATTTTCCTCTAAAAATGAAATAAAATGGGTTTGTATATAGATGTAAATATTTGTAAATATAAAATCCAAATAAAAATAGAAAAATTAAAAAGAAAATAAAAAAATATATTCACTTGTATATATTCACCTTGTACATAACACAACTATCCCTATTTATTTAGCCTTGTAAATAAATAAATTAAAATCCCTAAAATTTTGCATATATTCTATATTTTATGGTGTAAATAAATAAAATAAAAACTATAAAAACAAAAATCAAATAAAAAGAACAAAATTAAAAACCAAAAAGAACATTGTATATATACCATGTATATAAATGTAAATAGCTATTTATTTTACCCTTGTAAATAAAAAATAAAAATAAATTAAAAACATCAAAATATTCATAATTTTATGCTATAAATAAATAAAATATAAAATGGGAATAAAAATGTACAAAAATAATTAATTAAAAATCAAAAATTAAAAACCCATATTGTATATATACCTATATATAGCACTAGAATGTAAATACCTTATTTTTATTTCAAAAAATTAATTACAAATCACAAAAAAATCTGAAAAAATAAACAAACCTTTTTCATGTTTTAAGTTTTTCCTAAATCGTCCATTTTCTATTTTTAAATGATTTTTTAAATCATTTCCACATGGCCAGCTCTCATTGGTCCACGGGGGACGTTGACCCCCCGGTCAACTTCCCCCCTTGGACCACTTCCGATGGGTCCTTGACGCCCAACCCAATTTCGCCAAATTTTTGTGTCATGACCCGATTGCCCAATCCGCAAATCCCGGGCTCTCCTTCTTCCTTGTGCATCCGAGATCCACGCCCGATCATCCGTGTGGGGATCCACGCTTCGTGGAACCCTGCCCGACCTCCTTTTCTCGGACCTGCACTCGTATATAGCCAGAGCTCCGCCTCCATTTCATTCTATCTTTGGATCATTTCACTCCACCCCAGGACCTCCATCGCCACCGTGAGAGTGACAGCTCGCTTCCGACCATGTCGCAGCGAGGAGGGAGTGGACGGGCCTCTAATCTGACAGCTACACACCGTCGTGCGATGCCTGGAGGTGGTGCTCGAGCCTCGGACACCGACTGCCCTTGTGGCTAGGACCTGGAGCATCCCTAGCTCCTCCACAGTCGACTCCATCCAGCAGGTAGTCCCAGTTCTTTCCCTATTTCTTTAATTTTGCTTTTCGCCCAATTCGTTCCGTCGCCGTCCATCACTGATTCCGACCACCCTCACCTTTGTCCCAATCATCGGAGTCGCCCATCATCTCCGCCCTTCCTCCACGCACATTCTCCACCCACTCATCCAACCCAGTTCGCACAGAAACTGGGATCGGGGCTCCTTCACCGTCGCTTCGCCGGAGCCCCTTCATTCCGATGCACTGTTCACCTGCACCACCCCTAACCGGGTCGAGGCACTTTGCCCTCGACCCAGGAGCTCATTGCTTGTCTTTGCAAGTTCATCTGAGCCCATCTGAGGGCTTCGACTCTTTGGAGCAGCAGCTCCTCCTCCGCCGACGTCGCATGAGCTCTCTGGAGCCCCACTGCATCATCAGAGAGGACTATTAGACGCGGGAGGCCCAGGCGAACCTTCTCCGATCTTCAGCAGCCAGCGAGGAGGGTCACCGTTCGCCGGCCGCTTATTCTTCGTGCACCCTTCACAGCCGTCCGATCATCCCCCAGCTCCAATTCAGATCAGATCCGCCCATTTGAGGAGCTGCCAGCACCGTCAGATCCTTAGAGGAGTGATCGTGACCGTCGACTCAGCGAGGCTTAGCCACAGCGGCTCATAGCCGTCTGATTCCCCACGTGGCACGTCCTCTGCCGTTCGATAGCACCGAGGGCTCCTTTGCTGGGCGCCACCCACCCCCGACCGTTGGATCTCACACGTGGCGCCCATCTGACCCTCGACTTAATAAAGGGTAAATATCTCTTAGGCCCTTAGATTTTTAGTTTTTAAACTTTAGTCCTGTATATATTTTAGAAACTTTATTTTAGTTTGGTAATTTGCATAGAGGACCCTGTCGTTTCCTGTATTTACTTTTATACCCCTGTTTGTAGTGGAACACGTGCTTCGACATGTGCTTTTGTGGGTTAATTGCATGTATAGGCTGATTGTTTCAGGGTGTTAATGAATGAAAACATGTTTTTAGTAATTGCATAAATGCCCCTGTGAATGCTTTATTTGTGCATGTGCGTTATATAGTGGGTAATTTACACTGAAGCCCCTGGACTTTTAGTACGTGTTACTAAATAGTCCAGGGACTTAAGTCTTCTTGCAATTTGGTCCCTGAGTGCCCAGGTCACGCGCCTCGCGCGTGCATTCTTGGAGAATTTGCACCGGACCCCGTGGAACTTGTTTGAATTGCGTACATGTCCCTATGCACTATACCTTTGTTTTTGATTTTAATAAAATAGCAAACCAACTCCAAATTTGACGAAAATTGGACACATGGCTCCTGCCACAGTGTAAAATTTTCTCTAAATTTTGGAGACATTTTTTATTATTTTTGATATTTTTAAAAATTCAAAAACAAGCATTTTTGTTATTGCCTAGCTTTAAAAATCACAAAAAAATATTAAATCACTTTAAAAATTACAAAAAAATTATACCATGTTTGTTTTGCCTTACTCGATTTTCTGACTAATTTTGGTCATTTTTGGCTTTATAAAACCTATAAAAATTACAAAACCCCATAAAACCCATAAAAATTCTAATAAATAATTAAAAAATCAAACATTAATAATTCTGGTGCCTAAATTTTCCTTGTATTTTCTTCTTTACAGGAAAATTACTCAGACCTTGATAGGGCCATTTTGCACTTTAATTTGGCCCTCCAAGTTTGACTAGACAGTGCCTTTATTTTTAAGTCTTGTTTTATTTTTATAAAATTCCCTAAAAATCAGAAAATCACCAAAAATTAACCAAAAACAATTTGAATTTTTGGATGACTTTTGAGTAGTTAAATAATTGTTTGTAGTTCTTGATTTATTGCTTTTCTATTTTCTTTATTAAATTAAAAATCCAAAAAAATTTAAAAACATTAAAAATCCACCAAAAAGCCTTCTCTTTTATTTTATTTTTCTTTTTGCCTACTTCGTAGGCCGCGAGACCATCACGTGCTCCTTGTGTTCGACCCTGGTAGCTATACCAGGTTAATCCTATAGCAAGACCGCTACTTTGAGCTTGTTTGATTTTTACCTTATTTTGGTGGTCTATATTTTTCTCGATTGATCGCGCTTGGTTACTTGGGTCACAACGACCCTTGATTATCTTAACCCGAGTTGTCAGGCGTGTCATCAGAATGGCGCCGTTGCCGGGGAGCACGGCTTAGTAGTCGTCTTATTTTTCATTTTCTTTTTCTTTTCTTTTTCGCGGCTTTCCGCGGCTCTTTCTGAGCCCGTGGCTTTTCGCAGCTTTTTATTTTTCCTTTATTTTTGTTTTATTTTATTTTCTTTTCTTTTCTTTTATTTTTGTTTTTGTTTGATTTTTCTTGTTTATTTTATTTGTCATTTTTTTTTGCATATATACCCCCGTTTCATTTCATTTACTTTTGCTGCTTTTATTTGAGTATTTTACTTGGTATTTGACACTCTGTTAATTTCTTGCGAGGGCCCGAGGACCGAGGCGGCGACTCTCGAGTAGCCGGCGCAACCGCGGGATTCGGAGGCGGCTCCCTTCTGCACGGAGCCACAGGAGAGCGTGAGAGAGTAGCTGAGCGGGAGAGGCTTAGATTAGATTTTATTTCTGTCATTAGAATTGTTGTAATAATACAGGGACAGGACAACTTGGACTTGGACTTAACACTTTCTCGGGTCTGTTTCACCGAGCACCGGTGTGCTCGGGGGACCCTTAGGTTTTTCACGGCTTTTTACGTGGCTTTTAGTTTTTCACTGCCTTTTTCGGTTTCACGCGGTTTTTATCAAGCCCCTAGCCTTAGGAATTTCTGTTGATTGTGCCGTAATTAGTAGGATCCAAATACCTAATTATCTGCATGTACCTATAGTTCGTTAATTGGACCTACTAATAAAAAGTTAATAAAAATAGCTAACTCACTTCTTTCGAGCCTACGTGCCCCAGCCTGCCCTGCCAAGCGCTGCTTCTGAACCCGATTTGTCGGAAGGAGGAGGGGTAGACCGAGACCGGACTCTTTGGATCGGAGGCTGGTGACCAGCTAGACGGTTCTATCGAGTAGAAGTTGCTATTTAGGGACTCGGTTTCTTGCTTGCACCATTTAGGTAGTTTTATTTCTGTCTTTTAATTTTACGCGGATCATATTGCATGTAGACTGCTGGAGTCAGGTACGCATCTCTGCGCATCAGCTTTTTCGTCTTCTCCCCCTATATTTGACTTAATAACCAGGAGAATCGAAAAATTTGTTAGGCGTTTTTGCTTTTATTGAAAAATACCTAAAAAGAAAAACAATAAAATTGGGACTGCTAATACTATTGACCCTAAAAGACACTTGACTTAAAAACTTGTCTTGGGGAGAGCAACCCCCTCATTATTTGGTTTGATTGTGCGAGAGAGTGACCCCCGGTACTCTTCTCGACTGATTACCGACTACTTCTATGCGGGACAGTCGGTTGGGAACGTATCAGGTATCCCAACAGGTCACGTAATCGCTCTGATATCTTGATTGTTCACCAAAATAAAATTGACAAGATAAATTGACCGAGCCTTTACGGTCTTCAGCTCGCGTTGCGTTGGTGAACTTGGGGGTTTGCTTGTGATCATAGTTTTTCCAGATCTCATCCGCCTTACTCGCCACATCAAGATGATGGGCAGACGATCTCTTAGGTAGCCTCTGGCTGCACCGCTTTCGGGCGCGTCTACCCGTTCATCTAGGTTGGTTCAAGAGAGCCAAGACGCGCTCTCCGAACCCGAGTATGATTCCACCCTGTTCCCCCTCGATCCCCTTTCTTTCGGTTCTGAGAGACCAGTGCCAGAGGAGAGACTAGCACATTTATCGGCACCTGAGTTTGGATTGTTTGATTTTGCAGAGACTATGGTCAGCAGTTCCGATGATCGCAGTAGAGGTCCACAGCCCGAGCATTTTGTTCTGGACCAGGGTGCGATCAACTCCACCCTAATCGCCTCCCTCGAGACAGTGCAGCAGCAGTTGAGGGATCAGGGAGCATTCATGCTAGATATGAGGAGCAAGATGGAGGAGATGAGAGCAGAGCGAGAGCAGCGTAGAGACAGGCCAAGGATCCCAGATGATGCAGCAGCCGCAGCGGCCGCAGCCGCAGTGGCAGCCGCCGCGGCAGGAGCAGAGCAACCGAGACCAATGTGGGAGTTGCACAACCCCGGATCGACACTGATGCATCACTGGGTTGTGCTACCAGCTATAGTGGGGGACTTCAAGTTCCCCCCGAACACCTTGCAGCTCCTCCCCCGTTTCCATGGGCTCGCCACCGAGGAGCCTCATCTCAACCTCCAGGAGTTTCTGATGATCTGCAGCACCGTCCACGACCGTCAGGTGGACCAAGACACCATCAGGATGATTGCCTTCCCCTTCTCCTTAGCTGACAGAGCAGCCACCTGGATGAAGCATTTGGGGAAGTTCGTCTACACTTGGGAGCAGCTCCGCACCGAGTACTTGCATAAGTACTATCCACTCGGGCGGACCAATGCCGCTAGATCCCTGATCAGCAACTTCTCCATGCTCCCCAACGAGCAGTTCCACGAGGCATGGGAGAGGTTCATAGAGCTGACAGACAGATGCCCGCACCACAACATTTCCAAGCCGAACCTAGTTCAGAGCTTTTTCAGCGGGCTGACACCAGAGCTTCAGGGCTTAATGAATGCTTCTTGTGGCGGGTCTTACTTCGCTAAGGATCACGACCAGGTCTGGGCCATCTACGAGGAGATGGCTGAGAACTACATGGTGATGTCCTAGACTCGGTTATACACTCAGGGCATACCCCAGCAGCCACAGACCGTGTAGTACCAGAGGATAGCACGGGTCGACGCCGGTCCTTCCAGTTCGTCCGCGGTAGCAGCAGCACAGGCTGAGTCTTCAGCTGCAGACATGGGGATCATCAGCGAGAAGCTGGACCGGATGGAGATCATAGAGAAGAAGCAGTGCCAGGGCATCACGCAGATGGAGCAGATGGCACAGACTCTTAGTGACCTAAAGACACAGCTCATGTGTCTCCAGGAGGCACAGACGGCTTCCCAGCCCCATCTTCAGGCACGAGGCGATCTGAGTAGCTCTGGCAGCTCGTCCCAGCACTCCAGCTCCCACCAGCAGCCTAGACAGGTTCACCTTGTACAAGCGGAGCCGTACCAGCAGCCGCAACCCACCTACCAGTCACCGCCATCTTCAGACATGCAGATGGTGGTATACCAGCCGGATCAGCCTCTGGCAGTGCTCCCGCCACCCCAGTATGATGCAGAACCATTGATGGATGTCAACAGGATTTGATATGAATGCCCCCAGCCCGGGTATCCAACGAGACCATCCCGGATTCCTTTGGGGGATCGGAGGTGCCCAGCCCCAGCAGCAACCGTCAGGACAGGGTGACCAGTACAGCCATCAGAGAGAGCAGCAGCAGCCCCCAGTGTACCCACAGCCACAGCAGCAGCAGTCACAGTATGCTCCTCGACCCTATTAGCAGGGTCAACCGTGGAGGCGTGATCAGCCTCATCAGCCGCAGCATCAACCACATTCTTACCCCTCTCAGCCACAGCAGCAGTTCCAACAGCCTCACTACCAGAGAGGCTACCCGTCGGGCTCGCATGAGAGCCCTGTCTTGGATGATATAGCCTGCCTTATCACCGATCAGCAGGCTACTTTCTGACGGGAGATGGACGAGTTCCGCCAGGAGATGCGGGACATCGTGAGAGGGAAGGCCGCCATCCCTACCCAGATTGAGCCGAATCCCAATAATCTGAAGAGGAAATCTGAGCAGGTAGTTTGCACTGAGTATGCCACTCCTAGTGATGCATTTGGTGATATGTCTGCATATCTTTTTGATACTGATTTTGTCACACTTAGGAGCGGTAGGATGCCAGCAGGCGACGCCTCGTCTGAGCGACACCCTGAGGATCCACCCAGAGCGCCTGACGAGGAGGAGGAGAGCGGTACTGAGGCCGCTAGAGATGATGATGGTGGTACTGATGCCACCAAGGATGCTGATTCCACGGGCGGTACCGAGGCCATCGTTTCACCAGTTGGAGGAGGTGGTACTGAGGCCACCCCTGATGCCGAGCCAGAGCGCGGTACTGAGGCCGCGAGTCTTCCAGCTGATGGTGGTACTGAGGCCACCCGTGTTCATTCTGAGAGACCTGTTGTTTTTCCTACTTCTAATGTATCTCGGAAAATTTCTGTGAATAAAGGAAAGGGTTTATTTTCTTCTGGTCCCACTGTAGTGCATGATGTATGTGTGGATCCGGTCATTGAACCGTCTAGACCCTTTCCTAGTCCTTCATCTGAGAAGGACCCTGTGATCCCCTTCCCTAGAGCCCTTTAGATGGAGAAGGGGAAGAAAAATGAAAATCCCAAAAAGAAAGAGCAGGAAGAGTTCAGCCAGCAGATGATAGATCAGTTTCACATACAGCTAACTCTTCAGGAGGCTTTGCAGCACATTCCTCTTCTTCAACGTTCCCTTAGAGACAGGACTACAGTCAGGAGGAAGAGGAGGAACCACCACTCAGAGATCCATGTGTTGACGAAAGCCACTTGTTTCGCGATCCAGAACCGTCTGCCGGCCAAGAGGCCAGATTCAGGAGCCCCATATGTCAGATGCCACATCAGAGAGCAGAGGTTCGACCGTACTCTATTAGATAGCGGATCGTCGATCACCCTCCTTCCGGCAGCCCTTCTCGACCGCTTCAAGTTGGGCACTCTTAGACAGAGCAGGATAGTCCTTCAGTTTGCTGATCAATCTGTCAAGAGGCCGAAGGGGTTGTTGCGAGACGTTGTCGTCACTATTCAGGGCCTGCAATACCCCGTGGACTTCGTAGTATTGGACATGGAGATCCCTGATTCAGTGACCGATACCCCCATCATTCTCGGTCGTTCGTTCTTGGCCACAGCCAAGGCGGTCACTGACCATGATAGCGGGAAGGTATACTTTTGCATCGAGGGCGAAAGTGTACAAATAGAGACGGTCGAGGACAACAGAGCCAGAGACAGATCATGCTCAGAAATCACTTCAGATACAGAGCAAATGACAGATGCCGGGCTAGAGATCCACCAGGACTGTGACTTTGTGATCACAGATGACGAGGCAGTTTGGGCAGACCCAGCAGCATAGGCCATCCTCTCATTTTCAGATTCCGCTGATGCAGAGACGACAGCAGAGGAGAGCTTGGAGAGCACATTCCTGGTCCATGATACTTCAGAGGCAGCAGAGCCGGTTCTCAACCGCGAGATAGATTCTTGTGATGATGGTGGTGCTGATGCCACCATAGATGATATAGATCCCTCGGAGTCAGAGTCTGATTGGGCAGATTATGATGATTATATGCCAGACCTGACTTCCACTGAGCCTGCAGATGAGGAGGAGGTAGATGCCGAGCAGAGCAGAGACAGTCCAGTCGGGCAGCCTTCTCCAGTTCTTGAGAGTGACAGAGAGTTTCAGTTCTCCCATGTAGATTTGGCAGCGTTCACGCAAACTTTTCAGAGGCCAGATCCACCAGCACCCAGTTGTCCAGAGCTGAAGCCGCTTCCTACATCGCTGAAGTATAGGTTCCTTGCGGGCGAGCATGAGATGTACCCAGTCATTATCTCCGCCGATTTGACTGGAGAGCAAGAATCCCGTCTGATGGGGGTTCTTGAAAAGAACCGCAAGGCGATTGGATGGAGCGTAGCAGATCTCCAGGGGATAAGTCCGGCCTTGTGCTCTTACCATATCTATCTCGAAGATGAGGCAAAGCCGTCGCGTGAGTTCCAGCGGCGGCTGAACCCGAATCTGAGAGAGGTTGTCATGAAGGAGATATCGAAATGGTAGAGCGCCGATTTTATCTACCCCCATCTCCGACTCCAAGTGGGTCAACCCTTTGCATGTGTTGCCCAAGAAGACGGGCATCACTACAGTGATCAGTGAGTCTGGAGAGGAGATTGCTACACGAGTACCCACTTCTTGGTGGGTCTGCGTTGACTACAGGAGACTCAACCAGGCCACCAAGAAGGATCATTTTCCCCTGCCCTTTATTGATCAGATTATTGAGACACTGGCGGGGAAGAGCCACCAATGTTTTCTGGATGGGTACTCGGGCTACAACCAGGTGGCCATCGCTCTCGAGGACCAGGAAAGACCACTTTACCTGTCCCTTCGGCACATACGCCTTTCGACGCATGCCATTTGGGCTATGCAATGCCCCTGTGACCTTTTAGAGATGCATGATGTCGATCTTTTCGGACATGGTAGGGGAGTGCTTGGAGGTCTTCATGGATGATTTCTGTTTACGGTGACGGATTTGACTCCTGACTTGACTGCCTAGACCAAGTGCTTCAGCGATGTATAGGGTTCACTTGGTGCTATCTTGGGAGAAGAGTCACTTCATGGTGACTCAAGGGACGGTGCTTGGCCATATCATCTCCAACAGGGGCATGGAGGTTGATCTGGCCAAGGTAGATGTCATTAGAAAGCTCGCACCGCCGTCCAATTTGCGGCAGTTACGGTCATTCCTGGGGTACTTCGGTTTCTACCGACGATTCATTCATGATTTCAGCAGGATTGCCCGACCGTTGACTGACCTGCTGACGAAAGACACCGAGTTCCTTGTCGATGATAAGTGTCTTTCGTCCTTCGAGACTCTCAAGAGATGTGTTATTGAGGCTCTTGTTCTTCAGCCGCCTGATTGGTCTCTCCCATTCGAGATCATGACGGATGCCTTCGATTTTGCCGTGGGGGCCGTTCTGGGACAGAGGAGGGATGGAGTCCCATTTGCTATCCACTACGCTAGCCGCATATTGGATTCCGCGCAGTGGAACTAAACAATCACAGAGAAGGAGATGCTAGCCGTAGTTTTCGCCCTAGATAAGTTCAGATCGTACATTATTGGATCTAGAGTGACCCTGTTTACTGACCATACCGCCATCAGGTACCTCATGGCAAAGAAGGATGCCAAGGCCAGACTGACTAGATGGATCCTTCTACTCCATGGGTTTGACATTGAGATCAAGGATAAGCCTGGAGTCAAGAATGTGGTGGCGGATCATCTCTCCCGATTAGATCATCTTGAGGATTCTGAGCAGATAGACCATATTTGTGAGACCTTCCCAGATGAGGCGATCCTTGCTATCGCCTCACTCCCGTGGTATGCCGATATTGTGAACTTTCTTGTTGCTAAGAAAGTCCCACAAGGTTGGCCCAGGCAGAGGCTTGAGACCTTCCTCGCGAAGGCCAAGTCCTACCACTGGGAGGATCCCATCCTTTACCACAAAGGAGGGGATAGCGTCTGGCGTAGGTGCATTCCTCAGGAGGAGCACCATAGCATCCTCACTTACTGCCACAAGCTTGAGGCAGGAGGACATCACACTGGGAGGAGAACGGCACAGAAAGTGCTCCAATCCGGCTTGTGGTGGCCTACCCTCTTCAAGGACTCTGATGAGTTCGTGAAGAGGTGTACTGACTGCCAGAGGATGGGCACTTGTGGACAACGTGACATGATGCCGATGCAGCCCATTCACTTCTGTGAGGTTTTTGACACATGGGGCATCGATTTCATGGGTCCATTCCCTAAGAGTCAGGGATTTGAGTACATTCTGTTGGCCGTCGATTATGTGAGTCGTTGGGTTGAGGCCATCCCCGCCCGAGCCGCTGATGCGAGGACAGTTTGCATATTTTTGAGGAAGCAAATCATCACGCGGTTTGGGGTACCTCGAGTATTGATTTCATATGGGGGGTCTCATTTCATCAACGACCAGGTGAAGGCCCTTGCTAGCGAGTTCGGCATAGGCCATCGAGTTGCCACTCCATACCATCCACAGACGAATGGTCTAGCCGAGGTGTCGAACAGGGAGATCAAGACTATTCTGTAGAAAGTCGTCTGCCCTGACCGAAAGGATTGGTCACAACTTTTGGACTCGGTCTTGTGGGCATATAGGACGTCTTTCATGACACCATTGGGCACATCTCCCTTTCGCCTCGTATATGGCAAGTCGTGCCATTTACCTGTTGAGCTGAGACACAGGTCACTTTGGGCAGTCATTGAGATACTTGTTGATCCAGATAGTGTAGGAGACCAGAGGAGGGCAGATTTAGCAGCCTTGGAGGAGCTTAGAGATACCGCCTTCTCAAACAGCCTACAGTACAAGGAGAGAGTGAAGGAGTGGCATGATTCTCATATCAGCCACAAACATTTTGAGCCTGGATAGAGAGTATGGTTGTTTGATGCTAGGCTTCGCCTATTTCCATGGAAGCTACAGAGCAAATGGAAGGGACCTTATCTGGTGAGAAAGGTACACGACAACGGTAGCATTGACATATCCGAGTTGTCTTCTGAGAGTACCTTTCGAGTGAACGGCCAGCGGCTCAAGCCATTTCTAGATCATGAGCCGCGGGTCGTTGATGTTGCCCCGATTCATTTTGCGTGAGATGTGGTCTCTTGACTCACATCTATTGCATCTCACGCCTGATTATCATTGTTCTTCCGACCTGTATAGATCCAGATGTCCATATCATTCCATTCTTTAGTCCCACATCCCTTTCTGCATCTTTTGATTATGCTATACTTAGGGTGTACTTTACCCTAAGTATAGGGGGGATGTAGGACCTTTGAGTATTTCTTTAGATTCTATCTACCCCTGTTTTTGCTGCCTATACTTAGGGATATTTTACCCTAACGGGGGGGTAGACCCTGTACTTTCGCCACTCTGTTTTCCCTTTTGTTTACAGCCTGTTATACTTAGGATTACTTGATCCAAAGTATAGGGGGAAAAGCTGAGGTCCTCTTGATTTTCCATTCATTCATTCGTCTTTGTATATAGCCTTCCTTTTCACTTCCCTATACTGAGCACGAGTTATGTCTTCTTCATCACTCTTGACTCTGAGGACATCGTTCGAGCAAAGTATAGGGGGTTTGTATATATTTCATATATACTATAGCCATATCTCGTACTTTGTGTGAGTGTGTTAATAAATAAAAATGGCTAAAAACCTAAAAATTCACAAAAATTAAAAATTTTCCTGTTAATAAACATTCTTTTATTGCACATACATAGCTAGTGTACAAATTATTTTTGTAAAAATGTTTTCAAAAAACTTTTTGTTTAAAGTTTGTGTAATTATTTTCATATCAAAATTATGTATATAGTACAAAATTTTTCAGAAATGTTTTGAAAATCAAAAGTTTGCAAAAATCTTGTGTAAATTTGTGTAAATATTTTGCAAAACTTGCATTCATGCATTCATACATCCATGATTTCAAAACATTTTTCAAAAATTTTGCATGTTTGTAAATATTGTGTAAATAGCATCTTTGTATATATGTATATAGTTTTCTTGGATGATAGTTGACATTTAAACTAGCCTGGAATCAAATTGGGAAATGGAGCTTGATTAAGATCTTAATCCACCTAATTCTAAGAGGAACCTTAGAGGACTTAGGGTTAAGGCTTTTCAGGTCCATGGTGACTTATATCTTTGAGTCCACTAGGCTATGGTCACATGTCATCTCAATGAGCCTACGTAGAGCACTTAACAACACACACATGACTCATATAGACAATGGCTTTACTTGGACACCGCACTTTGCACCGAGCTCTCTACGGATGAGGTGGTGAGGAGGCAGTCTTCCTTGACTTGGGGTAGCATATGAGGGTAGTACTTCTAGGCGGAACCTCTCTTCTTCTTTTAGTGAAGGAAGTGTGTCTCAACTTGGTATGGTTGCCATGAGGTCTAACGACAGGAGTTGTGGGTTGCAATAATGCTTCAAAAGAGGGATAGTCTACTGGCTCAAGAGGAAAAACTCCTTGTATATATGCTGCACATGTATATGTTGTACAGATGCACCTGAAAAAAAATGCAAAAAGAAAATAACTCCAAAAAAATAGTGGGTCTGATAGAAAATGATAATCCCACCGGAGTATGAATAGTGCAATAAGCAAAGCTTGAGATTCATGTCCCACCTTATGTAGCTTGCAGCAGGGAGACTTGGCTACATTGGTCGAGATCTGAAGGATACATGGCTACACTGGCCATGGTCCATTCTCTTCTTCCCCCTCTTCTTGAGCCGGTTAAACTTGAACTTAGAAGGGAATACCCCGCTCCTCGAGGAAAGAGTGGCCAGATTGGGGTCATAGAGTTACCTTGTTGGGGAGGGTTGTCAAGTTGACTTTTCTGAGGTGGAGAGCTTATACGTCACACCCACAGTACAAGGAAAGATTCATGGTCTTCAGGGTTTGTGTTTGGTGACTTGTTCTGATCTGGATTGTTGAGGAGTCTTGATTATAGATTGGTGGAACTTAGAGGCTGTTAAGTCTTAAACATAGGTCCAAATAAGGTTCTGACACATTAATAATCCAAAGATCTGATCGAGCTCCATATCTCAATTTAATGAAGGCAATTTTAATATTCAACCTTGATCCATTTACATTCTCCTCTTTTTCTTTTTTTTTCTCTTTTGCACTTCTTTTTCAAATAAGTGTTTGCTAAGGGACAAGCAAAGTTAAGTATAGGGGGTTATGAATACTCATTCATCACTCTTTATTCTTATATTTTAGCTACAAAAACCTTTGCAAATGCATGTATATATTTGTAAATACAAATAATTACCAAAAAGCATGCATAGTGTAAAAAGTAATAACTAGCATGTTTTTTTGCAAAAATAAATGAATAAAGAATTAAAAGAAAAAAAGGGAAATATTTAGAATAAATATTGAGCAACTAAATTTCAAGGGAGGGCTCAGCATGGGCCTGACCGCATAAAAGCCAATGTAGAGAGAGATAGGGAGCTCATGTGTGTAAATATACCTGTAAATACAATAACAATATTTTCCTCTAAAAATGAAATAAAATGGGCTTATATATAGATGTAAATATTTGTAAACATAAAATCTAGATAAAAATAGAAAAATTAAAAAGAAAATAAAAAAATATATTCACTTGTATAAATTCACCTTGTACATAACACACCAACCCCTATTTATTTAGCCTTGTAAATAAATAAATTAAAATCCCTAAAATTTTGTATATATCCTATATTTTATGATGTAAATAAATAAAATAAAAACTATAAAAACAAAAGTCAAATAAAAAGAACAAAATTAAAAACCAAAAAGAACATTGTATATATACTATGTATATAAATGTAAATAAATAATAAAAATAAAATAAAAACATCAAAATATTCCTAATTTTATGATATAAATAAATAAAATATAAAATGGGAATAAAAATGTACAAAAATAATTAATTAAAAATCATAAATTAAAAACACATATTGTATATATACCTATATATAGCACTAGAATGTAAATACCTTATTTTTATTTAAAAAAATTAATTAAAAATCACAAAAAATAGAAAAAAAAATAAAACAAACCTTTTTCATGTTTTAAGTTTTTCCTAAATCGACCATTTTCTATTTTTAAATGAATTTTTAAATCATTTCCACATGGCCAGCTCTCATTGGTCCACGGGGGACGTTGACCCCCCGGTCAACTCCCCCCCTTGGACCACTTCCCACGGGTCCATGACGCCCCACCTGATTTCGCTGAATTTTTGCGTCATGACCCGATCGCCCAATCTGCAAATCCCGGGCTCTCCTTCTTCCTCGTGTATCCGAGATCCACGCCCGATCATCCGCGTGGGGATCCGCGCTTCATGGAACCCTGCTCGACCTCCTTTTCTCGGACCTGCACTCGTATATAGCCTAAGCTCCGCCTCCATTTCATTCTATCTTTGGATCGTTTCACTCCACCCCAGAACCTCCATCGCCATCGTGAGAGTGACAGCTCGCTTCCGGCCGTGTCGCAGCGAGGAGGGAGTGGACGGGCCACTGATCCGGCAGCTACGCTTCGTCGTGCGTCGCCTGGAGGTGGTGCTCGAGCCTCGGGCACCGACGGCCCTTGAGGCTAGGACCTGGAGCATCCCCAGCTCCTCCACAGTCGACTCCATCCAGTATGTAGTCCCAGTTCTTTCCCTATTTCTTTAATTTTGCTTTTCGCCCAATTCGCTCCGTCGCCGTCTATCGCTGATTCCGACCACCCTCCCCTTTGTCCCGATCATCGAAGTCGCCCATCATCTCCGCCCTTTCCTCACACACATTCTCCACCCACTCATCCAACCCATTTCGCACAGGAACTGGGATCGGGGCTCCTTCGTCGTTGCTTCGCCGGAGCCCCTTCATTCCGACGCACTGTTCACCTGCACCACCCCTAATCGGGTCGAGGCACTTTGCCCTCGACCCAGGAGCTCGTTGCTTGGCTTTGTAGGTTCATCCGAGCCCATCTGAGGGCTTCAACTCTTTGGAGCAGCAGCTCCTCCTCCGCCGACGTCGCCTGAGCTCTCTGGAGCTCCACTGCGTCATCGGAGAGGACCATTAGACGCGGGAGGCCCAGGGGAACCTTCTCCGATCTTCTGCAGCCCGCGAGGAGGGTCACTGTGCGTCCATCGGGCCGGCGAAGTTCGTCAGCCGCTTGTTCTTCGTGCACCCTTCGCAGCCATCCGAGCATCCCCCAGCTCCAGTTCAGATCAGATTCGCCCATTTGAGGAGCTGCCAGCACCGTCAGATCCTTGGAGGAGTGATCGTGACCGTCGACTCAGCGAGGCTTAGCCACAGCGCCTCATAGCCGTCCGATTCCCCACGTGGCACGTCCTCCGCCGTTTGATAGCACCGAGGGCTCCTTTGCTGGGCGCCACCCTCCCCTGACCGTTGGATCTCACATGTGGCGCCCATCCGACCCTCGACTTAATAAAGGGTAAATATCTCTTAGGCCCTTAGATTTTTAGTTGTTAAACTTTAGTCCTGTAAATATTTTAGAAACTTTATTTTAGTTTGGTAATTTGCATAGAGGACCCTGTCGTTTCCTGTATTTACTTTTATACCCCTGTTTGTAGTGGAACACGTGCTTTGACACGTGCTTTTGTGGGTTAATTACATGTATAGGCTGATTGTTTCAGGGTGTTAATGAATGAAAACATGTTTTTAGTAATTGCATAAATACCCTTGCGAATGCTTTATTTGCGCATGTGCGTTATATAGTGGGTAATTTACATTGAAGCCCTTGGACTTTTAGTACGTGTTACTAAAGAGTCCAGGGACTTAATTCTTCTTGCAATTTGGTCCCTGAGTGCCCAGGTCACGCGCCTCGTGCGTGCATTCTTGGAGAATTTGCACCAGACCCCCTGGAACTTGTTTGAATTGCGTAAAGGTCCCTATGCACTGTACCTTTGTTTTTTATTTTAATAAAATAGCAAACCAACTCCAAATTTGACGAAAATTGGATACATGGCTCCTGCCCCAGTGTAAAATTTTCTCTAAGTTTTGGAGACATTTTTTATTATTTTTGATATTTTTTAAAAATTCAAAAACAAGCATTTTTGTTACTGTCTAGCTTCAAAAATCACAAAAATATTAAATCACCTTTAAAAATTACAAAAAAATTATACATTGTTTGTTTTGCCTTGTTTGATTTTTGTGATTAATTTTGGTCATTTTTGGCTTTATAAAACCTATAAAAATTATAAAACCTAATAAAATCCATAAAAATTCTAATAAATAATTAAAAAATCAAAAATTAATAATTCTGGTGCCTAAATTTTCCTTGTATTTTCTTTTTTATAGTAAAATTACCTTCAAACCTTCATAGGGCCATTTTGCATTTTAATATGGCCCTCTAAGTCTGACTGGACAATGCCTTTATTTTTCAGTCTTGTTTTATTTTTATAAAATTCCCTAAAAATCACCAAAAATTAACCAAAAACAGTCAAAAATATAAAAACCATAAAAACATTTTTGTTTGAATTTTTGGACGATTTTTGAGTAGTTAAATAATTGTTTGCAGTTGCTTGATTTATTGTTTTTCTATTTTCTTTATTAAATTAAAAATCCAAAAAAATTAAAAACATTAAGAATCCACCAAAAAGCCTTCTGTTTTATTTTATTTTTCTTTTTTACTACTTCGTAGGCCGCGAGGCCATCACGTGCTCCTTGTGTTCGACCCTGGTACCTATACCAGGTTAATCCTATAGCAAGACCGCTACTTTGAGCTTGTTTGATTTTTACCTTGTTTTGGTGGTCTATATTTTTCTCGATTGATTGCGCCTGGTTACTTGGGTCACAACGACCCTTGATTATCTTAACCCGAGTTGTCAGGCGTGTCATCAGAATGGATATTCATTCTGAGTTAATCTAACCAATGGAATTTCAACGGTGGATATTCCACATCCATGTTCTTTCCAATGGTCATCCTTCCCCCTTCTTCTTCAGACACACGATGATAGATGTTGGAGATGAAGGAGGTGGAGCCACTTAGGGATTCAACAACAACGTGGTTGTTGAGGAAGAGGATGTGAAGGGGGGAGGTTGAATGGCCTAGAGGAGGAGGTGGGCGAACGACCTGGAGGAGGTAGTGGAGTTTGGGGAGGGGATGGAGGATGGGCAGGTCTAGGAGGTCGGGGCGGGCAGAGGTCGGGGAGGGGGTTCAGGTCGGGGAGGTGTAGAGGTCGAGAAGGGGCGTAGGTCCATGAGGGGTGTAGGGAGTGCAAGGGAGGTCGACGGCCTGGAGTAGGTCCAGGAGGTCGGGGAGGGGGTGCAGATCCGGGGAGGGGTAGAGGATGGGGAGGTCGAGGTGGGTACGAGTCCAAGATGGGTGTAGGTCAAGCTGGGGCAGAGCTTGGGGAGGTGGACGACAAACCTAGAGGAGTTGGCTGGGGGTGGGGCTAGGTTGGCTGGGGGTGGGGCAAGGTGAGAGGGATGGGAGGTCGATGGCAGCAAAAAGTAGGTTGGCAATGACACAAGGGAGGGGGTGCAGGTTGGAAGCAGCCTGGAGGGGGTGTAGGTCAGCGGTGACCTAGAGGGGGTGCAGGCCGGCTGCGGTGCAAGGGAAGGCTGGGAGGTCGAGGGCGGTGTGGGGGAGGTCGTCAACAACATAAGGGAGGGGTGGATGGTCGAAAGCGATGTAAGGGAGTTCGGCAGTAATGCAGGGAAGTGTTGGGCGGTCGAGGGTGGCACGAGGGATGTTGGGGACGACGGGTGGGAGGTGCATGGGAAGGGAATGTAAGGAGGGTGGGTAGGGAAGAAGAGAGATGACATCTTTTGTAAATTTTCTAAACAAAGTGGGTAATATGCACCTCTTTTTAAAAGAATCCGATTAAATATATCAGACAAATGGGAGTGGGTTAAACACAGGGTATGTGGGCTAAGGGTTAGTAAGTTTACGGGGTAGCATGTGGAATACATTGTTTCAAAGTTTGATGAGGTAATTGGCACAGTTTATAGGGTCTGTGGGGTAAAAATGCCTAATTTTTACATGTATAAATACATGTAAATGTACACATATTCGTTGTATTTTATTTTTAATGTCATGCACTTTATATATTTTTAACTTGTCTAATTACATATTTAGGTATTTTTACTTTATTTTCCGAATTTATTTACATACCTAATTAAGTATATACATAATTCATATATGTATATTTTATGTACTTTACCTAGATATTGAAGTGTTTGATTTATTTTATTTTATTTTAATGGTTTTATTTTAATTATAGGCACATGTTTCAAATAATATTTACAAATTTATAAAAATATAAGAAATTGGAAAATGTAAAGAATGAATATAATATACATGTATAATGCACAATAAGGGCACAAAACCTAACTTTTGCATCTTAACACCAAATAGAATGAATACACCTTCATTAAATAGCTTATTTATTTTATGAATAATAAAGATGACTTTTATCATTTTTGATTCAGTATCGACAAGATATATGTCTGTAAAGTTTTCTTTGCGGCTTTTTATTTTGTGCGTCCCGGGCACACTGTGCATTATTTTTCAGTAAAATCAATTTTGTATTTTACTTTATTTTTTATCTACTATAATCATATTGAGGGATTTATTATTTGACATTTAAAAATAATAAAATAAAATAGGTCCCTGATGAATACCCATTCATCACTCTTTATTCTTTTATTTTAGCTACAAAACCTTTGCCAAACACATGTAGATACTTGTAAATATCAATAATTACCTTTTGACATGCATTGTTTAAAAATAAATAATTAGCATGTTTTTGTGCATATATAAAAGAATAAAGAGATAAAAGAAAAAGAGGGAGATATTTAGAATAAATATTGAGCGACTTAATCCCAAGGGAGGGCTCAGCATGGGACTAACCGCATAAAAACCCAAGTAGAAAGAGATAAGGAAGCTCACATGTGTATATATCTGTAAATAAATAAATAAAAATATTTTCCTCTAAAAATAAAAATAAAAATGGGTTGTATTTATTTATACATAATTGTAAATAAAAATAAGAAAATTAAAAAGAAAATAAAAATGCCTTCACCCTTGTGTATACACCTTGTATATAAAACCATATATATATATATTTATCCCTATAAATAAATAAATAAAAATCTAATAAAATGTGTACATATTCTATATTCCATTATGTAAATAAATAAAATAAAAATCATAAAAACAAAAATAAAATAAAAAGAAATAAAAATAAAATCAAAACTCAGCATTGTATATAGACCATGTATATAAGTGTATATAACTATTTATTTAGCCCTTGTAAATAAATAATAAAAATAAAATAAAAAGACCAAAATATTTTAAATTTTATTCTATAAATAAATGAAATAAAAAATTGGAATAAAAATGTACAAAAAAAGTAATTAAAAATCAAAAATAAAAAAGACAATATTGTATATATACCTTTATATTATACTATATTGTACATATTTTATTTTTATTTCAAAAAAATAAATAAAAATCACAAAAAAAATAGTTTAAATTAAAAGAAATATTTTTTATGTTTTAAGTTTTGCATAATTCGGCCATTTGCTATTTTATTTTTAATTTCCAAATCTTTTTGACGTGGCCGCTTCCCATTGGTCTACGGTGGATGTTGACCCCCCGGTCAACTCCCCCACCTGGATCACAACCCGCGGATCATGTGCGCCCGACTCGATTACTCCATTTATTCGCCACTCGATCCGATCACCAAAATCTTTAACCTCGGGTCCTAATCCATCCTTGATCTACCCAGATCCACGCCCAGGTGGGTTCTCGGGGTCCGTGCTCCGATAAGCTCGCCCGAACCTCTCTTAGCCGGATCCCTAGCCATATTTAATCCGAGCTTTGCCGCACTATTCCAGCATCTTTGGCTCCGCTCTTTCCATCCCAGGACCTCCCTCACCTTCGCCTGAGTGACAGCAAGCGATCGGTGGTGTCGCAGTGAGGAGGAGGAGTCCCGACCATTGATCCGGCGACCTAGTGCCTCCGTGCGCCGCCCAGGAGTTGTGCTCGAGCCTCGGGCATCGACGGCCCTCGAGGCAAGGACCCAGAGCTTCAGCAGTTCACCCACAGTCGACTTCGATCATCCGGTAAGATTTGTTCCTTTTAGTTTTAACTAATTTCAAGTTACGCCTAAATCGCCTATTTGCCGACGTCCGTCGATTCCGACCACATCCGCCCATATCTCGACCATCGGACTCGACCCTCATCTTTGCCCTTCTCCCCTGCACATTCTCCACCCCTTCATCCAACCCAGTTCACCACGGAACTGGGATTCGAGCTCCTTCGCCGTCGCATCGCCGAAGCTCCTCCGCCCCGACGCATCATTCACCCGCCTCGCTTCTAACTGGGTCGAGGCATTTTGCCCTCGACCCAGTAGTCTTTCTGTGCCATTTTGCAGGACTGGAGGTCCATCTGAGGTCCTCCACATTCAGCACAGGATCTTACGCTCCGCCATCGTCGCTGGAGCTCTGCGGAGCATCCCAGCGTCATTGGAGGAGCCTGACCGAAGCGGGAGGCCTTGGTGATCACGTTCCACCTATCAGCATCCCGTGAGGAGGTCCAGCGTGCTCACATTCCTTCGGCGAAGTTCGCCGGCGAGGAGTTCCTCCAGGACCCTCCTCTGGCGTTTGTTCGACCCCGGAGGCCCAGATCTGTCATGGACTGTCCGATCATAGTGAAGAAGATGCCTAGCAGCCACCATCGATCCGACACGTGGCCTCTTCTCCGCCCTCCATCCAGCGAAGGGTAGCCAGCGCCTCTTGACCGTTGATCTTCCACGTGGCACACCCTCCATCGTTGGATCAGAGCCGAGGACCCCTTTGTTGAGGAGCAGCCACCAGTAGCCGTTGGATACACCCTGTGGCGCATCCTCCACCCTCGGATGAATAAGTGGGGAAATATCACTTAGGCCCCCCTTCTATTTTGTTTTATCGTTTAGTCCTGTAAATATCGGATCTAGTTCTTTTATTTTGTAAAAACTGCACCTAGGACCTGTCAGTTTATCTTTATTGTATTTCTGCCCCTTGTGTTGTGGACACTGCTTTGTCACGTGTATTTTGGTGAAATTGCATGTATGGGCCTGTAGATTCTGTTTGTTCATGAATGAAACATATTATTAGATATTTGCAAATATGCCCCTGTGAGTGTTTTTAATTGAGCATGTGTTGAATTTCGTGGGCTTTTTACAACTTTGCCCCTGGACTTTTAGCACATGTTGCTGATAGGTCCAGGGACTTAAGTTATTTGCATATAGGTCCCTGAGTGCCCAGACCACGTGCGTGGCGCGTGGGAACCTGGACTTTTTGCACCAGGACCCCCTGGACTTCTATTTTTGTTACTCTTAGGCCCCTCAAAGATACTTTTATGACAAATAGGTCCATGTGACTGTGGGCTTGTATTTGTTGTAAATAAAATATCAAATATCGTCCAAATTAAGTGAAAATTTGATACGTGGCTCCTACCACTGTTTAGAATTTTCAATATTTTTTGGGAAATTTTTGGAGCCCATTTATTATTTTTAAAAATTTAAAAGCCTCTCTTTTTCTGTCTGTCCAGATATAAAAATTACAAAAAATATAAAAACCCTTTTAAAAATTATTAACAAAATTAGGTTGGTGTGTTTTTGCTTGTTTGATTTTCTGACCAATTTTGGTCATTTTTGGACTTAAATAAAAAATAAAAATTGAAAACCTTGAAAAACTTAGAAAAATTCCAATAAATCAAAGAAAATCCCAAAAATAATAAACTCAGTCCCCAAATTTTCCTTTTTATTTCTATTTTATAGGAAAAATACCTCCAGTCTTTGAAATAACCATTTAGTATTTTTGAATGGTTGTCCAAGCCTGATTGGAACGTTTTCATTTGTTTCTGTCTTATTTTATTTTTATAAAATCCTATAAAAATCAGAAAATTTTCAAAAATTCACCAAAAATAGTAAAAATTATAAAAAAAACTTAAAAACAATTTTGTTTGGATTTTTGGAGCTTTTTAGAGTAGTTAAATAAATTGTTGTTTGTGTTTATATTTGCCTTTTTAAAGTTTTCTTTATAATTAAAAATTCCAAAAAAATATAAAAATATTCAAAATCCACCAAAAATAATTTGTTTTTATTTTCCTTTATTTTAGACTACTTCGTAGGCCGCAAGGCCATCACGTGCTCTCTGAGTTCGACCCTGGGTGCTATACTAGGTTAATCCAATAGCGAGACCGCTAGTTTGCGTTTTCATCGATTTTTATCCTTCTTTGGTGGTCTGAATTTTTCTTGATTGAGCTCTGAGTCCCGAGTGACTGAGGTCACAACAACCTTAGTGATTCATACTTTACCTTGGTTGTTCGGGCGGCTCATCGGAATGGCACCGTTGCCGGGGAGCACGGCTTAGTAGTCGTTTTATTTTTCTTCTTATTTTGTTTTTATTTTTGCGGCTTTCCGCGGCTCTTTCTGAGTCCACGGCTTTTCGCGGCTTTTTATTTTTCTTTTATTTTTGTTTTATTTTATTTTATTTTTCTTTTCTTCTATTTTTGATGTTGTTTGTTTTTGCTTGTTTATTTTATTTCCATTTTTGCATATATATATCCTGTTTTCTTTTCTTAGATTTATTTGCTTTATTGAGGCTTGACACACTCTTCTGCTTTCTTGCGAGAGCTCGAGGATCGAGGCGGCGACTTTCGAGGAGCCGGTGCAACTGCGGCTTTCGAAGACGGCTCCCTTCTGCACGGAGCCGCAGGAGAGAGCGAGGAGACAGCTAAGTGTGGGAGGAGTAGTTTAGAATAGTTAGGTTTATTTTCTGCAACATTTGGATAATTGTAATAATACAGGGACAACAGGATACTTGGACTTTCCTTAGACACTCTCGGGGTCTGTTTCGCCGAGCACCGGTGTGCTCGGGGGACCCCGCGGATCTTTCGGTTTTTACGCAGCTTTTCGCGGTTTTAATTTCTTTTCTGCTTATTCGGTTTCTCGCAGATTTTTGAGCCCCTAGCCTTAGGATTTTCTACTTGACTGTGACGTAATAATTAGGATCCAAATATCCTAATACATTTGCCTGTACCTATAGAGCGGTAATTGGATCAATAATAAAAAGATTAATAAAATAGTCATTTCACTACCTTCGAGCCTACGTGTCGCAGCCCACCCTGCCAAGCGCTGCTCCTAAACCTGATTTGTCGGGAGGACGAGGGGTGGACCGAGACCGGACTCTTGGATTGGAGGATGGTGGTCGACTAGCCGTTCTTTCGAGTTGAATTGTTGTTTAGGGACTCGATTTTCCGTCTGCACCATTTAAGTAGTTTTATTTTTCGTCTTTAAATTCTACGCAGTTCATTTTGCTTGTAGACTGGTGGAGTCAGGTACGCATCTCTTACTCTGCATGCATGATTGATTTCATCGTGCATCGACTTTTTCGACTTCTCCCACCTGATTTTTGGACTTAATAACCAGGAGAACCGAAAAATTCGTTAGGCGTTTGTTTTTATTTGAAAAATACCTAAAAAATAAAAAAACAATAAAATCGGGACTGCTAATCACACTTGATCTAAAAGACACCGAACTGAAAAATCTGTCTTGGGGAGAGTAACCCCCTCCTTGTTTGGTTTGGATGAGCGAGAGAGTGACACGTACCTTAGGATAGACCCACATCTGATATTTTCTCGACTGATTACCGACTTTCTGTACGGGACAGTCGGTTGAGAAATATTTGAATTCCTATACAGCTCACGTAATCGCTCTGATAGACTGAATGATCGCCTAAAATAAAATCGACAAGATAATTGACCGATCCCTTCGGTCTTCAGCTCTGTGTGCGTAGGTAAATTGGGGGTTTTCTTTTTCATCTTGTGTGGTTTCCAGATCCCGTCTGCCTTTTCCCCACCTTCTTCTCTATCCATCTGTCTTCCACCCTCCCTCCCTTCAGTCTATTCTTCTCTTCTCCTTCACCCTGGATGATGGATCCCTCCCACTTCAGGCCGACTCTTGCGGCTTTTTCTTCACCATCTGACCATCAGTCCAGTCCACCTTCTAGGGAGGTCGGATCTTCGACCAACCTCCCGCTCCCTCCCTCCCATCCCTTTATTTACTATGGGCATGCTGCGCGAGACGTCCGAGGATACCAGATAGAGCAGATGCGAGACCCGGACGATGCCGTTGCTGAGGTGAGAGTGCACTCCGTTCGTGATCAGAGAGAGCAGTGGAGATTACCAGATAGATTCTATCCCAGATTGATGGAGGAGCAGATAGCACATGGAGCTCAGTCTGCTTCTACATTACGTCCATTTGTTTTGGATTTGGATTACATTCAGAGACTGTCGACATTTGCAGGGGAGGCGCACGAGGAGCCTTATCTTCACCTGTCCGAATTCGAGGAGTTTTGCAAAGCACAGCGATATTTGGATATCACTGCAGAGGAGCTGATGAGGAGAACCTTCCCATTCACGCTTCAGGAGAGAGCCATGAGATGGCATAGATGATTGGGGAGGACATTCGGTACGTGGGGAGAGCTACGCCGAGAGTTCTTACAGAGATTCTTTCCCCCATGTAGAGCTGAGTTTATGCGGTCTTTGATCACCGAGTTTTAGTTGACCCCCATGACCCATTACATGAGGCATGGCCAAGGTTTCTTGACCTCTTGAGGAGATTTCCACATCAAGGACTTCCACTGACAGACTTGATAGAGATCTCCATGCGGGAGATGACCGCAAAGCAGCTAGCACTGGTGATTACCACATGTGGCGGTTCACACCATAGTTCCGACATTCACCTACTGGATACCATCTCGAGTTTGCTTTCACAGAGTTCTTCTTCACGAGATGTCGTAGTCGGGACAACACATGCAGACGATGCACTACCAATGCGGTGTGTCACTTTACATGATGATTCAGTTTCTACACACCAGCCCGAGGACTTGGATGATGCAGCACCACAGAGTACAGAGGAGATGCCTGTGATAGCAGAGGTTCGGACCCAGAGTTTTCTCGAGTTCCCGTTGGTTTTCCAACTGGAGTTCGAGTCAGCCCCAGAGTTTCCAGTCGACGAGTCTTGGATATCAGACCTTTTGATACTCCAGGAACCGGAGGAGCCCTCGCTACTACAGCTATCGATTCAGCCACATCAGTTTCCAGTCCCGGAGGAGTCAGCCTCTTTTCTGCAGACATACTTCTCGGAGTCGATAGTTATCAGGATTCAGCTCAGCAGCTTCAGCTCAATATGGGACACCACTTTGAGAGTACAGACACAGAGAGTCCCGTTTTCGAGCCTTTTGTCCTCCACTTTGTTGAGATTGACACACTTGTTGAGGACCAGTTGGCAGCCAGCATAGCCGCAGATACTTTGCCAGCCTCCGCGATGTTGACCAGTACCTTCTCTTGCTTCCAGATTGCCGAGAGCGATACTTCTGATAATGATGCAGCCTGGTGCACAGAGTGGATACTTGACAGCAACGCAGATGCCCATCTAGATCCTGATCCTCTACTTTCCACTTCTGATCTTGCATCTCTCCTGAGGGTTATCTGCGGGAGGATGCCACACTCGATGAGTACTCGGTTTCACCTGCTGAGAGTGTTTACGATCTGGCGGAGCACGAAACCGAGTCTTTAGATCCTTCTGATTCTGAGTCTTCTCACCTCGACGGCCCTCGCGAGGAAGAGCCCATTCTGGAGATATTCGATGATCTGCCTGATCTGCTTCTATTTCATTCATTGGATATCATTCTTCTTAGAGAGTCTCCTGATCTTCACTGCCCACACTTCTTCGAGACACTGATTGACGTGGAGGATTCTATTACTGATCCATCCTTCTCCACGTTTGATTTCTTTGGCTCCACATTTTCACTCCAGTCTGATCCAGAGCCGACGATCTCTTTTGTGCTACCGGATCCCGATCACTTACTTCCACATCATTGGCCGGTAGCAGACACCCGCTTGATTGCATACCTGGGTGTCTTACTTTACACTTTGCAGTTCGTTGCGGTTCTCACACTGAGATTGCGACGATAGTACGGCATTCGACTTACCGATGCCATCCTGAACCTGGATACTGCATTGTCCTAGCCTTTGCGCTCAGCTAGGGGCGTAAAATCTAGCGCTTGTTGAGAGACACCTCAACATTGTATTCTTTTGTATATACGTGTTTTGTCTTAGTTTGATCTTTCTTTCTTCTGTCCTTGTTTTCACCCCAGGTCTCGCTTAGATTATCTTTGCTATACTTAGGATATTCCTCATCCTAAGTATAGGGGGGTGGAAACACCAGGTTGTTCTTCCGTTCTATTTCATCAAAACTGTTGTGTTGCCTATACTTAAGGATTCTTCACCTTAAGTATAGGGGGAGTGATGTCCCCTCCTTCTTGTATATATTTGTGATATTCTACGTGTCTCTCTACTCCTATTTTGCTGCCTATACTTAGGGATATTTTACCCTAAGTATGGGGGGGTAGACCTTGTACATTCTCCACTCGATTTTCCCTTAGTGTACAGCCTGCTATACTTAGGATTATTTGATCCTAAGTATAGGGGGAAAAGCCGAGACCCTCTTGATTTTCTATTCTTTCATTCGTCTTTGTATATAGCCTTCCTTTTCACTTCCCTATACTAAGCACGAGTTATGTCTTTTTCATCGCTCTTGACTCTGAGGACATCGTTCGAGCCAAGTATAGGGGGGTGTGTGTATACTTCATATATACTTTAGCCATAATTCGTACTTTGTGTGAGTGTGTAAATAAATAAAAATGGCTAAAACCCAAAATCCATAAAACTTTTTCCCTGTAAATAATCATTCTTTTATTTGCACATACATAGCTAGTGTACAAATTATTTTTGTAAAAATGTTTTCAAAAACTTGTTGTGTAAAGTTTATGTAAATATGTGCATATCAAAACTATGTATATAGTACAAAATTTTTCCAAAATGTTTTGAAAATCAAAATTTTGCAAAAACCTTGTGTAAATTTGTGTAAATATTTTGCAAAACTTGCATTCATGCACACATCCAGGATTTCAAAACATTTTTCAAAAATTTTTGCATTTGCGTAAATATTGTGTAAATAGCATCTTTGTATATACTTGTATAGTTTTTTCCTGGATTATAGTTGACATTTAAACTAGCCTGGAATTAAATTGGGAAATGGAGCTTGTTAAGATCTTAATCCACCTAATCATAAGAGGAACCTTATAGGGCTTAGGGTTAAGGCTTTTCAGGTCCATGGTGACTTAATTCTTTGAGTCCACTAGGCTATGATTACATGTCATCTCAATGAGCCTAAGTAGAGCACTTAACAACACACACATGACTCATATAGACAATAGCTTTACTTGGACCCGCACTTAGCACCGAGCTCTCTACGGATGAGGTGGTGAGGAGGCAGTCTTACTTGACTTGGGGTAGCATATGAGGGTAGTACTTCTAGGCGGAACCTCTCTTCTTCTTTTAGTGAAGGAATTGCGTCTCAACTTGGTCTAGTTGCCATGAGGTCTAACGACGGGAGTTGTGGGTTGCAATACTGCTTCAAAAGAGGGATAGTCTACTGGTTCAAGAGGAAAAACTCCTTATGTATATATGCTGCACATGTATATGTTGTACAGATGCACTTGAAAAAAATGCAAAAAAGAAAATAACTCCAAAAAAGTGGTGGGTCTGATAGAAAATGATAATCCCACCGGAGTATGTATATAGTGCAATAAGCAAAGCTTGAGACTTATGGATTCCATCTTATGTAGCTTGCAGCAGGGAGACTTAGCTACACTGGTTGAGCTCCCAAGGATACATGGCTACACTGGCCATGGTCCATTCTCTTCTTCCCCCTCTTCTTGAGCCGGTTGAACTTGAACTTAGAAGGGAATACCCCGCTCCTCGAGGAAAGAGTGGCCATATTAGGGTCATAGAGTTACCTTGTTGGGGAGGGTTGTCAAGTTCCTACTTCTGAGGCGGAGAGCTTACCTCACTTACACTGTACAGGGAAAGACTCATAGTCTTCAGGGTTTGTGTATGCAGACTTGTTCTGATCTGGATTATTGAGGAGTCTTGATTATAGATTAGTGGATCTTAGAGGTTGTTGAGTCTTAAACCTAAGTCTAAATAAGGTTCCGACACATTAATAATCCAAAGATCTGATCGAGCTCCATAATTCAATTTAATGAAGGCAAGTTTAATAATCAACCTTGATCCATGTATATTCTCCTCTTTTTCTTTTTCTTTTTCTTTTTCTTTTTCTTTTTCACTTCTTTTTCAAATAAGTGTTTGCTAAGGGACTAGCAAAGTTAAGTATATGGGGGTGATGAATACCCATTCATCACTCTTTATTCTTTTATTTTAGCTACAAAACCTTTGCCAAACACATGTAGATACTTGTAAATATCAATAATTACGATTTGACATGCATTGTGTAAAAATAAATAATTAGCATGTTTTTGTGCATAAATAAAAGAATAAAGAGATAAAAGAAAAAGAGGGAGATAATTAGAATAAATATTGAGCGACTTAATCCCAAGGGAGGGCTCAGCATGGGCCTCACCGCATAAAAACCCAAGTAGAGAGAGATAAGGAAGCTCACATGTGTATATATCTGTAAATAAATAAATAAAAATATTTTCCTCTAAAAATAAAAATAAAAATGGGTTGTATTTATTTGTACATAAATGTAAATAAAAATGAGAAAATTAAAAATAAAATAAAAATGCCTTCACCCTTGTGTATACACCTTGTACATAAAACCATATATATATCCTATAAATAAATAAATAAAAATCTAATAAAATGTGTACATATTCTATATTCCATTATGTAAATAAATAAAATAAAAATCATAAAAACAAAAATAAAATAAAAAGAAATAAAAAGAAAATCAAAACTCAACATTGTATATAGACCATGTATATATGTGTATATAACTATTTATTTAACCCTTATAAATAAATAATAAAAATAAAATAAAAATACCAAAATATTCCAAATTTTATTCTATAAATAAATAAAATATAAAATTGGAATAAAAATGTACAAAAATAAGTAATTAAAAATCAAAAATCAAAAAGACAATATTGTATATATACCTATATATTATATTATATTGTGCATACCTTATTTTTATTTCAAAAAATAAATAAAAATCACAAAAAATAGTTAAAATTAAAAGAAATATTTTTCATGTTTTGAGTTTTACATAATTCAGCAATTTGCTATTTTATTTTTAATTTCCAAATCTTTTTGACGTGGCCGCTTCCCATTGGTCCACGGGGGATGTTGACCTCCCGATCAACTCTCCCCCCTGGACCACAACCCGCGGATCATGTGCGCCCGACCCGATTTCTCCATTTATTCGCCACTCGATCTGATCACCAAAATCTTTAACCCCGGGTCCTAATCCATCCTTGATCTACCATGATCCACGCCCGGGTTGGGTTCTCGGGGTCCGTGCTCCGATAAGCTTGCCCGAACCTCTCTTAGCCGGACCCCTAGCCATATTTAATCCGAGCTCCGCCGCACGATTCCAGCATCTTTGGCTTCGCTCTTTCCATCCCAGGACCTCCCTCACCTTCGCCTGAGTGACATCAAGCGATTGTTGGTGTTGCAGTGAGGAAGAGGAGACCCGACCATTGATCCGACGACCTAGCGCCGCCGTGCGCCGCCCAGGAGTGGTGCTCGAGCCTCGGGCATCGACGGCCCTCGAGGCAAGGACCCAGAGCTTCAGCAGCTCACCCACAGTCAGCTTCGATCATCTGGTAAGATTCGTTCCTTTTAGTTTTTGCTAATTTCAAGTTACGCCCAAATCACTCGTTTGCCGACGACCGTCGATTCCGACCACATCCGCCCATATCTCGACCATCGGACTCGACCCTCATCTTCGCCCTTCTCCCCTGCACATTCTCCACCCCTTCATCCAACCCAGTTCGCCATAGAACTGGGATTCGAGCTCCTTCGCCATCGCATCGTCGGAGCTCCTCCGCCCGACGCATCGTTCACCCACCTCGCTTCTAACCGGGTCGAGGCATTTTTCCCTCAACCCAGTAGTCTTTCTGTGCCATTTCGTAGGTCTGAGGAGGTCCATCTGAGGTCCTCCACAATCAGCGCAGGAGCTTATGCTCCACCGTCGTCGCTGGAGCTCTTCGGAGCATCCCAGCGTCATCGGAGGAGCCTGACCGACGTCGGAGGCCTTGGCAATCACGTTCCACCTATCAGCAGCCCGTGAGGAGGTCCAGCGTGCTCACATTCCTCCGGCGAAGTTCGCCGGCGAGGAGTTCCTCCAGGACCCTCCTCTGCCGTTCGTTCGACCCCGGAGGCCCAGATCTGTCGTGGACCGTCCGATCAGAGCGAAGAAGAGGCCTAGCATCCACCGTCGATCCGACACATGGCCTCTTCTCCGCCCTCCGTCCAGCGAAGGGTAGCCAGCGCCGTTTGACCATTGATCTTCCACGTGGCACACCCTCCATCGTTGGATCAGAGCCGAGGACCCCTTTGTTGAGGAGCGGCCACCAGCAGCCGTTGGATACACCACATGGCGCATCCTCCACGCTCGGATGAATAAGTGGGGTAATATCACTTAGGCCCCCCTTCTATTTTGTTTTATCGTTTAGTCCTGTAAATATCGGATCTATTTCTTTTATTTTTGTAAAAATTGCACCTAGGACCTGTCAGTTTATCTTGATTGCATTTCTGCCCCTGTGTGTTGTGCACACGTGCTTCGTCACGTGTATTTTGGTGAAATTGCATGTATGGGCTTGTAGATTCTGTCTGTTCATGAATGAAATATATTTTTAGATATTTGCAAATATGCCCCTTTGAGTGTTTTTAATTGAGCATGTGTTGAATTTCGTGGGCTTTTTACAACTTAGCCCCTGGACTTTTAGCACATGTTGATAATAGGTACAGGGACTTAAGTTATTTGCATATAGGTCCTTGAGTGCCCAGACCACGTGCATGGCGCGTGGGAACCTGGACTTTTTGCACCAGGACACCCTGGACTTCTGTTTTTGTTACTCTTAGGCCCCTCGAAGATACTTTTATGACAAATAGGTCCCTATGACTGTGGGCTTGTATTTGTTGTAAATAAAATATCAAATATCGTCCAAATTAAGTGAAAATTTGACACGTGACTCCTACCACTGTGTAGAATTTTCACTAGAGTTATAGGTTGTTGGGCGGCCGGAAGGTCAGATCCATCCGACATCATGTTCTGCCACAGCACCTGATCAGATCAGAATAATTTTTGGGAAATTTTTATAGCCCTTATATTTTTTTTAAAAATTCAAAAACCTCTCTTTTTCTGTCTGTCCAAATATAAAAATCACAAAAAAATATAAAAACCTTTTTAAAAATTATAAAAAAATTAGGTTTGGTGTGTTTTTGCTTGTTTGATTTTCTGGCCAATTTTCGTCATTTTTTTATTTATATAAAATATAAAAATTGAAAAACCTTGAAAATTTTAGAAAAAATCTAATAAATCAAAGAAAATCCCAAAAATAATAAACTCAGTCCCTAATTTTTCCTTTTTGTTTCTATTTTATAGGAAAAATACCTCCAGGCTTTGAAACAACCATTTAGTATTTTTGAATGGTTGTCCAAGCCTGATTGGACAATTTTCATTTGTTTCTGTCTTATTTCATTTTTATAAAATCCTATAAAAATCATATAATTATCAAAAATTCACCAAAAATAGTAAAAAATATAAAAAAACTTTAAAACATTTTTGTTTGAATTTTTGGAGCTTTTTAGAGTAGTTAAATAAATTATTGTTTGTGTTTATATTTGCCTTTTTTATAGTTTTCTTTATAATTAAAAATTCCAAAAAATATAAAAATATTAAAAATCCACCAAAAATAATTTGATTTTATTTTCCTTTATTTTATACTACTTCGTAGGTTGCAAGGCCATCACGTGCTCTCTGAGTTCGACCTTGGGTGCTATATCAGGTTAATCCAATAGCGAGACCGCTAGTTTGAGTTTTCATCGATTTTTAACATTCTTTGGTGGTCTAAATTTTTCTTGATTGAGCTCTGAGTCCCGAGTGACTGAGGTCACAACGACCTTAGTGATTCAGACTTTACCTTGGTTGTTCGGGCGGCTCATCAGTCCCAAAATGCAATTCTAGATGAATTAAAAGTGAGTGTTTTGGTGTATTTTCTGAATAATTTCTTTGCCCTATCTCCTACTTTATTCAGTGTAAACCAAGTCACGATGATAGGTTCTCGAGTTCTAGGGACACTCAGTGTCTTTGACACTTCACTTTTCTTTTCTTTCCCTTATTCTTTTATTTTGGATTTAAATAACTTATATATATATATATTTCTATACAGTATTTTATGAAATTTATAAAGTGTTTATTTTGGCAAGTTAATAATATATACATGCATTTAGCTAGGGATTTAAGGCCAAAATGAAAGAATAAAGATTATGAAGTGAGGATTCATCACCCCCCCCCTATACTTGCCTTTCCTAATCCCTAACAAACACTTATGCAATAAGTGTAGCAAAGAAAATAAAGAAAAGAAAAGGAAATAACTTGGAATAATTTTTTACTTTTAAACTTATCTTAATAAAGTCAAATTTTGGAGCTCAGAGAAGACCTTTGGAGTATTTGTGTGTTCGGAACCGCATTAAGGTTAGGAAGTGTGACCCAATAGCCCTTAGGTTCCATAATCCTATTATTCAGTTCTCTTCACAATCTGGTCAGAACAATCCTATCTGTCGCATACTCTCACTACCCTGAGATGATAGAACCATGTGTAAATTTGTCATCTCTTCCTAGACAAACCTCGAATTATTAAGGAGTCTGCTCTTCTGGTAACTCGTTCTCGTGGAGACGGATATTCCCTTGTCAGGTCAGGCGCTATCGATCTTTACAACTGAAAGGGGGAGAAGCCAACAGAAATGGGAAAAGAAGTGGGAAAAGACCTGTGTAGTCTTTATTCCTATGTGAACCTCGATCAGTGTAATCGAGTCTTCACCAAGAAGTAGGCTTTTTCTGAAGATTAAATTTTCGATGGAATATTTGGTGTAGGCTTCTTCATGGACATTTTCTGACTTTACATTGCTCTACACTCTTGTTCGTGTCCCAAAGAATACAACATCTTTTGTTCTGCCTATTTTTTAGGGTCTTGGAAAAAGTTGCACCGGCAGACCAATCCCCATTTGAAGCATTATCTCAATCCAGTCTCCAGTCTTTGATATAATTGTTAACAGAAGAAGTGAGTTCGAGTATCGGTTTCAACAATCCCAAAGAACGGTTCCTAGCCATCATTATCAAAGCGACCTAGCATCGTCCCGACTTAGACCAAGATTTTTCAACAATCCATCTTGGGTAAGCTAAGTGTTAAGTATGGGGTTTATGATCAAGCCACTGTCTCAAGAGTCTTACGGATGATATGGAAGCTTCTATTTAGACACATTGAATTGACCCTTGAACATAGTCTCATGGAACCTAATGAATTAAATCAAGGAAACCTGAAGTATCCCAATTCCAATCCTGAACGAGTTCCTGAAATTAAGTATATTAAGGTCTATACCAAGTTCCAATCTTCAGACCTTATTTTGACTTGTTCAATTGTCTTGATTATTCTGAAAAATGCAGATACTATGTACAATGCAAAACAATATTTTTATGAAGCAATTTTCCAAATTTTAACTTTTTATGGGATTTTTAGAAAAGTTTTTCAAATTTTTATGGGTTTTTAATTTTGCAAAATTTCAGAGATTTTTAGAAAAATAAAAAAGTTAGTTGATAATTATGTATAGATATTTACATGGGAGTGTGTCTTCTTATTTACAAGAATTAGGTGAAGAATTTACACTAGGTATTTATAAGTTGAATATTAGTAATTCTTTACAGGTTTTTGTACAGACTTCGTAAAGAATTTTAATTTTCTTGAATCATATATATGGTTCTCAACATTATTTGCAGACATTTTAACAAACATTTTGAAAACTTTATTTTGAAAATAATTTTGACTAATATTTTTTTGTAAATATTTACAAAATTTGAAAATTATTTTGCAAAGATTTTTCAAACAGTATGTATAAAATTTTCAAAGTATTTTTGCAATCATTTTCTAAACTATTTGCAAATAGATTTTCAAAACATTTATTCAAACATATAAAAGAAATTTTTATAAATAAATTATTTTAACAAAGGTTTGAAAACATTTGATAAAATATTTTTCAAATGGTTTTCCCAAAGATTTTTCAAAGAAAGTTTCAAACCATTTTCAAACATTTTGAAAAACTTTTGTAACCAATTTATTAACCGTAGTTACAAAGAATTTAATCTGTGTCTAAATTTTTATTAATTTACCATATTATTAAAAATATGAAAGTATAATTTATGGCTAGAGTATATACAACATATATAAGACCCCCGATACTTAACCTGAGCTATGTCCTCATATTTTAGAAAGAAAAAGGAAGACATAACTCATGCTATGTATAAGAAATTCTATACTACAATGATTGAATAAAGAATATGAAGTCGATCGTACCCCCTATACTTAGGATCAATTAATCCTAAGTATAATAGACTGTATACAAAGCAGGGAGGGTCTAGGTTGGGAACGAAGAAAATCATAGGCTCAGCTTGTCTCCCCCTATACCTAGGGTAAAATATCCCTAAGAACATACATAATATCAGAAGTTGAGGAGACATGCAAAGGATTAAAGAATCAACACCCGAATTCACTCATCCCCATATACTTAGGATGAAACATATCCTAAATATAGCAATGATGATCGGGATGAGTGAACCTTTCGGAAGAATGAAAAAATAAAATTAAAAAATAAGAAAAGAAGAAAAGGATTAATTAATCAAAAATGTGTTTGATAGCCTCGTCTGATTCTACTGATGTTGAGGCTTGAATTTCATCTTGTTAAACCACCTGTATGGAATCAAAAACGAACATGAATGTATGATGCTCGAGGTATGGCTTGAGCAACTATTCGATAATGATAAAGGGTTGTGTGTCAGCTGACAAACCGGATATCACAATGCTTCCATTGTCACTCACATGCTTCACTACAAAACGCCCTATCCACATTCTCTTCAACTTATCCGAGGAAAATTTCAACTTTGCATCAAACAACCAAACCTTTTGACCAAGCTTGAAAGTCTTTCTGCAGATATGCTTGTCGTACCACTTCTTGACTTCATCCTTGTGCATTAAGTTGTTGTCATATGCATATTTATGAAATTCAAGTAGTTTGTTTAGATCAAGATTTCTATTCTTCCTTGCTTTTTTGGAATCCAAATTGCAGACATTAATTTCCCATAAAGATTTGCGAACTAATTCCACAGGCAAATGGCATGGCTTGCCATAGATTAGGCGGTAAGGAGACACTCCCAAAGGTGACTTGTATGTAGTCCGATAGACCCAAAGAACTGAGTTGAGAAGTTGAGACCAATTCTTCCTATCGGATCGCCCAAGCTTCTGAGAATTGTCTTGATCTCTCTATTTGAACATTTTGTCAGACCATTGGATTTTAAGTGGTATGGAGAAGCGACACGATGTTTGATGCAATATTCATGGGTCAACTTCTTCACTTCTCTGTTAATGAAATGGCTACCACCATCGGATATCAAAATTTTGGCAATCCTAAACATTGCAATGATATTTTCTTTCAGAAATCAATAGACCTTGCGATTGTTAGGGGCTCGCGTTGGGATAGCCTCCACCCAACAACTAACATAATCAACAACGAGCAAAATATACTAAAATCCCTGACTGTCAGAAAATGGGCCCATAAAGACAATGCCCCACACATCAAATACGTCTGATAGCTGAATGCATTTCAATGGCATTGCTCTCACTCCAATAGTTCCACCCATTTTCTGACAATCAGTGCAACGTTTCACAAATCTTCTGCATCTTTGAACAGTGTCGACCACCAAAGGTCGCATTGGAGAAATTTTGATGTCTTTCTTTCCTGGAGTGGTGTCCTCCTGATTCATGGTTGTGATAATGTTCTAAGACAATGTGGACTTCCTCTTGAGTAATGCACCTTCTCCAGATGCAATCTGACCCCTCTCGAAACAAATAAGGAACTTCCCACTGGTAGATATGAATATCTGATAAGAACTTGTCAACTTTCATCTTTGGATAATATTACAAAGTTCTCTTGGAAAACAAGATAATTCACAATATCAGTAAACCAGTGGAGCAAGGACACTAACAAATTGCTTCGTCTGGAAATGTTTTTGTAATTGATATCAGGCCCTACTCAAGAGTGTCTGGCTCTGGTATTCTAGAAAGATGATCTGCCATCACCATTTTAATTCCAGGCTTGTCTCGGATTTTGAGATCAAATTCCTAGAGGATAAGTATCCATCTGATGAGTCTCGATTTGGCATCCATCTTGCTTTGCAAGTATTTGATGGCAGAGTGGTTAGTGTAAACTATGACTTTGGATCCAAGTAAGTGTGATCTGGATTTTTCTACGGCAAATACAACTGCTAGTAGCTCTTTTTCATTGACAATGTAATTCTTCCGAGCTTCATCTAGTGTTCTACTAGCATAGCGAATAAAAAATGGTAAATTATCTCTCCTCTATCCTAAGACTGCTGGTATGGCATAATATGAAGCATATGCCATGATCTCAAATGGTAGAGACCAATCTGGCAGTTGAAGGACACGAGCCTGAGTGATTAAATCTTTCAAATGATTAATGGCTCAAAGGACACTAGCATCTATAATGAAATCTGCCTCCTTGCCCATAAGATTAGTAAGCGGTCGTACAATTTTGCTAAAGTATTTTATTAATCTTCGTTAAAATCCAACATGCTAAAGGAATGACCGAGCTTGCTTCAAATTGTTAGGAGGCTCAAGTTTGGAAATGGCATCAACCTTCATAGGATCAACCTCCATACCATGTTTAGATATGATATGGCCTAACATAATCCTTCAGTCACCAAGAAGTGACTATTTTCCCACGATAGCACAAAGTTCACTTCGTAGCATCTATTCAATACATGGTCTAAATAATTGGGCACCGATCGAAGCTATTTCCATAGATTGAGAAATCGTCCATGAAAGCTTCGAGAAAACTACCAACCATATATGTGAATACTGCCAACATACATCGTTGGAATGTCATCGGAGCATTGCACAAACCGAATAGCATTCTACGAAAGGCATATGTCCTAAATGGAATGGTTAAGGTGGTGTTCTCTTGGTCTTTAGGAGCAACTACGACTTGGTTATAACCAGAGTATCCATCCAAGAAACAAAAATATTCCTTCGTGGCCAGTCTTTCGACTATCTGATCGATGAAGGGGAGTGAAAAATGATCGTTCTTGGTCGCTAAATTCAAGCGTATGCAATCTACACAGACACACCGAGAAGTAGGAACTGTGGTTGGGATCTCCTCTCCTTTGTCATTCTTCACTATGGTGATTCCTAATTTTTTTTATCACAACATGAAAGGGACTCACCAATTTTGAGTCGAAGATGGGATATATGAATCATGCATCACACCATCAGGTAATTTCATTCATAACAACCTCTCGGACATTAGGGTTCAATCTGCGCTGAAATTCTCAGGACGACTAGCTATCTTCTTCAAGGTAGATGTGATGGGAACATAGTGAAGGATTGATCCGATGGAGATATGAAATTTTCTATCTTATGAGCTTGCAGTTTCTTTATAAAACCTCGAGCATACAAGATTCTTGTTCCTTGGTCAGCTGGGAATTGATTATTACTAGGAACATATTCTGCGTACTCGCAAGGAAGGAATATTTCATGTTTGTTGGAAGTGGTTTTATATAAAGTAGGGTTTGAATCATTTCACCAATGACTTCGGCAACTTTACAAGGTGGTGATGTCGGATCATTCAACTGTAAAGTGTCCACCATAGGAAATTCAAGCTTTGAATTCAGTGGTGCACAAAAATCTTCTACAATTTCATTTTGTTCATAAAAGTCTTCAATGATTTCCTCTTGCTCTGCTAAGGACAGGTGGCCAACAATAAACTCTTCTGGCAGATCAGCAAAAATCTTGTTTTTAGAGACAACGGGGAATTCGACTGTAATCTCCACCCCTTCCTCGGTGGAGAGGAAGTGGGTCTCAATATCATCCATGAAGAGGTTTGTATCTTTGATTTCAGCAAGAAAGTTGCAGTCTTATGTTCTTTGCTCTGCAGGCTCACTCTCATCTAATGCAGAATCTAACGGCTTCGGCACTTGTATCGTCTGAATTGGCACATTGTCGTTGCTAGAACTAAAGGTGATCTAACCGATGCCATAGTCCACTATTGCTACAACTTTTCGAATGAATTACTATCTGAGGATAATAGGGGTATGTAGTAAAGGAGCAAAGGTGCCCATGTCAAGCATAATGAAGTCCATTAGAAATCACATCCCTTGGATTATGATGATGACATCCTCCAGAATGCCCCTGAGCTGCTTGATTGATGCATCTACGAATTGTAGAATCATCCTGTAGATTTGAGCGGTACCAACACAAATTCTTTAAGCAGTGAACTAGGGATCATATTGATCGATAATCCACTATCAAAAAGTGTTTGATCGAACTCTTGGTTGAACATCTATCATCTAACAAGAGGAGCTCCCATGTCTTTCTTTTGTTTGGGAGATTGTTGTTGCGTTGATTATAGACGCAATCAAAATGTGCTTTACATTTCTTTCTCTAGCTCGACGCGGCTATTGCTTCGGAGTACATGCTTCCTTTAGTCCTTTCTTGATATTCGACGTGTACTTGATGGTATTTAGCAGAGGCATTTCAAGAATAATATTTTGAATAATCTCTACCACATCAGGGTCATACAAGGTACTTTTCAAATTTCTATTTTTTTAGATTTTTGCATTACTTCAGGAAAAGGAATATTTACAAAATTAAAAGTAGTGTTCTTATTTACATCAAAATCAATGTCCACATCTTGTTGTATAAGTGTATGACAAAATGGAGCATGATCATACATGAGACGTGGGCATCCCAAAAATGCAAGCGGGGCTCCATCGGTTGGTACTAGATTGGATGCGGGTACGGTCGTCTCCACTACTTGTGCAACATCGCTTCAATTGGTGCTTTCTTTTTGGTATTTTTGATGTTGCTTTTTTTTATTTTTTGCTTCCGGTGCTTCTCATCCATCTTCTTATTCCTCACCTGACCCGATTGTGGAGGGGCTGATGCAGAAGATGATGATTTGCAGATGAAGCTTTATTCTTTCCCTTCATTGTGGCAGAAGGTTGCAAGGTATTACCGCTCCTGAGAGTGATAGAATCAGATAAAAAAACATATCAATAACATCTGACTCTACGAGGTTGGATGGGACTTCACAAGCTACATGATCTCTCTTTCTGAAGTTATTGGGGTTGGCCTCCACATGTGTCGGAATTGAAGTTTTTGCAATAGTGAGGTCATTGAACTTATGGCTCATTTCTACAAGGTTCTTCACCAGCTAAGACAAGCAGTCCAAGGCGGGGTATACAGGAGCAACAATGAAAGGTTCAATTGTTGTCCACATTGAGATTGGGAATGATGTGGAGGCTATTGGTAGGAATAATGAGAATTGTACTAGGGAGAAGGCTGATATTGGTGGTGCTGAGGAGGATACCGATGATAGGGAGCAACCACGTACTGCTGATATGGCCGATGTTGATGGCAGTGTGGCTGTTGGTAGGAATTTTGTGTCCAATTCATTGGTATGCTAGAGACTTCTGGTGCTGAGGTTGTTGGTTCTAGACAAATCTCCCTCCTTAATGTTGAGGGAATGGACGACTACCTGAAGACTAGCCCCACTGATGTCCACCTGGACGAGCCAGTTGTGCATTGGTCGACCATAAGCCCATTCACCTCTTGGATGAGAGGTGGAGGTGGAGATCAAGGATCTGGAAGAATCTGGAGCTCCATCTGGTATACAACCAACTGTTGTTGCGGTTGTTGAGGCGATGTGGGCTCGGGGGCTTGCACATAATACATGTGCTGGACCTCCAATTACAATGGACTCTATTGAGGGGTTTGAGGTGTTGATGTCACCTTCGTCTCGGTAGGAGTCATGGTTGATGCAGATACTGACTGGCATGAACTAATTGTGCTCACTAATAACTCTAGCTGCTTGGTGATTTTATACAACTTGTCCAGGTTTTGCATCCTCTGTTCGATCACAGCTTCTCAAGGTCCTTTATCACTTTTTAATTATATCCAGTACGGATTGGAGATCTCATCCCTGTCCAGATAATGACATGTTGCCATATGTATTGGCTTCTGAAGATTCTGTTGCTGGCATTGATATGTGTGGGACAATGATATGAAGGCCTCTCCTTTGGCCATTTCATCGAAAATCTACCTGACGACGTCCTTGTCTTTGCTGAAATGTGACCTGCTACTTGCAACATCTACGAGCCTTTGGCTATTGAGAGTTAGTTCCCCAAAGAATTGTTGGATCAGGCTGATCCGAGGAATGTCATGTTGGGACATTTCTCCTGCAAATTTCTGAAATACTCCAGTCTCATGAATAGACTCAAGGGTGGCTTGGCAGAAGTTGGCAATGCGGGCACACATCTGATTGAGACAACTGAGAGGGTAGAATTTGTGCAAGAAGGCTGACTTGAGATCCTCCCATGTCATGACGACTTTCCCTAGATGATTGATCCAATATAACGCCTTGTCCTGAAGGCTGAATAGAAACATCGTCATCTTGACTACGTTGAATGGTATGTTAGGGTAGTGCGTTATTCCGCACATGCAAGCAAAGTGTTGCAGATGGATGTATAGTTCTTTGTTCGCATTCTCGTGGAATGTGGGGGAGAAGAGGTAAGAGCTGAGGCTTCAATTCAAAATGTACATGAACCAGTGGGATCTGAATCCACTCGGTCATCTGGCCAGCGCTCGGGTTGTAAGTCTCCTTGAGAGTAGGCTTGGTCCTCTCTCCTCTTGGTTCATCTACCGGGCCTCCACGGTCTCCATCTTATCTTTATTCCTCTTGTCCTATTCATCCTCCTGGATTGTCTTTCCTTCTCCTCATATCATTAAGCATATCTTGGAAGGAGACTTGGACCAATGCTTAGTCTGTGTGCTATTGCTGAATTGCTTGAGGTATGAAGCCAGACATTCACTGTTGTCTGGTCTGGCTGCTGACCCTGTTCTAGCTATGGTGGGTGTTGTGGTCCTTCCCTCGCCCTGTGGGAGCCATGTCTGAATCTGATAATATATGGGGCTCCAGACCAGGTTCTTGGTATGCACATGGAATAATGCCCCGATCAGTATGAATAGAAGCACCAGATGTAGAGAAGTGTTCTATATTAAGGTAAACACAATACATCATTAAGGATGGAGATCTGTATGGAGTGAAATCAATTTCCATCCAAAACGGGCAGAGTTCGAGACAAGAGTTATACTTGATTATTGAAGGAGGCGAGTCTGGAGAGCGATTCGCAAGGTCCAAACCATGATCTCGGGAATCACCCCGAATTATTAGAGATGTCTGTTGCATGGAATTAATATGGGTGTCAACGGCGTCCCAACCAAGCCATCCATGAGTCACCATCTCAAGGAACAAGAAGATAGAGAATGGATGAATGATACAGTGAATTAATAGAATGGACCAAACTAAGGAGTCAAAGAGAATGAAACATGGAAAATGAAAAAAGGTACAAATGTACCGGACTGATTTTTGAACTTAACTAAAATAAAACAAACACCAAACAAGTTTTGGATTCACCAACTCAACACTAATGAAGCTGTAAAGGTTTGATTATTTTCATATTTTCAATTTTATTTGTGTTTTTTAGGAAAAATCTTTTATCATGTCCTTGCAGTGTTATCCATATAAGAGAGTGTACTGGTAGGAAAGCTTCCCGTACTTGTTCTACCTCCTTTGCAACATGTGATCTGCATACTTAGGGGTCATTGATCTTGTGCCTGGGGGTCTACTTAGCCAAATTAATAGAGAAAGGAAGCCAATAGGCAAAACCAATACTTCCTTTGCAAGCGTGGTACTCGGACGTAGGGCGTATCCTATGCTCAATACTTCAGACCAAGTTGGATGCACCATACAAGGTGGGAACACCATCATCGACAAGGCCCTATGTGCCTACGTATGATAGAAATGCCAATACTTCATCGTCCCAGGTGATTGTCAAGGTTGTCACGGATCGAGATTTGGGCTCTAATCCTTAGGGGTTGCGTCTCACTCAGTCTAAACAGTATTTAAATACAATGAGGGATTTATGAACGCAAAATAATGATGTCCATTAAGGATCTTAAATAAGTTTAAAGTATTATTAGCATTCCCCTTGTTTTAAATTTTTTATTTCACTTTTTTTGAGTATTTTCAAATAAAACCCACCTAACATTTTTTTGTATTTTTTTGAACCTAAGTGATGTAAAAATAGAGGGAGAAAGCAGAAAAGAAGTGCAAGTGGATATTAGGGTAGAAAGCTCACCCTCGTATCAAATGATGCATGCAAAGTAAGAGGACTTACAGTGCTTTCCAGCTCTCTCCATGCGGGATGCAAAGCAGAATCTTAAATATCTGTACTACATGCATGATATGGAAATGATGAAAGCACCCTAAATAGAAACTTTTATTATACGTTGAAGAACCAGATGCTAATTATATAGAAATGAAACTCAAAAGTTTCGATCTTGGAGACTCCTCAGTGCCCACCACAACGGGTCCTGCTAGCGTTGTATGGAACCTCTCATGGTGCTAGGTCTCAAATCCAAATAATCAAAAATTTATGTTTACAAGATCCAAGAATAGACAACTATATATACTTGATTCTAATTAAGATGTGGACTTAATTTATATAGTTAAGCAATCCTATATTTAGGGGCTTAATCATTGAAAACAATATAAAAGAAGGTAGAAAAGCTCAAAACACAAGAAACAAAATAAAAGAAAGTCAATGAAACACGAAAAACCCAATGAGGCCCCAGGTGAACAGACACCCAAGCAATGGACCTCGTGAAGTATAAGAGTCCAAGTATCCAAAATTACTACAAATTATTTTACAAAAATAGAAATAAAAACACTCTCACACAAATAAAAAGAAAATTCTAAGAAAATCTGCTCTTCTTCTCACTCTGTCTCCTTCTCCTGCTTTCTCCAATTGGCCTATGGAGAAAAGGCCAATATCCTCACGACTCAGGTGCGTCCACCTTCTAAGAAGTAGCCGTCACGACACACAAGAAAGTCAATAAAGACACATTGAGTCAAAACCAGATAATCAATTAATTATAAAAAATAAATGAGAGCGAAAAATAAAAGAAGAAATAATATACAAAATACTGCACTATCCGTTGCTCCCGAGCAACAATGACATTTGATTAATTGAATTCCATAGATGAGGTCGACTGATCTCACAAGGTGAGCTGCACAGTCACAGAGGTGACTGATAACTCGTATTTTGCGAGGGTCAAAATATATTATCGCTGAGGCGACCGCTCACAAAACACCAGTTAATCAGCAATTAACCCACATGAAAGAATAAATTAATTAAGTCCCAAATTTTGTGAATTAACATTTAACTCTACCACAAAATGCGTAGTGAATAAGCATGTAGAGGTTGAACCACAGAGAGCAATACAAAAATGAAGCAGCCTATGATGTTCATGTACAACAGAGTCATCCTTGTATGAATCCTATTTTTGTGGGTTTTTCTTTTTTTTATATATATTTTTTATTAATATATTTTTTATTATTATATATTTATATATATCTATATATATATAGATAATTTATAGAATATAGATATATAAAGAGGTGCACCCATAAAGGGTATGTATAGAGCATATAATACATACATATATAGATAGATTATATATATATTAATTTTCTTTTTAATTTGATTTTTTTATTATCAGATTTTTATACATAAACATATATATATAGATATATATATATATATATATTTTAATTTTCTTTTTCAATATTGGGATGTATATACAATGTAGTGAGATGGGTGATATAATATTTCTAAAAATATACAAAAATGCTCAAAATGCAGAAATAACCTATTTTTGGTCTTTTTTTTAATTTTTTAATGTTTTTGTGATTTTTGGGTATTTTTCAGAATGTTTTTGGTATTTTTAAATAGCAAAATAAAGGAAAACATGGAATTAGCTACTGGCTGGGGGTAAAATGGGAATTAAAAATATCAAACAGCACAAAATATTTCCAAACTATTTTTAAAATAAGGAGGATAAAATATAGAAACTATTGAACTTGAGTTTGCAATTTTCGGAGTCTTCTAGAATTTTTTATATTTTTTAGATGTTTTTTAGTATTTTCGAAATTTTAAGGTTTATCTTTTGAGATTTTTAGTGATTTTTGGACTGACACTAAAATATGATAAAATAGACCATGGGTAATTTTTTGGAATTTTTCAAGGTGGTTTACTATTTTTTTGGTATTTTCTAAGCTAGACAGTAGACAAAATACATGTTTTTTATTTTTAATAAATGCAAAAATGCAACAAAAATGAAAATTAAAAAATATAGCGTGCAAGAGCAAGCTAACAGGAGCTTACATTAATTTTTGTGGAATTTTTCAATTCTGTATGATGCATAAAATAAATGGAACAAGTAAGCACAAATATATGGCCTAGCAGGGGCATTTTTGCAAATAAAAATAAAGACAGGGTTGTAGTGCAAAAATACCAAAAATATAACACGTGGTCTGCAATTTTAAGGGCTAAAGTGAAATACAAAACCTGCTAGGGACCCCCGCGCAAAATGACCATCACGTGGGACTACACGTGATCCGCCCCCACAGGGACCAAATAGTAATTCTGAAAAGTTCAGGGTCCTGGTTGCAATTTTAACAAAAAAATATACACTTTGAATTTTTATTTTATGGACTAAATAGAAATATACAAATGTACAGGGGGTCTTGTGTAATTTAGCCACCTCACGTGGGACGACACGTGAGGTGACGTGGACTGGACCTAAAAGCAATATAATAAAGGTATAGGGAGGTCCATGCAAAATTTACACAATAAAATGAACTTCAACTTTTATTTATAGGGGTGAACGATAAATACAAAAAGGCTGGGGCTAAATAAGAAAATTACCCCTAAGTGCGCGCTGGTGGACGGCGTTGATCAGTTCACTTGGACACGCGTCGCGCATCCAACGGCTGGTACCGCTTCGCCGATGAAGGGCTGAGATTAGATCAGCCGAGCTGATCTGACGGTTGGTGAAGGGCTTCATCTGATGACTCTGGTATGATCTGGGGGCGCCACCCTGATCGGACGGCGATGGAGCCTCCAGGAAGAACAGGGAGGAAGCTCGCCCGAGGCGAGCTTCGATCTTGAAGCTTGGGCTCCTTCGGGCTTCTCCCTCGTGTCTGAGGTGTTCGGATCGTAGCTGGAGGCGTCCCGCGTCTGCTAGCGGTCTTCTCATGTCTCCTGGAGGTCAAAGGAGCTCAGGCAAGGTCGATGAAGGTCGGGACCTCCAGGAGCCTCTTCCTGGATGGAATCGAGTCCAAAGGGGCTCGTAGCGTCGTTTGACCTATAGAGGAAGAACCAGGGGGACGAGGGCTATCTCCTCGACCCTAGATTTTGAAGCTTCGGTGCAAGATGAGGTGAGGCGGAGGAGCTCCGGCGATAGGCGGAGGTGGAGCTCCAATTCGCAAGGACTGGCGGTCCTTGGTTGAACAAAAGTGATCGAGAGATGGAGAATGCGATGGGGAACGAAGTGAGGGGTGTATGGTGGTCGGAACCAATGGGGATCACAGTGAAGAAGTCACCGGAGCGGAGCTCCGGCGAACTTCGATTTGACGATTTTAAGCTATTCTACTGATCTAAAAGCTATACTAAGAACTGAAATGAAATGCTGGAACTTAAAGCTGCCTAAAAAGCATGAAAGGACAGCTCTTATACCTGGGGGCCACCAGGGAGCAGGACGGACGCCGGAGCTCCGCCGCGTCAAAATTGATCCCTCCTCCAGCCACGTCGCGTTGCTGAAATGCTCCCCCTGTCACGAGGAACCTCCCAGGAACTGAATCGAGGCTTTTGGGTTGATCGAAATTGGCCAAATTTGAGGAGGGGGCGGAGCTTCTTATTTATAAATAGGGGAATGCACCCTTATTGACCGGTGTTTATTGAGTAATCCATTGAGCATCATGTTGTTCTAAGATATCAGCGAGCATCAGTGATCATCAGGGATGATTTCTTGCGAAGAACGCGAGCGCGATCGATGGACGAGATGGCCGTAAAAAAGGGAAGAAAATCAGGGAAAAGACGGTTCTGAAACGCCAGGTCCCGGATGGGACAGTTGACTGGGCGGTCAACAAAGGCCGCGCCCTTATTGGTCCACCTCGGCCGCAAACGGACAAAATAGGGGAATTTATGCGAAAATGATTTATTTAACCCAATCAATGATTTTATTAGAATTTTCTTATAAAATGAAAAATGTGTATTAATTCCTGTAGTATTTATTTATGATTTTTATTTAATTTTTTGATGTATTTTATTATGGTTTTATTTTAATAATGTGTGTATGCATGTATTTACATGTATTTTGTATATTTTATTTTTATTTTGTTTATTTTATTTTATTATTTTACTTTCTTATTTTCTAAATTTATAATTTTATTTTTGTGAGTGTGAGGGTATTTTTATTTCATTTTTATGGGTTGATTTACATATTTAAATAAATAGGTAGATGTATATGTAGGTATACTTATAGGTATTTTACCTATATATTATGTATACTTTATTTATTTAATGTATTTTATTGGTTTTTATTTTCGATTTGTATTTTTAATAAATTATATGTAATATTTACATTATTGCAAAAATATAGATGAATAATGAAATCCCCTTTTATTTTATATACGCATAGATAGCATAGGTATTTTGTCTATGTATCTTATAGACTTATTTTATTTTACAGATTCTTTTTGGTTTTCTTTTAATTTCAATATGTACATGTATTGTATACATTATTTACAAAATTCTAAAAATATAATTTTGTAAAAATAATGAACAATGAATAAATTGAATATTTTAATCAGGCAAAGTGCACAATGAAGGCCCAAAAACCTAACTTTTACTGATGAACTCCAAAAATTATGAAAGTAATTTTATTAAATGGTTCTTGGAAAGCTATATACAATTAAAGGTGAGTTTGGGTGATTTGGAGTTTTTATTTACAAGATATGGGTCTGTGAAGTTGAGATTTTGGCTTTTTATTCAGGGTATAAAATGTACACTGAGTATTATTTTTACACAAACTCAATTTTGTATTTTTATTCACATTATTATCTACAACTTTCATGTACAAAGTTTCTTTATTTGATGAATGAATAATTATGTACAAAATAGGTGTCAAAATGCATAAATAAATGAATAAATAAATGAGGTATTTATTGTATTGTTGGCCCTTATTTCCCCCTACTTTATTCCTTGTCGACCAATTCCATGATGGCCTTGGTCTCGGGGTTCGGGTCATAAAATATTTGCAAATATTTTATTCCTTTTTCTTTTCTTCTCTTTATTCTATATTTTTGGCATTAAAAACCTTAATTTATGTACAATGAATGCAACAAATATTGAATGCTTTTATGGACAAATTAATGCTATTTACATGCATTTGCTGAGGTTTTTAAGGCCAAAATGTTAGAATAAAGGTGTTGAAATAGAGATTCATCATTGATCTCACTCGAGATCTGACTGTCATCAATTAACCTACAATAAGTAATCAACAATGCGAAGTAGATGAGTAGGGTCAAATATTTAATAAACCCTACCTACAAATGTGTATAGTGTGCAAGTATTTGAAGGGTGTCGAACATAGGGAACACACGGTGTAGCTTGTTTATTATTTACCACAAAATAAATAATGTATGTATTATATGTATAGTTGCAAAATATTTACTTAGTGTTTTATGTGATTTTTAATTATTTTATTATTTATTTTTAAATTTTCTAAAAATTTATTTTTTTACTTTTTATTTTCTTTTTATTTTTTGATTTTTGATTTCTTTTTCTTGTTAATTTATAATAAAGGTATATGCATAACTCTATTTATAATAATAAGTATAATATGGGATATATATAACATATATAATACAATCAATAAATACAAATAAAAAGAGTCCTTTTATTTTTTAAAGAATTTAAAATATATTTAGGGCTTTTTTAATAATTAATAATGATGTAAACTATATAAAAAATATATGTATATATAATCTATATAGTGTATTCTAATTATAAATATATATAATAAAAAATTATAAATAACTTATTTTTTTATTTTTCAGATATTTATATATTTTGCGATTTTTAGGGGATTTTTCTAATTTTATCTAGTTTTAAAATCCAAAATATCCCAAATCATGGATTAAAAAAATAGGCCAAAATGTTTTGAGGATTAAAAAATAAAATATGTCTAAAATTTCTCAAAACGTATTTTAATATGTAGCAAATAATATATATAAAAATATAGGACTAAAACCTATTTTTGGGGGGCTTTTAAAAATATTTTAGTATTTAATAAGGGTAAGGAAGAGTTTACATTTTTTGGTTTTCTTTTGATATTTTTTATGATTTTTGGTCTACTAGATAAATATAGTAATAAATAACATGCATTTTTTGGAATTTTTAAAATAGGTTTTAAAATTTTGTATTTTTCAAATAAAATAAGGAATAAAAATACCCCTTTTGATTTTAAATAAATAGAAAATACGTGAAAATGCTAAATGAAATATATTTCGTGAATTAGCATTTAATCAGGCATCTCCATTTATTTTTGCATAATTTTTGGAGCACATGAAGTATTTATAGAAAATAGAAAAGCAAAAATAAAAATAATACAAGCTAGCAGTGGCATATTTGTAATTTAAAATAAGTATGAGGGGGCATATGCAATAATACCAGAACTTTTAAAATTAAACTCGATTTTTATATATTAAATCACAATAACAAAACCCAGATGGGTACAAGTACAAATTTCCTATCACACGTGGGGGCCACGTGAGCTGAGCTTGTAATGGATTAACTTGAAATATTCTAGAAATACAAGGGCTTGGTTGCAATTTTCTAAAAATACACATAATATAATATTTACAAAACTCTTTAATAAATAAAAAAAGGAGAAGGGAGTATGCATAATAAATACAAAAAGTATAATTTTCTCAACTCGTGGGGGTATGCATTACGTGGATGATCAGATGGCTCTAGTGACACAATGCTTCGTCAGGCACGGAGGGCAATGATTAGATCTGGCATTGCGTTCTTGATCTAACAACATTCAAGAGTGTTGGAAGAACACCCAAGAACACCGATGGGGCTCGCTTCAATCGCAGTGCTTCTTCGTCCGACGTGCTCTCCTCGATCTAATGACAGCTCCGTCATATTGATGACGCTTCACATGTGCTGGTAGGCACTGAGGTGGTCTAGATCGCATGGTGGAGGATCGGTAGCTTCATTCTATTCCAGGTGACCTGGAGGTGCTCCAAGTCTTCGTCTTCGCTCTAGATGGGCCCTCGAATCCTCAGACCTGCACAAAAAGACCGCTCGCTTGAGGCGAAGATACTCAACCCAAGATTAAAGCTGGAAGTTGCGTGGATGGAGGCACGGTTATGCTCTGATGAAGGCGAAGGAGCAAGCTTCGAATTACCTCGATTCGTGCAAAATCTAGGGGTGAAATGATATGGTTTTTGCGAAGAACACAATAATGAGTGAAATGGGATGGTTGGCAGGGCGACAAAACCGTCAGAGGATAGGTAATTTGGCATGGATCTCAAGCTCTAGAATGAGGGATTCCTAATTAAACCTAATCTACGTGTTTAAATGGGAAATTAACTGTGAGAAATATAGTTCGCTGAGATTTACCTAGGATTGACTGAAAGATGGCCTCGATTAGGCCAAGGGCCAAAGAAGCAAAACCTACTGACAGAGATGGTCGGAGATGGTTGGATCGGGCTCCTTTGTTGTTCTCCTCGCCGTAAACACGCTCGTTCGATTGATGTCACAAGGGAAAGAGCTTTAATGGGTCTAAGGGGCTAGGAATGAATGTAGGAGTGATCAAAGGGCAAAAAGATGGAGATGGGTACAATTTATAGAAGATGAAGGTGGTGACTTTGATGGAGGTGGTGTGCGAGGGACGAAGGGTTAGTGGAAGAGCATTGGTCAGCGTAGGTGTCAGAGGTGCAGACTATGGAAGGATGGAAGGATCGAGGAAGAGAGGTGCATGGTGGTTGAGTGAAAATGGGGAGAAGTTGGTGGTTCATGTGAAGTCTGACAAGTCAGACGGCTGGGAAGGATGGTTGACCAAAGGTCAAGTGTTAGAGGTCTCTCGTTGGTCAATGTGGACCGACCAGAAAAAGGGAACCAAAATATCTTTGTAAAATCATATAAAAATAATAAATGGATAATTAATTTTTTGTTAAAATAATACAAATATTTCTAATTTTATGTAATATTTAATTCATATTTTTATTTATTTTTTCAAGACTATTTATTACATGTTGATTTTTACATGTACAAATATAGGTAAATATACATGTATTCTGTGCATTTATTTTTAATTTGTATTTTATAATTTATTATTATATAGAGATATTTTATATATTTTTGTCATTTACTTAATTACATATTTATGTATTTTTACTTTATTTTTCTAAATTTATTTAAACCTAATTAATTATATACATAATTCACAAAGGTATATTTTAATGTACTTTACCTATATATTGAAGTGTATGATCATTTTTATTTTATTTTAATGGTTTTGTAGTATTTTAATTATAGACATATGTTTTTAATAATAATTTGCAAATTTAAAAATTATAAAAAAATTGAAAATATAAAGAATGAATATATTGAAGATAATATACGTGTATAATGCACAATGAGGGCCCAAAACTTAACTTTTCCATCTTAACTCTAAATTGAATGAAACTACCTTCATCAAATAGATGATTTAATTTTATGGACAACAAATGTGAGTTTGCTCATTTTTGAATCAGTATGGAGAAGATATAGGCCTGCAAAGTTTTCTTTTTTGGTTTTTTATTTTATTTGTCTCGGGGACATTGTGCAATATTTTTCAGTGAAATCAATTTTGTATTTTTATTTTATTTTTATGTAAAATAGTCATATCAAGGGTTTTATTGTTTGAGGTGTAAAAATTATATAATATAACATATCCCAAAATGCAATTTTATATGAACTAAAAACTAGGGTTTTAATGTATTTTCTATACAATTTCTCTGCCATATCTCCCCTACTTTATTCCTTGTCAACTAAGTAATCATGATGTATGGGTCTCAGGGTCTAGGGTCACTTAGTGTCTTTGACATTTCACTCTTTTTCCTTTCTTTCCTTTATTTTTTATTTCAAATTTTAATACATTAATTTTACAATATTCTATACAATCTTTTGTACAATTTATAGAGTGTTTATTTTGCAAATTAATGAGATATACATGCATTTAGGTAGGGATTTAAGATTAAATTGAAAGAATAAAGGTGATGAAAAGAGGATTCATTAGATAGTCCGTAAGATTGGACGAAGATCAAGAAGGACAAGTTCATATCCGATATCTGCTTCTACCAATGGGAAGACCCATACTTGTTCAAGGAAGGAGCAGATTGCATTTGGCATCGGTGTGTTCCTCTATAGGAGTACACAAGTATCCTAGAGCACAGACACCGTTCTGGAAGTCGTGCGATAGCAAAGATTCTGTAGTGTTACCTTTGGTGGCCCACATTATTCAAGTATGCTAAGGAATATGTCAAAGCTTGTATTGATTGTCAGAAAATGGGGAAACCCCTTGGTGTCAATGATTCTTTGTCCCTTAAATTCATTTCAGATATCCGATGTGTTTGATTCTTGGGGAATTGATTTCATGGGTCCGTTTCCTAATAGTCAGGTCTATGAATACATCCTGCTCGTTGTAGACTATATGAGTCGATGGGTGGAAGCTATCCCTACTCGAGCCATAGACATCAAAATGGTCTGTAATTTATGAAAGACAACATCATCTCGCGGTTCGAGATACCCAAAATTCTCATCTCAGATGAGGGCAACAACTTAATTAATAAAGAGGTTAAGAAATTAAAGAAAGAGTATGGCATTGATCGCCGAGTTGCATATTCTTATCATCCTCGGTATAATGGCTTGGATGAACTATTAAATCGAGAAATCAAGACGATCCTGCAAAAACATGTAAGGTTGGACTATAAGAACTGGTCACAACATCTAGACTCAGTTCTTTGGGCATACAGAGCCGCCTACAAGTCTTCATTGGCCATGTCACCCTATCTGTCTTGTATATGGAATGCCTTGCCATCTGTTAGTGGTACGCATTCACAAATCACTTGGGAAGTTAACATCTATAACCTCGACTCACAAAAAGGTGGTAAATAAAGAAAACTGGATCTGAACAAGATCATGGAATTCTGAGACTACACCTACGACAATAGCCAAATGTACAAGGAGAAGGTCAAATGCTGGCACGAAAAGCACATCAGAAGAAAGACCTTTGAACTTGGACATTGAAGAACCACGAATTTACCCATTTAATAATGTCGAATTAATGATTTCGTTGCAGTCAGATAAATTCAGGGTTAATCAAAAACCGCTTTTTAATTAATGCCAAGTTAAAGCGAGCGCTCAATTTTTTTTACTTAGGTAAGTCTAAGGTCGAACTCAGGGAGGCAACTGTCTCCTAAGGTTGGATTAAAGTTGATCTCGAATTTAGGTTTTCGAAGAGGATTTTTTTTGTGTATTTTTTATGCAAATAAATGACACAAATGCAATTTTGACATAGTTCGAGGGTTAAAATGCAAATATCGATTAAATGAATTCCAAAAATCGTCAACTTGGCCAGAATGTGAAATGCAATAAAAAAATATGCACTTTAATGTTTTTGTAATTTTTAGATGCAAAATGAATTTTCTGTGAACAAAACAATGCAAACAATGAGATTTTCACTATTTAATTATAGTAAATATTAAATCTAGTTATTTTCAGGAAATAAAATTATCTAAGATATGTCACTAGGTGATCTATCTCAGAAAAATCCTAAAATCTAGAAATGTTGGATTTAATACCTATCAAAAAATGAATTAGTGAAATATACAAAATAATTTTTAGAGAGGAAGATATGAAAAAATGCAATTCTTTTTTAGCACAATGTTACTACCAATTAATTCTACGATCCATGAATTTTTAGCAATTTTTGGAGCTATGTTTAATTTTATATGAATTTCTAATCTCAGATTGGGCAAAATATGCCAATTTCACAAGAATAATTATTATTAAATTAACCACAGGACACAAAAATAAGAAGCACATGCCACAATGCATAAAATTAATTGTAGAACATCATGCAATTTTTAAATATTTAAAATGATGTTGAAATGAGGTTCATAATAACGTGCAAACACATGGTTCTATATGCAAAGAATAGAAAATAAATAAGAGAACGTATTCTGGTCTTATTGTACAATTACCTATAAAATGGGGGATGCAAAATTCCCTGGAGGTCATGTGCACAGCACTCCCCCCCCAGGGTGGCGGGACCTGGATGGGAATATGCACTTTCGGAGGGTCTTCTTTTGCAATTTTTCCCTTAATACGTGTTGATCACGTGCAAGGGGGGCTTTGTCTCCTTCGTTTCTTCATGCCAAAAGGGAGGGGGGATGTCGCAGGCAGTCACATTGGGGCACGACAACTGTGAGGTGTGGCGGCCGGTGGCGGGGCCATGCGGGGGGTCAGTGGTGCTTGGAGTGAAGGTGCGGGAGCGGGCGCCTGGAGGCATCGAAGGGCGTTGTGCGGAGCCTGGGATGGCGATGACATCGTGTTAGGCCGGGGCACCGGCTGAAGGTGGAGGGCGGTCGTGCGGGCGGCGACCTTCGCTACTGCGGCAGAAGTCGACGGTGGACACGCGTGGCTGGTGTTGGAGCGTGGCCGCGCAATGGCATAGGAGCGTCCCAGCGGGTGGTTGGCGACGGGCAGCGGCTCGGCAAGGGGCGCCGAGCTCCAGAGCAGAGGCGACGTCGTATCAGGCAGGGGCACCAGCCGAAGGTGGAGGGCATTGGTTCCAGCGGCATGGTCGATAGTGAAGAAGACAAGGACACAGAGGAATTGTTGAAGAACAGAGGAAAGAAGGAAATAGGGATATGGGTTTTTTTGGGTTTCGCTTAAGATTGGAAGTGGACGGAGGTCCTCGTCCTAGTTGTTGCCTCGAGTCGCGTGGCATACGCGACAAAGTTCGGGATGATCGCACCGAGAAGATCATCGCCCACCAAGGGAGGGGCTGTCACCACCCTTCCTTGGAGCTCTCCCCTCTTCATGGATATGGTGGATAGTTGATGAGCGAGGGGATGGAGAGTTTTTATAGGGAAAGGTCTTGGCTGAGGGATAAGGTTGATCGGGTGACAGTCGATAGGTCGTTGCCCTCGAAGGTTGCAGAGCAGGTTGCTGGCGGTGAGGATAGCAGGGGTGGGTAGAACCGTTAGTGGAGAAGACGACATGTTGACTTGGAGAGGGAAGAGAGGGAGCCCTCACATGCGTGGCATGTGAGGTGGAGGATTTTTTTTATTTTTTTTATATTTTTTGAATAAAAACGAAAATGAAGGGGTTTAAAAATGAGTGACACGTGGCTACTCCAGGAGTTGCCACGTGTCAGCTCCAAAAAATTCAGAAATAAAGAGGGGAGAAAAATCCAGAAAAAATAGCAAATGCCCTCGGATTGAAAAGTGCTCAACACTAAAATTGCTCGTCTCAATGAGATCTATAACTTTTATGAAGAGATAAAGAGAAAAAGAGATCGTCTGTGCAAAATGATATTTTTGGAGTACTCTAGGGTCATAAAGTATCTTGATTTTTGGTTTTGTAATTTTTTTTGCGATTTTAATTAAGAGAAAAAACCAAAAAATAATGATAAAATTAAAGATAAATATTTACACAATAATCTATTTTTTTTAACAAATAAGAAAATAGGAAAATAAAATAAAGAAGAAAAAGTGAGGAATTCGTACAGACTCGCAAAGGACACTCGGACTAGGTCAGTTTCTTTGATTTCAGTCTTATCTTGAATTTAGATTTCTGTGGATTTTATTAAAACTTTCATCAAAGAATATAAATGAGAAAGAAATAAGTGAAAAAGAGTTAATATGTACATAAAACAATAGGTCAAAAATGGTAAAACATAAAACATGCAAAAGAGGCCCAAAACCCAACTTTCACATACGAGCTCTGATTTCTATGAAATTGTTCTTGTTTTGAAGATCTTTGAATATGTACTACTTTAAAATTAGTAGACCTAAATCAAACACTGTATGAGAAAGATATGAGCATTTTAGTCTGTCTGGTCTGAAATTAGAGTTTTGTCCCAATCATTTGCGTTAGTATTTTTTTGTAATTTTTATTTAATCTTGTTAGTAATATGTACACAATGGAAGTGGTTTGATGTCAATTGAATTTAGCACGAATTAGTTAAAAATGCATGAAATTGGGTGCAAATGTAAAGATGATTATGAATGCAATTATGAATGTTAAAATGCAAATATTAATTTTACATGCATGAATAATAAAAACGCAGGATAATTAATGAAATGCTTCTAATTACTCAGGAACAAAGATCTATTTTCATCTTTTGTATGATGAATCGTGGATTCATCAATTCCCTATGCTTAAACCTTGCTCGTCCCAGAGCAACTAAATGGAATGTAAAAGTGAAATGATTTTGGGTTCCATACCGAAGTCATGAATAAAAGGTGAAGATGGAGCTAGACCCGACCTTTGGATTAATAGTGTGGCGGAACATCTGGGAGACTTAGGATTTTAAAATCAACAGCCCTCAAGTTCTACATATCATTGTAACAGATTCGTCTCAGAAGTCATCTTAGATCAATGCTTCTCCCAAAGCATATCCCATGAACATTGAACAACTACCTCATGTGTGTGAAATGTTTTATCTCTCCCCATCAAGAATGCCGGACTACCATGCAAACCCCCCTCCCAGTAACTCATCCTCTGGGAGTACGGTATTTTCTTCTAAGGTCTGTCGGCCTGTGTTCACAATCGAAAGGGGGAGAAGTTAGAAGAAAGAGAAAAGAACTGGAGGGTGACCAGTGTAGTCACCTCTCCTTGTGAAGCCGGCCAGTTTAGCCAAGTCTCCACTAAGATCTGCAGGTTTTCTTGAAGCTTGGACCTTTTTGGTCATATATTTATTTGGTAATTTGGCTTCTTTTTGGTATGGATTTTTTGGTAACTCTGCAAGGATCTTTTGTGCCCCTACGGATATGGAATTTTTTTTTCCCGTACATTTTTTGGGGTCTTAGACAAAAATTGTGCCCAACCGTCCATCCCTTTTCCGAAGCTTTATTTCAACCCATACTTAGATCTTTAGATGACCACGCTACCAGAAAAGAGACTCACACAATCTTCGAATACCTCGTCTGAGTTTAGCTAAGTGCATAGTGCGAGAGAATAGATATATTCAGTACTCAAAAGCTATACCCAGAATTAGGAGACCAGGCTAGACACCAAGAGTCAAAGGCTGTACATTGTCATGCGAAACTCGGAGAATTACGTCCAAAGACCTGAAGCTTCTAACATCCTCTTTCTCGGTGAAGTTCCTTTGGAAATTAGGTAGATTAAGGATAAGTCAAGACCACTCTCCACTTCTACTCACAACTTGGTTCAGAACCCAATAACTTTCCACTTTGCATATGCTAGATATACAAAATGAAATGAAGATGCATATGAGGTGCAAGATGAAGTGCAAGATGATTTTTTTGTATGCAAGGATGATATGCACGAGAGATTTTTTTATTTCATCATTTTCATTCATTTTTTAGATTTTTGTGTGTGTTTTTTTTACTCCTACCCATCCCGTAATTATTGCTTAATATATACAAAAATACGTAAAAGTACGAGCTGTGGGTAAAGTATATATGTGATATATACAAGCCCCCTATACTTATCGTGTACTATGTCCTCAGAGCACACGAAGCGACAAGAAGACATAGCTCGTGCTAAGCGTAGAGAGAAAAAATGGAAAAATAAGTCAATCGCCCCCTATACTTAGGCTCTGCTCAGCCAAAGTATAGAAGAAGAAGAAGAAATGGAGCGGTTGAGGTCAAGAGGATAAATTGATATATATATATATATATATAGATATATATATATATATAGAGAGAGAGAGAGAGAGGGCATCGGTTCCCCCTATACTTAGGCTCTGGTGAGCCTAAGTATAGGACATGAGAGAGTACGAGAACCAATGAGATTTAGAGATTATACAGATCGAATGAGGAGTAAAATGATGAATAAATACAGATGGCATCGTTCCCCCCCTATACTTAGGCCTTGGCCTAAGTCTAGGAAGAAAATATACAAGGAAACCGATGAGTCCGGGGAAAAAGTTGGTCGATCATATTTACGACCGATCTTTTTCATGAAATGTGATGGAAGAGAACATTGATAGGAAGAAGATGAATCAGAAGAATCCCAGCCACCGTCGAAGCTGTCATTTAGATAATAATCAAAGGTCACGTCACTCCAACTATTTTTTTTGAGCTTTTTTCTTAGATCTCGCTCGATTTTCGGGTCAATCTTTTCTTCCTCTGAACATTCAGATGAACAAGTGTCAGTCTGGTCATAGCGTATTGTTCCTATTTATTGAGCAGGACAAGAGGAGTCGGCCTTAGACAAATAATAGGGAGAGACAGGGAAAGTCCAACATGGGTTGGTATATGACTTCTTGTTCTGATCAGTCTGTAGATTCTCCGAACTAAGGTCTCTCATACTTCTCTTATCCTCCGAATCTGATGAGTAATCCTCAAGAGATATTTTTTCTGATATGTTGAAAGTGACATTATTAGTTGATTCAGGAGGTATTCTTTGTGAGGTGTTGACCATGAGTTCCCTATCAGATGATTCTCCGTATAAATAGTAATATTCTTGTAAGGTCAGCACATATCCTGAGTATTTACTTTCTGTTAGCTTTGCGTGTGTGGACTCAGGGAAATTTGACATAATCTTGTCCGGTTGTGGTGAATCGGGTGTGTCTCGTTTGATATCATTCACCTCCGTAGTTTCGTCCGCCGTCTCATAAGATGTCTCTCCTTCATTTGTGTCTGTGATAAGTGGAGAGGTCTGAACATATGAGGAATCTTCTATATCATGACTGATGGTTTCCTGTTTGGTTGTCTCAGGGTTTGGTGTGCTATCGAGAATTTGATCGATTTGGTTTGTGTTCAGGAAAATGATATCTTGAGTCTCGCAATTAATAGCCTCTCTAGCTGAAGCTAGACATGGCTTTCCCAAAATAATGGGAGACTCAGATAAATCTCCTCGGTGTTCAATGTCCAGGACAATGAAGTCCACTCTATGTGCGACACCTTAGACATTAATGGCGACGAAAATGATTCCTCTAAGTCTTTTCGTTGATCGATCTGGAAATTGAACGATCACTTTGGTCTTTCTGAGCGGTCCGAGTTTGAGTCTGTCAAATATGGACTTCGGGAGGATATTCAGTGTAGAATCGTCGTCAATTCGAACATTATTAAACTCAATATTCTTAATTTTACATGTCATTTTGGTTAACCATTTTTACTTTCCGGACTTTGTTTGTTTGGGTCAGCACCATTGAACTGGCCATAGTAATTAAATGATATTCTTTTGAGATCCTTTCATTCCCGTCTTCTTAGGTGATAGCTGACTCTTCACAAATCTCTGAAGATCAGGAACATACTCTATGGCCTTGATTAATGGAAGCTCTAAGATCAAACTTTTGCAAAATGCTTCCGTATTGATGTTCATTTTTTTTGAATTTTCTGAATTTTTATTTTTTTTGGAATTTTCACTAAAGTCACTAGGAGGGTTAGTGGTGTAGGTGTCAGGCTAAAGATAATTTTCGGGTTCGCTCTATGATTTTCTTGACTCCTCTTGATTTATTATCATGTTTTTGACTATTTGGATGACATGATCAAATTGTCCAGTCAAAACCTCGATCCTCTTATTGATCCGAGATATGTCATCCATTATCGTCTCATGACTCAGAGATGAGTGACTATGCTTGGTATGCCGCGACATTGGCATTTTCTCTTGAAGCAAGATATAGTCAGCTTCTGTGATCGAGGTCTAGTCATGAGGTCTATTTCCTTGACTTTGGATGTCATCTGTGTGGTCAAAGGAAAAGTACTTATACTCGGGTTGTGGATCGTCCTGAGTAAAGTATGGTTCAAACAAGGATTTTCATACGTAATCAGGAATCGTGTTCCTCTATCAAATTCGGTTACGCCAATATTCATCCTCGAGTCCACTCGCTCCATTGTATCTACAAAGAACATGTTCAGTTCTGTAAGCGGATTGTATTTTGAAGTTTCAACCAAGGGTGGGTGGGTGGGTGAAGAGAATGGTGGCTGGGGAGAAACTAACTCAAAGATAAGATTCCTCTAAAAAGAAGGTGGATACAAAGATTAAGAATTTTTCATGTGAGTGTGACCCATGGAGTATGGGTATGAATGCCAATATTCTGTCTCCTTCAAATGGAATGCAAAATATTGATTCGTGAAAACCACAATCAGTGTCTGCAAGTGCACTGTCATACAATTCAATACACAATTGCAAACCCCGATTTCACCAACTCACACAATGAAGGAGCCGAAGCTGGGTCCATTTAATTTGGTTGATTTTAAGTATGATTTTAAGCGAAGTTAGCAAGGATTACGTGATGGCCTATAGGGGATTCGGCTCAATGCCGGTCGCGTCTCCCCTGTTCAACCTGTTGCCTAAGATACA